>CM062809.1:542382047-542890012 GCA_031772625.1 Pinus tabuliformis | reverse complement strand
CTCTCTCTCTCTCTCCCTCTCCCTCTCCCTCTCCCTTTCCCCTCCGTCCCTCTCTCTCGCTCTCTTTCTTGCTCTCGCTCGCTCTCTCTCTCTCTCTCTCTCTCCCTCTCCCTCTCTCTCTATCTCTCTCTCTCGCTCTCGCTCTCGCTCTCCCTCTCCCTCTCTCTCTCTCTCCCCCTCTCACTCTCTCTCCCCCTCTCCCTCTCACTCTCCCGCTCTCTCTCCCCCTCGCTCTCGCTCCGCTCTCTTCCCCCCCTCTCTCCTCTCTCGCTCTCTCTCTCCCCCTCCCCCCCCCCCTCTCTCCTCTCTCTCTCTCTCTCTCCCTCTCTCTCTCTCTCCCTCTCCTTCTCCCTCTCCCTCTCCCCTCTCCCTCTCCCTCTCTCCCTCTCCCGCTCCCCCTCCCTCTCCCTCTCTCCCTCCTCCCTCCCTCTCTCTCCCCCCCTCCTCCCCCCTCCCTCCCTCTCTCTCTCCCCCTCCCTCCCTCCCTCTCTCTCTCCCCCTCCCTCCCTCCCTCTCTCTCTCCCTCCCTCTCTCCCTCTCTCTCTCTCTCTCCCTCCCTCCATCTCTCCCTCTCCCTCTCCCTCTCCCTCTCCCTCTCTCTCTCTCTCTCATATCTATTATATTTGGATCTTGATTGATATTATCACCCTTTGAGAATCTTGATCAATATTATCACCCTTTACATCCATATCAATCCTCGAGGCACATTAGTCAACACCACGTGATTTTGATGAAACTACCTAATTCAATCTTTAAAATATGGTAGAAAAAGCTTAACATATCTAATCAATGATTTTGGTTTGAGTGAAGAGTACACTTTTGCTAAGGCCACAACAGAGGAGTCGAAAGATCAATATCACCAACATCAAGGTACATAAAGGGCTTGGTGCTCTTAATTAAATGTCAATCCCATAACCTTATACATGAAGGAATCTAATGAAAATGTTGCAATCTTACCAATCCTTAAATCCTGAAAACTATTAACTCTGTTGAATTTTGAATGAGATATGAAATTATACTTTCTCCATATGATGTCTAATGAGGTTTAAACCACTCTCAAACACCCTGAAGCAATTAATGTCAACATTAAGGAGTTTAACATCACCATTAATTACTAGTATCTATGGTGCAAATTGAAAGTGAAACCATCTTTTAAAGAAAATTTGCTAGTCTTAGATGCTTCTAAATGTCTCATCAATTCATAATTAACCTTTAATGAAGCATTAAAACAGAAATATGGGTCCCAACAATCAAATTGTGGCAAAGTCAGACAATTTTTTTTGGAAACGTGTTTCAATCTGCACGAAACACATTTTCCACACATGAAATACAGAAACCTGACTAGTATGATGAGGTGCGTTTCCTACAACTTAGGTTAGGGATGTGACTAAGATGAGCACACTACTCATTCTCTCTCTCTTATATTTTCATTTATATATGGTTTCTCTCTCTCATGGAGTTGCTAGGGTTTCTTGATCATCTCACAGTATCTCAAAGTCTACAATTAGGATTTCATCTCTTGGAGTATTGAAATAAGAGTTTTGGGATTAAACCCTAGAGGTGTATTTGGTGAAGAAGAAGAGGAAAATATGTCTCAACTTAGAGGACTTGTTTGAGTGCTTAATGGATGTTAGAGCTCCTTGGTTGAGTTGAAGTTATTTTTTGTTTTCCCTAGCTAGGGTTTTAGAGAACTAATGGATTACAACGGCCTTGCAATAGACCTATGGTATGTACCAATACAACTACTTCAGCTTACACATATAAATGAAGTTCTTCGTTATTCAATAGTTATGTAAATCCCGGATTTGAATTTCTGCCATCTATGTTCTTTATGGTTTGTAATTTCTAACTATCTAGACTTCCTGATTTGACGTAAGGGCAAATACCTTAAGTGATTTAACATCAATGTTATTAGAACTGAATCGTTCATTGAACGAGCAGAGCCCAAAAATGTGAACTAAACCAAAACCTGAAAAAAACGAACCAAAAAACTAATTGACCATAAAATACATAAATACACAAATTTTGAAAAAAACAAATATTCATGTGCATCCATGTGGATCCAAACCATTATACACAACTATGTAAAATTTTTCATATATATAGCTAGTAAGAGTGCATATAACCAAAACAACATAAAGTGAAATCCATCTTTGAACCAAAAATACATCAACAAATAGGTTCTAGATGGCATATGGAGTCCAAAACAGTGTTGCAAATATTGTGATAATAGGCCATCTGGAGTTCAAAACAGTGTTGCACATATCGCGATAATATCGAAATTATCACGCTATTTTTGCCAAAAACCACCTTGACGATATTATCACCAGTATTTATCATGATAAATTACCTGAATTGAAATTATGGTGATAATTTAGGTAATTATCGCGATAATTTCGAAATTATCGCCCTGCTTTGTCAATTTCAACTTATTAGCAAATTTTTTTTTTTCTTTTGACCCCAACTTGTTAAAAGTAAGTTAGGGGATTGAGTTGTGAGGATACTCTAAATATTTTCATCAAGTAAACAAGGGGAAATCCATTGTTTTCATTTCCCATGATTCATCTCATGAGATACATAACCTAGTAGTTAATGGTAATATTAAATTCTTAAAGTAAAAGTGACATTTTCCTTTATCTTTCATTTTCATCCTTTTACTTAAATTTTTAACATTACCATTAATTGACTCAAGATGTTTGAGAGTGGTTTTGACCTCATTGGATTTCATATGGAGAAAGTAGAATTTTAGATCCCACTCAAAATCCAGCAGACTTAATAGTTTTTAGGATTTTAGGATTAGCAAGATTGCAATGTTTCTATTACATTTTGTGACGTATGAGGGTATGGAACTAACATTTAATCAACATCACCAAGCCCTCTATGTGCCTCGATATTGGTGGCATTGACTGTAGAGCTCCTCCTTCATGACTATATATTAATGTACACTTCTCTCAATTATTCATGACCCTAGTAAAAATGTACACTTCACTCTAGCAAAATCATTGATTAGGATGTTAATCTTTTTTTATCTTATTTTAATGCTCAAAGGGTGATCTTGATGAGGAGGATCCCAATATAGGCAATGGTTTTGATGTTATGTAGCTATTTGTTGTAGCATGATTTTCTTTGGATTTAAAAGGCCATTTAAAGCCTCTCTATTGATCTTTTTTAATTCAAAGATAGCTTGCACTCAATGATGTTTTGGTTATATGCACCCTTGCTATATACATGATAAATTTTGCATACTTGTGTATAATAATTTGGATTCATACAGATGCACATGAATTATATGTTTTGTTTTTCAAAATTTGAATATTTTATGTATTCTTTGGTTGACCAATCTTTTGGTCCAATTGAGGATGTTGTGAACATTTTCCATCAAGTAAACAAGGAGAAATTTGTTGTTTTCATTGCCATGATTCATCTCATGAGATACATTTATTTTGTTTTGATACGATTTTGTATCATTCATTGAGATCACAGGACTCAGGAGAAATATCATATTTCAATATCGAAGTCTGATGTATCACTTGACATCTTATACATCTCATATATCGATTTTATTTTCATATTTATGTAGCAATGTGTTTGTTTAATGTTGATGTTGTTTTAGAAGTTAAAGCATTGAGAAAAAACGAATATTTTTGTATTTTTTTAAGTTTCCTGATTAATTCTGATATTTTCCCTAATAGTGCCGATAATTAAAATTATGGACCTCCAACGATAAATTTTCGATAACTATAAATGTAATATTGGTCCAAAAAAAAAATTCATGCTACAACAAATACCTGCATATCATCAAAATCGTTACCTTTATTGGGATCCTCATCATCGGTATCACCCTCTTAGCATTAAAATAAGATAGAAAAAGCTTAACATGTCAAATTGAGATTTTTCTTGTGTGATGGGTACATTTTTACTAGGGTCGTGACAAAGGAGTTCAACAATCAATGCCACCAAAATCAAGGTACATAGAGGACTTGGTGCTCTTGATTAAATGTCAATTCCATACCCTCATACATGACAAACTCCAATGGAAACGTTGCAATCCCCCCCATCTTGATATCCTAAAAGTTGTTAAACTGTTGAATTTGTTGGATTTTGAGTGGGATCTAAAATTCTGCTTTCTCCATACGAAATGCAATGAGGTTGGAACTACTCTCAAACATTTTGAAATAATTAATGGTAATGTTAAAAAATTAAGTAAAAGTGATAGATTTAACATTACCATTAATTGCATTGCATTAGTAAGGCCATAAAGGTTGAATATTAAGTTGGCCCACTCATAAATTATTGCTTTCTTTTAAAAAAAATTGTGTTCCAAGGGTCCTTAGTCACATTGTACAAAACCATAGTTTTAAAACTCAGATTCGGAACTGGCCAAGGGTCGACTCCGCCTCTGACTCCATATTGACTCAGCCTAGTTGATTTCAATGACTTGGTCGTTGTAAAAAACACATTAAATATTTATTTTTTTATCAAAAAACATATTTTTAAAGATTTTCGTTCATGTTTCCAAACTCAAAGCATTAGAATATAGAGAGAAGACAATATATGATCAAAGTATGCTCATGAATATATCTATTTTATCAAAATGGCACCCAGTGCACTGTCTAATACATGTAATATATAGAGATCAAAACAAAAACACATAACCAAGGAGGCTCTAAATGGCCTCTACAACAAAATATCACTAGTCACTACTACTAGACAAGGCAAGATCATCTGGCTCAGACTCCAAATCAGAGTTATACAGGGAAACCCATGGCTCCTCCTCACTGCTCCTCTAAAACCAACTCCAACTCCTCACAAATGCTCACACAAATGCAATGAGATAGTTGTCACGAAATGTGAGGGGGTTGGGTCACTTTTATAGGCTTGGGAGAGGGGTAGAGACATTAAGATTTAAAGAAAAAAAGAATTTATGTATATATATATATATATATATATATATATATATATATATATATATAAAAGTTTGAAGTCCGAGTTGTCGCCTTTTATCCTCTCGGACTAGCTCGACTGATTTAAGATGGGCTCAGGCAAACTGGCCGGTTCGTTACCAAATAGACCGAGTTGAAAGGGGTTGGGTCACTTTATAGGCATGGGAGAGGGGTAAAGGCATTAAGTAAAAACAAAAAAGACAAAAAAAATGAGTTTAAATTTTGATTTGTCGCCTTTTTTCCCTACGGACTAGCTCGGTTAGTTTAAGACGGGCTTAGCCAAACCGATCAATCAGTTACTGAACTGGTTGAGTCAGTCGAAGGGGATTGGGTCACTTTTATAGGTGAGAGAGGGGTAGAGGCATTAAAAGAAACAATTACCCAAAATAAAATAATAATAATAAATTAGAATAAACAAAAAACCAAAAGATATATATATATATATATATATATATATATATATATATATATATATATATATATATATATATATATATAACTGAGTTTGAAGTCTGAGTTGTCGTCTTTTTTCCCCGCAGACTAGTTCGGTCAGTTTTAGGATGGGCTCAGCCAAACCGGTCAGTCTGTTACCGAACTGGAAGAATCGGTGTCTGACTCGGCCGATTTGGTAACAGACTGGTCACCGAACCGGTTTTTCTACTGAGCTGACCTGGGCAAGGGTCTGGCTCTATCTACTAGGCCAAATCTGATTCAGACCGCCCTGGTTTTAAAACTATGTACAAAACCGACCATTTCAGTGGAAAAAGGTTGATTAGGTATTGAACTGGTCTTTTCCAATCCCTAGTAGTAGTTCAAACCAGTTTTTGCTTGAAAATGGTCAAACCAGCCAATTTAGTCCAGCATAGTCCAGTTCTTATAACATTGTTTAACATTGTAATTGAAGAAGATAAGGGATAAGATTTTTCATTTCTGGCTTATGCATGATAAAATTTTCCTAGAGGGCTGAAAGTTATCAAGAACACTTCAATATCTTTTTCTCTTGGATTGCCTAGAAAATTGGGGCATTAAGAATTGAAATACTATCCACTGCCACTATTGTTTTATTTTGTATTTCATAACAGCCCTAAGGAAAAGAAATAATTGTGCAACTTCAGTCGAGTTTGGGAAATGAGAATGTGTTAGAATTAGCAACTAGGACCAAACTCCACCTTGGACAGCTCATATGATGGAGATAATATTTTTATTGGATTCCTCTTTCTAAGAGGTGCAAGACTGATTTAAATATCATCTCATTCTGACAAGTAGAAATGGAGTTATGAATTTATTTCTTCTATGGACAAATTTTCAAGGTCAGCCAGAAGTCTAATATAGGCTCATGAAGCCCAACAGACATGTCTCTTCACCCTCCATGTTGTGTATAAATAGAAGAGGCATTTTCCTCATTTTGGACACACCTCAACACACGTCTTTCTCTTTACTCTCCTCATTGGTTAATACATCAAAGGAGCAGCTCTTCTTCTTCATACGTTGACTTAGTTTGACAAAAAATTCCAGTCTAGAATTTCAGCATTGTTTTTGGGCCATCTGTAGCAGCATTGACTGAGGGTCAAACTCACTCCTTTGATTGCGTTTTTCAGGCAGGAAATCTGATTTCCTTAGGCCACATCTCTTGGCACAAAAATCGAGGTATTTGTAGCGATTTGACCAGTGTTGACTATAGAGTTGCTGACCGCATATTTGACTGTGCATTGACCAGATTTTTTAGGACTGTTTTGGGCTAATTTGGAATGTCTTTGGGAGTCGAGTTGACTATGTTTGACCGAGCTAATTTGGAGTAGACTTTCTGCTTATTTTACTAGCGTTGACTTTTTGGTTAGGGCATCCTGTTGAATGCAGTTTGACTCTCCCATTTTATAGTGATTGGGCAAGTAAATTTTGAATATTGTACTCTTTCTCTCTCTCTTTGTTGAACTTTTGAAGAATAATAAGAAGATTTGATCAAAGGGTTTTCCCCACATTGGGGGTTTTCCCTGGCATCCACCAAATATTGTGTCCTCTTATCTTGGCTTGTCTTTTGCTTATTGTTTATGTTCTATTTGCATTTACTATCAATGTTAATGTGATTGCTAATCTAGAAATTGATATTGGGCTTATAAGAAAAATTGAAGTAAATTTCTCTAAAGCATAGAACATACCATTGTTATCTAAAATTAACATGGTATCAGAGTTGAGGTGAACACAAAGCCCAAGCAAGAGTGAGAAGAGCAATCACTGAGATTTGTTGGACAAGGACAAGATTAAATGGCATCCTCATCTTACTTCAAATTTGATGACAAGCTCAATGATAAATCTAATTATCATGCATGGAAGATGTCTATTCACTTGACTTTGGAAGAGCATGATGCTATGGACTATGTGCAGGGAAAGATTACTGAACCTCCCTCAAATGCACTAGTTGTTGCTAAGACAAAGTACAAGAAAGGTGAAGCCAAAGCTAAGAAGATCATTTGGGATTTTATTGATAAGCATTTATTTGCTTGCATCTCTGATTTGGGAACATCTAAGGAGATGTAGTTGGTTAGCATGTTTAAAGCTAGTAATGCAAACCAAGTCCTCTTTCTCAAGAACAAGTTGAAGGACATAAATAAGGGAAGTGGAGAAGATATCCAATCCTACTTCATGAGGATCACCAAAATAAAAAATGATCTTCTATCAATTGGAGAAGTTATATATGATCGGGAGCTCACTCTCATTGCCCTTGGAGGTCTCCCTCGTGAATGGGATGTGTTCAACACTACTATCCTCAACAATGGCTGGATTCAAGGTTTTCATGAATTGTTAACTAGATGTACTCAAGAAGTGATCTAGGTCTGGGTGTGACGAAGGACCCTTTCAAGACCTTTTACTTTCGTGATGTGTTAAATTGAATTTTTAAAAGAACATAAATGAATACATGTGCATGCTGTAAAGAAGAGGAACATGACAATCATCAACACATGAAACATAAGCTGTCGATAACGAAGTTCATCCAGGAGGGACTACGTCTCTGGGCCTTGGTGTCAAGATGGTGTAGGTCATTGCATTAAGTGCTGTCAATAGTGATGATGTACACAAGAGATGATGTCGCGATCATATAAGGAAAATGCCCTCATGCAGGAGTGGCTCTAAGAGATGTTCCACTATAGGAACTCTCAGTCAAAAGACTCCTATCAGTATGACACAAAACTCATGCATGATGAGCATCTCGCCAACATGGCATAAAAGGGATCTCAAAACAAACATGCATGGCGACACATGAGTATCCCATCAACATACAACAAAGGGGATCTCAAAACACAACATGATGAATCATGACGACAAGTACATCACATAGGCAATTCCACATCACATCAAGCAGGAATTGTAAAAATGAGTAAGAAACAGGATCCCACATCAAACATCAATCAAGGACTTGTGCAACACAATGCATAGCAAAAGAAGTACATGAACATTGCATATACCTCACAACCTAGGGCCATCTGAAGAAGCAGATGTCAAACTATTGAAGTTGTTCGGACCATCGTCTCACGACATCAATCGCATGAAAATGGTTGCTCGCACATAAATGTTGACACCTGCATTGTAGAAAAGTGGCTAAATAATAGAATGACAGAATGAGAAATCTTAACGCACCATCAAATTTGTGATGTCGAATAGTGCAAAAGCGACTGTCCAATTTCTAAATTCTGAGAAGTTGAGAATCTAGGGCTCAAGGAATCTTTTAGATTCCCCTAGATTCCTCAAAGGTTCTACTCCTTGGGTGGATGGAAAATATGCAACTCCAAAAGGCGAATCTGACTTCGCCATTGCAATCCCTGCGAAAAACCATGAAAAACGACTGTAAACTTGACTATATTCCGACATGGAGAAAATTTACCTCCTCAAGAAATTGCAAGGATCATGGTTCTGCTCCATATTTTTGTAGCAATCATGGTTCCACTTGCATACTGAAAAATGGCTGAAAAATTCAGAACTCTGATGGAGACACGAATAGTGTCATTGCGTTCGTGGCGTCGAGAAGTGCTGAAACCATATAAAATTTGTCAAATTCTGACAAAGTGAAAATTCGGCCCTCTTGCAAAATGCTGCCTTGAACTGTGTGTTCCGCCTCGAAATGCGTGCCCACTCCTGGTTCCCCATCCCCTTGGGTGGACTGTGCAAATTAAGGTTAATATTAAATTTTCCCGGCGGATTCACCAACAAGCCCATGTGGTGGAACGGTTGGGCGTTGGCATCAAAGGCGGGAGGTCGGGGGATCAAATCCCATCCCCACCAAACTTAGTGCATTTTACAATGGTTGAGGGTTGCGGTTATCACTGTGTTTGATTGTTTTAAATGGTTGGTTATGGGCCGTATTTTTTTTTGTTGCGTTGTATGGTATGTGTATCATGTGAGTTATGAGGCCTCCTAGTGGGCTAGCTCACGTGGCCGGGCGGGTTCAACTCTTGTCGGCCTCACCTTATTTGATACGTATGGTGAGTTGGGGGTGGTGGGGTTGGTGGCCCCCACCCCCTTTTTTTATTATTTTTTTTGTTTTTAATAACAAACAAATGCCATTTTTAATAAATTCAAATTTTAGCCGTAGGAGTGATTTTAACGAACCCACAATTTCGCCCAAAATCCGGCCCAGGGTGGCAGGAATCTAGTGGCTGGAAAAAGTCCAAATTATGGCCTCCTTAAGCCTGCCCAGTCATCAAAGGTCAACCCAACTTTGACTGCTTCTAACTTTCGCATAGGACTCGGATTGATGAACCATTCGCATCGCCGCAATCAGGACGACGAGATCTATGCTCTAGTCCTGGGTCGACATCATTATGAACACTTTGATTTTCAAGCATTCATAAACCCTCTTTGTACTGTTTGTCTCTGGAGCCACCTGGATCAAGAAGAAACAAGGATGATAGAGAGAAACATGCCTTCAATTAGGAATGATCCTACTGCATTCTCCGCTCATGTTAAAAAGAAGAACAATGCAGGTTCAAAGAAGCAATGTCAAGGAAGACCGAGATTCAAAGATGGAAGAAAGGGTAGATGCTTCATTTGTAATAGGTTTGGCCACTATGCTAGGGAGTGTCCTAATAAAAGGGTTGTTGGACAAGGACAAGATTAAATGGCATCCTCATCTTACTTCAAATTTGATGACAAGCTCAATGATAAATCTACTTATCATGCATGGAAGATGTCTCTTGACTTGACTTTGGAAGAGCATGATGCTATGGACTATGTGCAGGGAAAGATTACTAAACCTCCCTCAAATGCACCAGTTGCCGCTAAGACAAAGTACAAGAAAGGTGAAGTCAAAGCTAAGAAGATCATTTGGGATTTTATTTATAAGCATTTAGTTGCTTACATATCCGATTTGGGCACATCTAAGGAGATGTAGTTGGTTAGCATGTTTAAAGTTAGTAATGCAAACCAAGTCCTCTTTCTCAAGAACAAGTTGAAGGACATAAAGAAGGGAAGAGGAGAAGATATCCAATCCTACTTCATGAGGATTACCAAAATAAAAAATGATCCTCTATCAATTGGAGAAGTTATAGATGATAGGGAGCTCACTCTCATTGCCCTTGGAGGTATCCCTTGTGAATGGGATGTGTTCAACACTACTATCGTCAACAATGACTGGATTTAAGGTTTTCATGAATTGTTAACTAGATGTACTCAAGAAGAAACAAGGATGATAGAAAGAGACATGCCTTCAAATAAGAATGATCCTACTGCATTCTCTGCTCATGTTAAAAAGAAGAACAGTGCAGGTTCAAAGAAGCAATGTCAAGGAAGACCAAGATTCAAAGATGGAAGAAAGGGTAGATGCTTCATTTGTAACAGGTTTGGCCACTATGCTAGGGAGTGCCCTAATAAAAGGGATACACCTTGGGATGATGTTAAATTATGGTATGTTCTTATTAGCCACAGATTAGCAATCACATATACATTAAGTAAAGTGCAGATAGAACATTAAATGATCAACAGAAAACAAGTCAAGACAAGACACACAAGATGTGGCGACTAGCCAGGGACAAACCCCAATGCGGGGAAACCTTTTGATCAAATCTTCTTTTATCTTCAATAGTTCAGCAGAGAGAAATAGTACAAAACTGAATTCTGTAATTTTATATCAGCAGCAACAAACCCTAGATCAGCAAAGTCAAACTTGGTCAAACTAGTTGAAATTTACCTCAAAATTACTTGGTCAATTTCGGATCAACTTGTCCTCGAACAGCCTGAAGAAATAGCCCCAGAAGTTCAGTCAATTTGCAGATTTCTAAAGTCAACTGCAGCCCTAAACTAGGGCAGTCAACATCGGTCAAACCAGAGGTCAGATCACCTTGATTTTTGTGCCAAAAATTGCGGCCTGCCTAGGAGAGGCAACCACACCCAATCTGCACTTCTGGAAGGTCAACGCTGGTCAAAGAGATGACCTGTTGCCCTAGTGTCCTTCTTTATGCGTCTTCCTTGCCCTAGGATGTCTTCCTTTCAGCCACATGGGTGAGAGAGAGAGAGGCTCCGTTTATGCGTAGGAGAAAGAGAGAGAAGATTAGTGAATTGACTTGTCCAAATGAGGAGAATGCTCCTTTTATTTATATGAAAACGTTGAGGATGAATAGACATGACTGTTGGGTTTCTGAGCCTACATAAGTTTGCTCTCCGACCTTGACAATTTGTTCATAATCAAAATAAATCCATATCTCCATAAATATTTATCAGAATCAGATCATCTTTAGATCAATCCTACACCTCTCGATGAGAGAAATCTAGGAAAAATATCAGAAGCCATAAATAAGGTGATCCACATGGAGTTTGGCCCTAGTTGCCAATTTTAACAATCCCTCTCAACTAGGGAGAACTTCATCTGCAATCCATCAGACCATCGCTGCAATCCATCCATCAAATGCACTGTCCTATATAGCTTGACCCCACTCTGCTCTGCTCTGCTTTGCTTTTCTCTGCTCTGCTTTGTTCAAACTAAGAGGTCATCCTAACATAGGGAGTATGGTAGATATAGTGATGCATCCATCGATGGTACTTCCCATGAGTCCTAGACTGCATTGGTAGGATGCCTTAATAGGAGAACTAATCATCTTGTCCACAGGAGAACGAATCATCCTGTCTAGTGGATGCCACAGAGAACTAATCATGCTGGCCTACATGAGAACTAATCATCCTATTCCACAGTCGCCACGGAGAATGAATCATCCTGGCCCAAGTTCCACAATCGCCACATGGTGTCACAGGGGAAGGTTGAACCTTTACCCTGTACATAGTGCAGCACCAGGGGATGGTGAGTTGTCCTGTGGTCACATGTCGCTCCAAGCAGTACCTCGCACCCCCTGGAGCTCCCAGAGCTCAGTACATGATACTTGACCCTCATAAGAGGGTCTCTGAATGACACCAAGTCATTCTTGGAAAGTTAAGAATTTGACCTTTCCTAGGGGCTTTGTCAAACTGTCGGCGACCTGTTCATTTGTACCGATATGTTGGAGCCTTATTGCTCCTCACTGCACCATATCTCGAATATAGTGGCACCTGATATTGATATGCTTGGAGCGATCATGAAATACGAGATTCTATGATAAATGGATCCCACTCTGGTTGTCACACGGAATCACGGTGGTATCCAATGTAAATCCAAACATCTCATTGAAGAGATTTCGCAACCAGATTGCCTCACAAGAGCAATGTACTCTACCTCAGCGGTGATCAAAGCTACCGACTTCTGCTTCCTGCTCATCCAGGATATCAAGGCAGATCCCAAAGAGAAACAGCACCCGGAAGTGCTCTTCTAGTCCACCACACTGCCTGCTCAATCAACATCAATATACCCAAGTAGTCTCACATCTCCAGCAGTGTATCTCAACCCATGAGTGATTGTGCCATGAAGATATCTCAACAAATTCTTGGCACAAATCCAATGTGAGTGGTGAGGCTCAACCATATGTTGACTCAATGTGTTGACTGCAAAGCATATATTCAGACGGGAGTTCACCAAGAACATTAATGCTTTGACGAGTTGACAATACTCGATAGCATTTCGTAAAACAGGTCCGGCAACACTACCACTTAACTTCTTAAAGTCAAGCTCCATTGGGGTAGTTACGGGCTTGTAGTCCACCATGCCAAATCTCTCCAATATCTTCACCACATATTTTCCTTGAGATAGGAAAATCTCCCCTGGTTCCTGCTAGACTTCCAGTCCTAGGAAATAGTGCATAATTCCTAGGTCTTTCATCTCGAACTCAGAAGCCAACTCCCTCTTACATTCGTGAATGAGAGGGTTTGCACCTGTTAGAAAGAGGTCGTCAACATATAGCACTAGTTGAGAGGCTTGTCATCTATAACCTTAAAGTAAATGTTAGGGTCAGCTTCACTCCTAGTGAATCCTAGCTTCATCAAGTAGCTATCTATCCTTTCATACCATGCTTGAGGTGCTTGCTTTAGCCCATAGAGGGCCTTCTTCAACCTTCACACATGAGATTCTCGATCATAAATCTCAAATCCTTCGAGTTGCTCCACATAGACCTCCTCTTTGATTGAATCATGTAAGAACACAGTTCTGACATCCATCTGATGTAGATTCCATCCTTGCGAAGCAGCAAGGGCTATGATCGAGCAGATGGTGGTATATCGGGAAACAGGTGTAAATATCTCGTCATAGTATATACCTTCCTTCTGGGAGAAGCCATGAGCGACAAAATGAGCCTTATACTTTTCCGTACTTCCATCAACTACATGCTTTATCTTGTAAAGCCATTTTGAAGTGACAACTGCTTTGTCCTGGGGTCTGGGACCACATCCCAAACATCATTTTTCATAATGGACTCATATTCCTCGGTCATAGCATCCTTCCATACTTGATGCTTGACGACATCTGTGAATGACGAAGGCTCATTTTGGATGATTGTGCTCATGATGGTCAGGTATCCCTGATACTTGTTCGGCTTCTTACTTTCACAGAAGGTTCTTCGGGGTGCAATGTGTCCTTCAGCATCATCAAGTGTCCCCCTAAGCCATGAAGGCCTCTTCCTAGAAGAGGAAGGCTCTTGCGGAGGAGGATCAATAGGATCCATATGTTCTTCCACATTGGGCATCGTCTCATCTTCCTTTCCTTCGTTTTCCCGGTGTTAGCTTCTTTAGATTCCCTTAAAGTAGGAAGATTGTCTACCTTGCTAAGAGCCATATCTTTGTCAAAGGTGACATCATGACTAATCTCGACTTCCCTTTGACCAGCTACATAGATTCTATAGCCCTTAGTATTTTCGCTATAGCCCACGAAGATTCCTTTCTTTCCAAATGCACCCAATTTATTCATTTTTTCTTTAGGCACATGAAAATATACAGGGCTTCCAAAGATTCTAAAATGAGATACGTCAGGTTTCTTACCGGCGAACATTTCTTTGGGAGTCTTGGAACCCAATGCTTGATGAGGGCACTGGTTTTGTACATATATGGCGATATTTGCATCTTCGACCCACAGAAACTTCAAAAGTCTTTAATAATGGAGCATAGCACGAATAGCTTCCACAATTGTACGATTCTTCCTTTCCGCCACACTATTCTGCTCAAGAGTATATGGTGTAGTAGTCTCCCTCTTAATGCCAGCCTCTTTGCAAAAGTCATGAAACTCATTGGATTCATACTCAGTTCCATTATCAGTCCTTAAGATCTTGATCTTCTTTTCGGTTTGATTCTCAATCAAGGCTTTGAAGCGCCGAAACTAGGAGAACACTTCATCCTTCTTTTTTAAGAAGTATATCCAAGTCTTGCAAGAATAATCATTTGTAAAAGTGAGGTAATATAAACATAGGCATCATACAGGATATGTCTGAGTGAACCAACTGCAATATATCAGAGGTATTGCTTTGGCTTGAGGGGAATGGTCCCGTTTTTAGCTTTCCTTCCGCACATCCTGGACATACACCTTCTTGCTCTAATCTGAACTCGGGCATCCCGGTCACCATTTTCCTTACATTGGGTAGAGCTTTATAATGAAGGTGAGAAAACCTCCAATGCCATAGTTCAGATTGAAGAGATGTGTCACAAGACATGACACCCAGCGGACTTCCTCTGACCTGATATAATGAATCAACTCGAAACCCAAGAGTAAAAGCATCTTTAAAGTTCTTTTTCCATACACGTACCTTGCCATCGCTGAAGGCCACTTTGTAGCCTTTGTCTTCCATTGCCGAAATGGACACCAGGTTCTTTTTGAGATCAGGCACATATAATACATCTTGTAAGTGGATGGTACTACCATGATTCAATTGAAGAGTGACATTTCCTACGCCTTTCATGGGATATTTTGAATTATCTCCAAGAACAATTTCCAGGTTGGTTTCCTTCTCTATCAGATTATAGAGAGCTTCTTTGTAACCAGTGAAGTGCCTTGAGGCACCACTATCAATAAGCCAATTTCCCAGCGAGTCCGAGGGAGCAGTAGTAGATAGAGCTGTTGGTAGATAATATTCATCCTGCTTATTGTTAACAATGTTAGATTCATCCTGGAATTTCTTGCCTTCTTGAATGGTTGTCCTCTTCCTTGATTTCCGACACTTCTTTTACCTTTGCCATTTGACCTGCCATTCCTTTGATTGCCTTGAGAGGGATTTTGATCATCGTCCCGATGCGAGTCCCTTTTATCAGGGCACTCCCTTGCATAGTGACCCATTTTATTGCAATTGTAACATCGTCCTTTTCTTCCACCCTTTGGTCTAGCCTTTCCTTTGAATTTAGCCCCGAAATTGTTTCTTCTTTTAGTATGAGAAGAAAAGGTAGAGGGATGACCTTTAAGAATACTTCGTTATGTTCGAGGTACAGTATAGTTTGGGATTCATTACAGTGCCAAAGCAGCTCCTCTGTTAGTTGGTTTCACTGATTCTGATTGGGCTGGTGACCTTGATGATCGGAAGTCTACTCGGTTATGTCTTCACTCTTGGTTCAGGACCTATTACATGGGCTTGTAAGAAACAGGCTGCCAATCAGCAGAAGCAGAGTATCGTGGTGCCAGCTAGTAAGGAAGCCTTGTGGCTTCGTCAGATCCTATCAGAGTTTGGCTTTGAGCAGCAGCATCCAACCACACTTTGGTGTGATAATCAAAGTGCCATTCAGCTATGCAAAGATCCAGTCCAGCATCAGCGCAGCAAACACATTGAACTACACATGCACTTCATCAGAAAGCTCATTCATGACCATGTTCTTGAAGTGCAATATTGTCCAACAGATGATCAGGTTGCAGACATCTTCACAAAGGCTCTCACAGAGGCGAAGTTCACTAAACTTCGATATATGCTTGGAGTTCAGGAAGTTGTCACTAAGATAGGCTCTAGTGCCTCCTTCCTTCTCCTATTGTGTCATATTTGTAAATCCTTCAATCCTATCCCAAGTTGTTCTTAAGATGTTAGGATATTCCGACACATAGGATATAGTTAAGTTCCTTGGTCTAGTATAGAGTTAGGTTAGAGTTAGGTAAAGTGTGTTTCTTTACCGTTTACATTTTGTAACTTACAATCCGACGGTCACGATATGTAGTGATCCGACGGTTCACTCTCACCTCGGTATTACCGACACTTGATCCGTGGCTTGACACCCGATTGGTCCATGAGTTCTATTTAAAGCGCATGGAGGGTCATTGTTCGTGTAATCCGTGCATGAGAGAAGCTTATGTAAATTTTCATTCTTTGATTAATAAATTGTCTGTACCCCGTTGGGACAGGCCGTGGACTGTTTCCCTCCTTGCACTTGAGGGTTTTAACCACGTCAAAAATACTGGTGTATTGATTTGAGATCTGGTTGTGACATTCTTTCTGAGGAACTTACCCTGTAAATTCCTACATCATTAACTTTAAATAAACTCACCAGTCTATCATAGATTTCCTTGGAGGTGTTCAGCTCGGAAACATAGGCCACCAAGCGATTGTCGATAGAGTCCCGGATGATCTTCCTTGCTTTGACTTCTCCCTTGGTCCATTTGTTCCTAGCAGTAGTGGATGCATTTAATGGAGGCTCAACAATCCCACCTCTCACATGGTCCAACACTTCATGCTCTTCTAATGTTAGATCGAGAGACATCTTCCATCCATGATAGTCAAATTTCTCACAGAGTTTGTCTTCAGCAGGGAAGTGTGTTGAGGACCCCATGATTTCTTGAAGATAGCCTTGCCAACCTTCTCTTTGGTGATTGCTCTTGCTCTTGCTTGGGCTTTGTCTTCACCTCAGCTCTGATACCATGTTAAATTATGGTATGTTCTATGCTTAGAACAGTTTACTTATTTTTCTTCTTATTAGCCAAAAATTAGCAATCACATATACATTAAGTAAAGTGCAGATAGAACATTAAATGATCAATAGAAAACAAGCCAAGACAAGAGACACAAGATGTGGCGACTAGCCAGGGACAAACCCCAATGCGGGGAAACCCTTTGATGAAAACTTCTTTTATCTTCAATAGTTCAGCAGAGAGAAATAGTAAAAAATTTGAATTCTATAATTTTATATCAGCAACAACAAACCCTAGATCAGTAAAGTCAAACTTGGTCAAACTAGTTGAAATTGAACTCAAAATTACTTAGTCAATTTCTGGTCTTGTCCTTGAACAACCCGAAGAAACAGCCCTTGAACAACCCCAAAAGTTCAGTCAATTTGCCAATTTCTGAAGTCAACTGCAACCCTAAACTAGGGCAGTCAACACTGGTCAAACCAGAGGTCAGATCACCTTGATTTTCGTGCCAAAAATTGTGGCCTGCCTAGGAGAGGCAACCACACCCAATCCACACTTCTGGAAGGTCAATGCTGGTCAAAGAGATGACCTGTTGCCCTAGCATCCTTCTTTATGCATCTTCCTTGCCCTAGGACGTCTTCCTTTCAGCCACACGTGTGAGAGAGAGAGAGGCTCCTTTTATGTGTAGAGAGAGAGAGAGAGAGAAGATGAGTGAATTGAATTTTCCAAATGAGGAGAATGCTCCTTGTATTTATATGCAAACGTTGAGGATGAATAGACATGAATGTTGGGTTTCTGAGCCTACATAAGTTTGCTAGCCAACCTTGACAATTTTTTCATAATCAAAATAAATTCATATCTCCATAAATACTTATCGGAATCAGATGATCTTTAGATCAATCCTACACTTCTCGATGAGAGGAATCTAGGAAAAGTATCAGAAGCCATAAATAAGGTGATCCACATGGAGTTTGGCCCTAGTTTCCAATTTTAACAGATGAAGACAAGAACAACCGTAACAATTTCAAGGGCAACAAAAATCAAAGGAATGGCAGGTTAAACAACAAAGGAAAAAGGAATGCTCCCGCTACTTAACATGGAAATGGTCGACCTCCCAAAATACCAAGAAACTCCAAGTATGATGAATCTAATGTTGTAGATAACAAGCAAAAATAATTTTATCTTATATCTACCCTCTCTACCGCCTCTCCTCTGGATACCTTGGGAAATTGGTTGATTGATAGTGGTGCCTGAAGGCACTTCACTAGGTATAAGGAAGCTCTTTCAAATATGATAGAAAATGATACAAATTTGGAAACCATTCTTGGAGACAATGCCACCTATCCCGTGAAAGGAGTTGGGAATGTTACTCTTCAATTGAATCAAGGTAACACCAATCATATACAAGTACTATATGTACCCGATCTAAAGAAGAACCTGGTATCTATATCAGAGATGGAGGACAAAGGATTCAAGGTGGCATTCATTGATGGAAAGGTATGTGTTTGGAAAAGAAATTTCAAAGAAGCATTTACTCTTGGATTCAGGGTCAATAGCCTATATCAAGTTGGAGGAAGTCCATTGGGAGCTATGTCTTGCGACACATCTCTTTAATCTGAATTATTGCACCGAAGATTTGTTCATCTTCATTATAAAGCCCTACCCGATGCAAGGAAGATGGTGACAGGTATGCCTGAATTTAAAGTAGAACATGAAGGTGTTTGTCAGGGATGTGCCGAAGGAAAACATACAAGGGGACCATTCCCCTCAAGTGATAGCAAGACTACCGACATTTTGCAATTGGTTCATTCTGATCTATCTGGTATGTTGCCTGTGACATCTTTGGGAGGATATTTATATTATGTTATCTTTGTGGATGACTTTTCTCGCAAAACTTGGATTTATTTCTTGAAGGATGAAGTGTTCACATGGTTCCGCTCTTTCAAAGCCTTGGTCGAAAATCAAACAGGGAAGAAGATCAAAATATTAAGGATTGATAATGGCATCGAATATGAATCAAATGAGTTCAATGACTATGGTAGAGAAGATGGCATTAAGAGGGAGACTACTACTGCATATAATCCTGAGCAAAATGGGGTTGTTGAAAGGAAGAATCATTCTATTATAGAAGCCACTCATGCCATGCTTCATGATCAAGGACTTCTGAAGTTCCTATGGGGAGAAGCTGCCAACACCACCATGTATGTTCAAAATAGATGCCCTCATCAAGCATTGGACTCCAAAGCTCTCATAGAAGTTTTCACCGGTAAGAAACCTAATGTTTCTCACTTTAGAATTTTTGGTAGCCCTGTATATTTTCATGTGCCGAAAGAAAAGAGAAGCAAATTGGATGCATTTGGGAAGAAAGGAACATTTGTGGGCTACAGTGAAACTTCAAAGGCATATAGAATCTATGTGCCTAGTCAAAGAGAAGTGGAAATAAGTCATGATGTCACCTTTGATGAAGATGTTGCCCTTGGGAAGATTAGGAACCTTCCTATTCCAAGGAAGGACAAAGAAGAAGATACAAGAAAGTGGGGAGAACCACTGGATGAGCCAATTCCTGATGCTGAAGGACCAATGGATCCCATTGATCCACCTCCCCATGAGCCCTCCTCCTCAAAAGGGAGACCCTCATGGCTTAGGGACACTCTCGAAGATGCCGAGAGACATATTGCACCAAGGGGGACATTTCGGGAAAGCAAGAAGCCGAATAGGTACCAAGAGTACTTAGCTGCCATGAGCACCATTGTTCAAACTGAGCCTTGCAAATTCGAAGAAGTTGTGAAGCACGAAGTTTGGAAGGATGCTATGAACGAAGAGTATGATTCAATTATGAAGAATGATGTCTGGGATGTGGTCCTTGGACCCAAGGAAAAATATGTTGTCACCTCGAAATGGCTCTAGAAGATCAAGCATAGAGCTAACAGAAGTGCTAAAAAGTTCGAGGCTAGGTTTGTTGCTCAAGGCTTCTCTCAAAAGGAAGGTGTGGAATACAATGAGATATTTGCACTATTTGCCTGATATACCACCATCCGTTCGATCATTGCCCTTGCTACCTCTCAAGAATGGAATTTAGATCAAATGGATGTCAAGACTACCTTCTTGCATGGTTCACTTAAAGAGGAAATCTATGCAGAACAACCTGAGGGGTTTGAAGTTCGAGATCAAAAGACACATGTATGCAGGTTGAAGACAACCCTTTATGGGTTGAAGAAAGCTCCCGAGGCTTGGTATGAGAGGATCAACAATTATCTGATGAAGCTGGGTTTTACAAGAAGTGAAGTTGATCTGAACCTTTACTTTAAGGTTGAAATGATAGACCTCTCATCTTGGTACTTTATGTGGACAATCTCTTTCTGATAGGTGCAGACCCTCTTATTTATCAATGTAAGAGGGAGTTGTCTTCCGAATTCGAGATGAAGGACCTAGGATTGATGCACTACTTCCTAGGCTTGGAGGTCTGGCAAAAGCCAGGTGAGATTTTCCTTTCCCAAGGAAAATACATTGTGAAGCTACTTGAAAGATTTTGGATGGTGGATTGTAAGTCTGTGACTACTCCGATGGAACTTAACTTCAAGAAGTTATGCAGAAGTGTTGTTGGGCCCAATTTGGGAAATCCTTCTGAGTATCGTCAACTCATGGGGGCCCTGATGTTCTTGGTGAACTCTTGTCCAGACATATGCTTTGCAGTGAATACATTGAGTCAATTTATGGTCGAGCCTCATCACATACATTGGATTGCTGCCAAGAATCTCTTGAGATATCTCTAGGGCACAATCGCCTAGGGACTGAGATACACTGTCGGGAATTTGAGGCTCCATGGTTGTTCTGATGCTGATTGGGCTAGCAGTTTGGCAGATCGTAAGAGCACATTAGGATGTTTCTTCTCACTAGGTTCTGCTTCGATATCCTAGATAAGTAGGAAGCAGAAATCAGTTGCTTTGAGCACTGCTGAGGTCGAATATATTATTGTTAGTATGGTCTCCTCTAAAGCTGTTTGGTTGAGGAAGCTCTTTAGTGAATTGTTTGGGCATGTGTTGGATACCACCATGATCTACTGCGACAACCAAAGTGGGATTTGTCTCTCTGAGAATCCCATGTTGCATGACCACTCCAAATCAGGTACCACTTTATCCGGGATATGGTACAATGAGGAGCAATAACGCTACATCACATTGGGATTGATGAACAAGTCGCAAATATTCTTACGAAGTCCCTGGGAAGGTAAAATTCTTAACCTTCCATGAACGACTTGGAGTCATAGAGAGACCCTCTTATGAGGCTCCTGTTTGAGTTGGATACTGAGCTCTGGGAGCTCCGAGGGGCTTGGGGTACTTCTTGGAGCTATGAGCGACCATAGGGCGAGTGGTTTTCACCTTCCCCTAGTGGTGCGCTATGTACAGGGTAAGTGGTTCACCTTCCCCTATGATACCCCATGATGGTTGATATATGCATATGATGAGTGGTTCACCTTCTCCTATGGCATATGAGCAGGATGAGTGGTTCACCTTCTCTTGTCGATACATCCTACCCATGCAGTCTAGGACTCTTGGGAAGTACCTCTCATCTCACCAATGAGTTGGGAAATGAGGATAGGGACCATAGTACTACCGATGGACACATCGTGTACTACTGCAATCCCTATGCTATGATGTTTTATATTGATCTAGGATCAATGGAGACTGACTTCGGGTCAATGTAGAGTGGTATGATACACTCTTGATCATTTCTTCATTATTTCTTCATGGTTCAGCAGAGTAGAGCAGGGATGTCAGAGATGGTACAAATTGACAAATGATTTGGCAGGTGGATTTCTCCCTAGTTGAGAGGGAGTGTTAAAATTGGCAACCAGGCCAATATCCACCTTAGACAACTCATATGATGGAGATAATATTTTTATTGGATTCCTCTTGGAATTGATCTAAAGATCATCTCATTCTAACAAGTAGAAATGGAGTTATGAATTTATTTCTTCTATGGACAAATTTTCAAGGTCGGCCATAAATCTATTGTAGGCTCATGAAGCCCAACAAACATGTCTCTTCACCGTCAACGTTGTGTATAAATAGAAGAGGCATTTTCCTCATTTTGGACACACCTCAACACACATCTTTCTCTCTCCTCTCCTCATTGGTTTGTACGGCAAAGGAGCAGCTCTTCTTCTTCATGCATTGACTTGGGTTGACCAAAAATTTGAGGTTGTAATTTCAAGACTATTTTTGGGCCATCTGTAGTAGCGTTGACCAAGGGTCAAACTCACTCCTTTAACTGCGTTTTTCAGGCAGAAAATCCATAGTTGTTTGACCAGCGTTGACTGCAGATTTGACTCTGCGTTGACCAAGTTTGACTGTATTTTTCAAGATTGTTTTGGGCTAATTTGGATTGTCTTTAGAGGCCGAGTGGACTGGGTTTGACTGAGCTAATTTGGAGGAGATTTTCTACTGATTTGACTGGCATTGACTTTCTGGTTAGGGCATCCTATTGACTTCTTTTTTACTGGACTATTTTTACAGTGATTAGGCAAGTAAATTTTGTATATTGTACTCTCTCTCTCTCTCTATTAAAATTTTGAAGAATAATAGGAAGATTTGATCAAAGTGTTTTCCCCACATTGGGGTTTTTCCTTGGCATCCGCCAAATATTGTGTCTTCTTGTCTTGGCTTGTCTTCTGCTTATTGTTTATGTTCTATCTGCATTTAATATCAATGTTAATGTGATTTCTAATTTGAAAATTGATATTGGGCTAATAAGAAAAATTGAAGTAAATTGCTCTAAAGCATAGAACATACCACTGTTATCTAAAATTAACATAATGCAAGCCTCTAGTGAGAGGAATTAAGCATTCAAGATAGGGTCCATGATGAAATTGTCCCAGTAAATTGTATCCACCAAAAATCATTTTCTATATTGACTCTCAAGATGTGTCTTGGGGATATGAGAGATATCGTTTACGTCAATGTCAAGCATTGCGAATTTATGTGAACCAATTGAAAAGAATTGGTAGACTAGTGGCTTTGTTGCAAGTCCTTTTGTTGATTTATCTTGGATTTTTGAACAAATTTAAGTTTACATTTTTGTGAAATTGGGTTATATATTTTCTTTTAGATGAATGTTACAAGTGCAAATAGTCAAAAAATGCACAACTCAAGAGACTGTATGTTTTCACAGTTATTCATATTGGGAAAACTTTTTGGATTAAACTATGTAGAGGATTGTATATCTTGGACACAGTTTCATCCGAAAAGTTCTCCCAAAATGCACAACTCATTTAGTAGCTTGGAACCTCAGGGTTGGGAAGCTGAGTTTCTATTTTGGTGTTTGATATCATGAATGTTTTCTTTAATGTAAATACATAATGTTATACGCGTGTTCTCAAATACCATCAATCACCCATATTCTTAAAGGATTAGAATTGGTATTCTCTAGTTGTTGTTTTCAAATATTTCTGCTCTTATTGTCTTTCTTCTTTGAGAAATGTCCCTAAGCCAAAACAAATGCAGCTTAGGATGTAACATGCTTCAACCAACTCAGGACTGATTTCATCTCTGCTTTGGGAAAGAGAGGCACTTGAGAGAATTTTGGTGCAACTAAAACAACTATACCTTTCTCATGACACATCTTGATTACTTTTCTTTTTCTTTGATTGATAAATGACCCCTTGATAACAAAGTGGCCTACCTTTGGCTTAGGTGTCACAACAGATGGGTATCTATTATGCCAAATTCACCCAGGACTTGCACAACATTCGTGAGCCTTGAGGTCACTGAGACTTCCAACCAGTCACAAGATGCAATGTTTAGCTCCGCTGGCAGAATGAAAGTGACACTAAAAGTAATTGAATTGACCAATATATGATTGATGTTTATTTTGTTTATGTTGATTAGGGTGAAAATTAGCATATGGCCAAGCTCTATTCAAGAAACTGAGCTCATATATCAATTGGTTTTCCTTGAACTAAATGAATATTCTGAAGATAACATGCTTTTGGATATCTAGACAACAACGATATTTGAATGCTAAATAATACAGTAATAAAAATAAAGTAGTCAAATAGGAGAAAAATATATTCCACGTGTTCCAGCCACTCAAATAAAATATCATGGAGTCAGTGCCATTCATGAGTCTCAAAAGGGTTAATTCAGGAACATTATCATTATCAATTTCCTTTATTAGTGATTAACAATATCAACTTTACATCAAAAAATGAAGTTTTGCAAGCCACTCTCTCAAATATAAAAATATTTTTGGTTCTGTACACCTAAATTTTCAATTTTGTTAACAAAGCCAAACAGGATAACCAATTACAAAAAGAATTCGTTAGAACAAAATAAAAGAACTTGGAACCTTGTTAAATAAAAAAATAAATAAATATGTTAAAGCTTTGTAGTCATCCTCTACATATTTAAAATGATAAACGAGCCTTCAAATATGTCAAGAGCATTGCCCACTTTAGAAGATAATAAAAACTCAAATCGCCTATAGGGCAATTCAATCTTGCTTAAAATGAACAAATTTGCTATACGTCGTGGCCTAAAATTACGGTTTAGGGTTATTGACAACCATCATGCCCTAAAATTAGGGCTTCGATTATATAGGCATACATAAAGAACTAAGGTTAGGGTTAGGCTTAGATCATTTATGAAGAATCGATTTTAGCCGGAACCCTGATCTGCCCCTCGGAACCCGCCATACCAATACAATTTTATCTCTGAGAAACCCCAAATCCAAAACCATGAAAATCTTAGACTAGCTGCAGTTTACAACATTTCAAATGCAAACACCCAGAAAATATCAAACAAAAATCATCTGACCTCGATAACCGATAAACCTAGAGTGGCGGTCTTCAAGAGCTCAAAATGCTTGTTGCCTCTGCGGAGAAAATACTCGATGTAGATGAAATCCTTTTTATCTATGGACTATGCATTTTTCTGAACTCTGCCGATACAATTTGCTCTGTTTTGGATGGCTCGGGGAGATCTTTGGTTCAGGCTGCTCGTAATAATCCTTTGTATAAACTTAAAACCTTCCTTTGTGTTCCAAAGAGTCTTTGAGAAGGCGCCATCAATTACAGATTCTATAAATTATGGTGGCCAAGGCTAGAAGGTCTATCAAATCAGCGACAAACCAAGATTTCATTAAAGCTGTCTCCGGCTTTCATAAAATCTCTGAGAGGTATTTGAGATGAATAGAAGGTCATTTCTGAGCTTAATGGATAAATATTCATAATGTCAGTTCTTATTTTGTAATGTATTTTTTTAATAATTTTTAAAGGTCATTATATTGGATAAAGGAATAATTAATTTTTTTAAGATTTTTATATATAGTTAAAAAAATTATTTATTAAACTTCATGTCGAGAGAGTATAGTAGAGGGACTTATTAACTCGCTTTCATGATTTTTGCATGGAAAACATTCATTTTAGAGGGAATAGTGGTGCCTCGAGCCTGCCCCTTGTCTATCCACAATTCAAGAGATCGTGATGGTGGAAAGTTCCTCTCAACTCAGCATTTATGGCCCATCAGGTTATCATACACATGTCTATTTGACGGCAGTGGTGGCTTGCCTGTAGAGAATGTTAAGAACGCAAGAATGGGCAATAGAAAGTAGAAACGTTGGTTGTAAATGACTGAAAGCAACATATGATAGACGGGTTGGTTACAACATCCTTTTGCAATCATTATGGTGAGGGAGTGTAGCTGACCTCATTGGGGAAGCAGAAGTAGGCCACATCTCCCTCCTTGGCACAAATAAGGCATTGAACAATATGATGATAGTATCCCTCGTCACTATCGGTGCCTAGTTGCAGAACAATTTGATGATAGCATCCCTCATCACTACCAATGTAGATCGGGAGGCCTAGGAGATGGGCATCACTTGTGATAATGTGTGGTCTCTCCACAATCTATTAGGTCGCCACCTCATAGACCAAGAAGATGCTACTATGGTGTTTGAGGGACGTGTTTGGGACCTAGACTTCACATTTGTCAGTTTTGGGTTGCATTGTGAGCCATCGTTGGTGCTTTGGGGCATCAATTACAACATACTTCCTCATCTGCAAAGAGCTCCAATTCACAGAGCTTTGTGGATTCTACCTTGCAAGGTACCAAACCTTATAGGCAACATACGCATCGCACTAAGGGCCAATCCTCATTCAGTCCTCAACAATAGCGCAGTACAATGGAGAACATTCTTATGGATCCTGGAACGTCTAGCAGTAAGGAAGCTCATACTAGTGGCCCAAATGGTGTCACCCATCCTCTGCTTGTAATGCACCAATCTCTAGTTGGGCAATCTCTGCCAACAATGCACCATCTGCCAGTAATGCACCCTCGGCTCAATGATGAGGACTACTATAAACCAGCACCAGTGGAATGGGAAGATCCTCCTGAGCTCAAGCATGGTGAGGATAACCCCAGCAAGCAACATTTGGCATTGCTCCAACTTCCATTACGACTTGGGTCATTTTGAGGCTCTTGCCATTCTGCTTTTTTTTTAATGATATAAACTATTCAAGCGATCATTTGGTTTCCCTCACAAGGGAAAATGGTCCTACCTGCCACAGTTTTGTAACAACCAACCTCTTTTGCTTATGACGCAATCTAGCTAGCTAAATCCCTTAAAGCATGAAATATTTGTACATTTTCTGTAATATAAAGATGTCTAACTTCTTATAAAATTCAAGCATGTTTATTCTCTTATAAATAAGTTTGTCAACTATCTTAGGGAAGTAATGGAACTGAAAATGTGAGAGTGAGTAGTTATGGATTTCTAGTCGTTGTTGTTCCTCCCCTTTGTGTTGATTGTTTTTGTTGTAGATTGGTGTTTCATTTGTTGTTAAGAGTGGATATTTTCAGTCTTCGTGATAGCTTTGGATTTTTTTTCCATTGAATCAGGGTTTGTCTTGATTTTCAACCGCCTCAGTCTGTTATCAACTCAGAAGTTCTTTTCCTATTCTATCTATTCCCAACACATTGGGATCTTTCCTATTGTTGGATTATGATCTTGTGATGCATTCTTTAACTCTTAAGTGGTTGAGATCATTGCTTGTTCAATTGGTCTCTCAAGCATATTTGTTTAAAAGGTGAAATCAATTCTCTCTCTTGATTTGGGAATTCTCTCCTTTGTGACGAAGAATGTAACTACATTGAAGGAAAGAGAGTTGATTGGTAAGTTCATTGGCCTTTTCCCTAGCTATAATTATGTTTTAGAATGGGTCTCTCTTAATTGGGTAAATCACGAGCTCGTTGGTATTTTCTATCGTGGAAACAATTATTATGCATTTATTTTTTAAAATAAGGAGGATAGAAATCATATATACAAATCTAGACCTTATTTCATGGGCACTAAAGGAATGTTTCTCACCCACTAGTCTTTGGATTTCAATGATCTGGAAATAAAAAATAGGCTCAAAATTGAAAGTGCTCAGAATCTCCCAAAACGACGTCAAGTCGTAGTGTTCGTTGCCCTAATTCCAACGATGCTTGAATTTCCTTAATATGATGTTGTATGAAGAAGTTATGGCATTCTAAACTTTTTGACCAAAAAAAATGCAGATGGGCTGAATCGCAGTCCATACTGCTAACATCATGTTGAGGTCAGGATGCCAACTAGGCGTATGGGAGGGCAATCAGAGGTTGCCAAGTGTCAGTTTATACAGTTGGCATCATCTTATTGCTTGAGGTTATTTTGTTGGCCCAATAGGAGGCCACCACGTGGCCCAATTAGAGGTTGCCATGTGGCGCCTCCTCATTGGTCAAAATTTGTATGTTTAGGCCTGAAGGTCTCGATGGGGTTCAACCCCTCGACCTGCCACCACCAAACTCTATGTTTTATCATTGGACCATCACGTTGGTTCTTAACATAACATGTGGTCGAATTATATTTAATGTGATATTGTTTTGGAGTTGGGAGGAGGGGTCGGGAGGCTAGCCTTGACCCCTAGGTCACATTACTCTCCATATTCCCACGGTGCATGATGAATAGGAGTGGGTCTAGGCATTAGCCCTGGCCCATGCTCACAACTCGGCGAACAGGACCACGACAGAGCGAAGTCAGAGGGGGCTGGGACTTAGCCCCAACCCCAGGTCCCATGAAAGGTCATATGACCACAACAAAGGAGATTATGTCAGAGGGCATGCGCAGTTGGCCCCAACCCCCAACCCTATGGACAACTATGTGATTGTGCCGATGGAGTGGGAGGCCTAATCGGTGGGGACAGGAAGTTGGCCCCGACCTCCGAACACAGTGCCACAACGTGACCACCCTCTGATGAGAAAGGATCCAAAGTAGATGGGGGTAGACTGTTGGCCCTAACCTTAGCCTTATGGGCGCCATTCGCGAAATTAAGGAGGCAACAAATTGCCCATTTTGCAGTGGAAATAATGTCGGTCCCGAGCGAATTTGTTGCTCGATGGATGGTGTAAAGGGAAAATTTGTAGGACAGTTAGCAAGTTTTGGCCGAATTGCAAGATAGATAGTAGAGCTTAGCTTAGAGAAGCATAACTTGCTCAATTTTTAACTTTTTTGAGCTAAAGAAGAGCCTATATGGGGGTTTTTTAGCGTCTTGAACTCATTGGAAACCTCAGTTTTCTAATTTGAGTACTTTATGATGGACTTTTTGCAGAATCAAGTCTTTTAGTGCCAAAGACAATCAGAGTTTTGAAGTAGTTTGAAGGCATTTTGAGCATGGAGAGAGCCTAGTCAGAGGTTTTCCAACCTTCTAATTTCATCTGCAACAGTTGTTACTTCAGTAGAACAACTAGTTTTAGTATTTTCTAAATATGTGTTCATGAGAGAAGCTATTTTCAGTACTTCAATGTGGAGTTGTTATATGTTTTTTGTGCTCGGATTTTAGGTGGAGTACAAGGACCTGTTGTGTGAGTCCTTTTTATGTTGACATTTTCATGACTTGTTGTAGGGAATCATATTTCTGAGTGATAATTCTTTGTAGGATAATGTTTCTTTGTATGAGAAACAATCCATTCTACTGCGAACAATTTGTATGTACTCATTTGCTGTTGAAATCAATAGAGTGGTCTAGGTGTTGGAGTAGGCCTGGAGATGTAGCCCAGGAGGGGTGAACTCCGTCATCAAATGTTGGTTTCTTCTCTTCATGTTTGTCATTTTGAGTTGCATGTGAATGTGTTTCTTTTTAAAGTTCATGTGAAAACCAAACTCAACATTTTAAAGAGGTTATGAAACTTGTTTACCTTTAAAGACCCATTTTGTTTACTTGCAAAGCATTAGAGGACGGTGAAATTTTGTTTAGAGGAGAAGTTATCCTCCATTTTCAGATCAGGTGGTATCAGAGCTGGTTCTAACCAAGTTGCAAGTATGGGCAAGAAATTGAAGCATGAAAGACTCCAAGAGTTAGAGGAGATCAATTTGTCTCTTCGAATGGAGAATGTTGAGTTGAGAAGGTTGCTTGAAGTTGCATAGGAAGAGAAAAGAAAAATGTGCCTACAGTTGCAACATGTAGTTTAGGAACAAATTGGTGAGAGTTTCATTCCAGAAGCAACAAAGAATCCCTCCAAGATGAAGCCAATTTGTGGGCATGGTCTAGAAACGAATATGGACCCTATGTTGAGAATGATGATTGTGAGTTTTGTCAGCATCTAAAAGATTCTCCTTATGTGCCCGTTGGTAAAAGTGGGTGCATTGAGTCATCATCTACTTTGTCATCAACATCTGAAACATAAAAGATGGGTGACAAGTCAAAGGAGTTAATTATCATTTACAGTTATACTAAAGGTATTGGTATGAAGCTTTTAACTTGGATGGGTTATGATGGAGGATGCCTAAAAATCAATGGCCAAGGTATCACTAATCCTATCGAGGTGAAGGAATGACTGTGATATGAAGGATTGGGTTATGATCATGGAGAAATCAGAGAGTGCTTTAAAGTTATTGAGGCAAAGAAATCATCAATTGATGAAATGTCACACCATGATGGTAGTGATAATGACAAATTATCTCCAAAGAGAGATGAATGTTCCAAGGGGCATGCAAAGTCGAGTCCTCATCTTCAAAGTCAAACCCAAAGGACAAGTATAAATTTCATGGGGATTTTAAAAATGTCAGTGATTTTGATTATTTATGGGACATGTTTCCTTGCACATTTTTTGATGCAATTGACCACTGTGTGGACGATTGTGAGGAATGTAAGGCGATGGTCAAAGGAATGGATCAAATCCTTGGGACAAAGCATGAGGAATCTCTCCTTGCTATGAAGACTTCCTTTTCGAAGGGAAAGCAAATGTATTTTTGTACCTGTAGTAGCATGAATTGGCACCAGATTGAAAGTTGTTGGAAACTCCATTTGTAATTTCGTCCCAAGAAGGACAAAGAGTGTTGAGAAATGGAAACAAGAAATTCTAGTTTAATTTTTCCTTGAATTAAACTGAGAATTAAAATCAAATTCTATTCTCATAACAACTTTTAAATAGTTAATTAAATTTAATTAACTTAATTAGCTTAGTAATTTTGAGTTGGAAGTCTTTCTGTAGTTATGTATATGTTCTCCCTAAATTTTAGGGGTCCAGGATGAGTTTATTTGTGTTGTAATTAGATTAATTCAGTCTGACTAAGTTATGGGAAATTATATTAGTTCTAACTGTTTGAGGAACTAATAGAGGATTAGTAATCAATTGGTGCATTGGTGCATCCACAAGTGTTACTCCAATTAACTGAATATTCCCTCATGAGAAACTCATGCATGTTAGTGCAGAGAAAGACCCAGTTGAGACTAGAGTGTAGGGACAGTGTACTATCAGTTGTATGATTTACTTAGTTGTAAATATCATGCATGCAATCAAGAAAATGACCTAATTTAGGATTGCGCAGTTTTGGAAGCATGAATTCCCTTTAAATACAGGCTATTCATCCTAGGAATTGTGCAAGAAAATAGGGGCTTGGCAGGCAGTGGAAATTGGCTAAGAGTGGGTTTATGAGGCAGAGAGTTGAGCATACTTGCGTGGAATTGTTCTTGTGAGAACAAGCTTTTTATCTTCACTCATATTTTTTATTAATGCAATACAAATAGTTGGGGTTTTGAGTAGTGGCTTTCCCCAGTGAAACTTATTGTGTTATGTGCCACTGATTTATCTTCTTCTTGTTCATATTATTTTCATCGATATATTGGCTTCCGTTGGTTGAAAATAGAAGTATATTATTGTCTTGTGCTTTAGTACATTGCATGGGCTTGTGAATATAAAGGAAAATCTACATGGTATAAAAGTTGAAGACAATATACTAGAGGAGATTTTGAAGTTTTTGAGTTTAGGTTATAGATGGAATTCGAATTTGCATTTCATACTTCAGGATCGATAGATGTCGTTCTATGGTTTGCAGCACGAGTATGCCTTGGAAGGCAACTCAAATTATATAGCCTGGAAGGACATAATGGAGGTCGTGTTGGAGGATAATGGCTTGAAGGAATTCATTGATCAAGATATTCTTAAGCCACCAACATCGGATGCAAAAGGTTTGGCTGAATGGGGGAAGTGTGTGGCAAAGGGCGAGGTGGATAATCCTTGAGGGAGTTCGAGACCACATTGTCTCGAGTCTCCATGGGAAGGAGACTTCGTATGCTATGTGGAAAGCATTGAAGGACCTTTTCCAAAATAGTAATGACCATAGGAAGTTGGCACTGAAAGATAAACTTCAAAAAATCAAGATGGAGAAAGGCGAGACCATTCCAAAATACTTGACCAAGTTCATAACCTACATAGATGAACTTGGAAGTGTTGGAATAACAATTTATGAGGATAATATGGTGAGCCTAAATCTCCTATGCCTTCCTAAGAGTTGGAATAGCTATCAGAAGTCTATGAATGGAAAGGAAATGTTGCTAGATTGGGAACGACTATGGTCGGATTTGATGCAGGAGGAGATCAGAAGGAACACTAGAGATGGTTCCTCATCTAAGACTGATGATGAGGAAAATCATGCCTTAGCAGGTAAGGGAAGGAAGAGGAAAAGGAAGGCTTCCCATTCCAAGTCAGATTCTTGCCATGGAGGTAAGAAGAAATACATGTTGAAAGTTGAGTGCTTTGATTGTCATGAGTTGGACCATTTTGTTACAAATTGTCCACTCAAGAAGTCCAAGAAGAAGTCCTCAGGAGGAGCGACAGGTGAGGTTTTGGCCTCTCAATTCAAATTTGACTTTACTCTCATTGCATGCAATGTGTCATCAATGATGGGTAGTGTATGGTACCTTGATAGTGGAGCTTCATTCCACATGACTAGTGACAAGGAGTTGTTCAATTCCTGGAGGAGAAGGATATCCAAATTCGTATCAAGATGGGTGATGACGAGAGGTATAGTGCTACAGGATTGGGTATGGTTACTTTTCAGAGGGAGCATGGTGCTCCTCTCACCTTGAGGGATGTTATGTATGTGCCCGGGTTGAAGAAGAACTTAGTATCGGTCGCCATGTTGGAGGACAAAGGCTATGATGTGGTCTTTAGCAAAGGAAAGATGTTCCTTAGACACATAGCCACAGGTCAGGTAAAGAAGATTGGGATTCGAGTGAAGAATCTCTATAAGTTGGAGGTAGAGGATTGTGCTTCTTTGAGCACAAAAGCAGAGATGGTGCAGAGCCGAGACGTTGGCGAGTTGTGGCATAGGCAATTGGGCCACTTGCATCATGGGGCTTTGAAGATCATGCAACAGATCTCTACTAGGCTTCCCAAAGGTACACTTGAGCAAGTTGATACATGAAAGGGGTGTACTTTGGGAAAATACACCAAGGCTTCCTTTCACAACAGAGACAGTCGAGCAGAGGCTATTCTAGAGTGAGTCCATTCAGATGTGTGTGGACCATTCTCAACAACATCCACGACCAAACATAGGTATTATGTTATATTTGTTGATGACTTTTCTCGTAAATGCTGGATATTTTTCATGCAGAAGAAGGATCAAACTTTCACAAAGTTTTGTGAATTTAAATCATTGGTTGAGAAAGATTCTGGCAAGAAGGTTAAAGCTCTGAGGAGTGATAACGGTGGTGAGTATGTCTCAAATGAGTTTAAGAAATTCTACGTAGGAGAAGGGATTATACGAGAGTTGACGACATCCCATAACCCACAATAAAATGGGGTGGCTGAGAGGAAGAGCAGAAGCATTGTAGGGGCAACACATACGATGTTGAATGATCGGGGCCTACCGCTACACTTGTCGACTAAGGCATGCAACACAACAGTCTATTTGCAAAATAGAAGCCTGCACCAAATACTTGGGATGAAGACACCAGAGGAGGCTTTCTCCAGTAAGTGGGCAGATGTTGGTCACTTCAGGATTTTTGGGTCATTGGTATATTTCCATGTGACCAAAGATGCATGGGAGAAGCTTGAGCTGACAACAGAGTTGGGGATATTTTTGGGGTACACTGATACACCTCACAACTATCGGGTGTACTTGCCGACCAGTAGGATGATAGTGGTTTGCAGGAATGTCAAGTTTGATGAGCAGAAGGCCATGCGATTTTCCCTTGAGAGGGAGCCACAACTACATGCGGTTGAAGAAATTTTGGTTCCTAAGATTGAGGAGCCTCATATTGATGTGGAGCAGGCACATGCAGAGGATCTGGGAGTGGAGACATCCACTCAGTCAAAGTCTTCTAGAGATGGGAGAAAGCGCACCAAAGGGGTTGACATGTTATTACATGATGCACTGGAGAATGTGGGAGCATCCACATCTCAGCATAAGCAGAGGAGGTCACCTGAGAGGTACACTGGATACATGGCTCTTATGAGCGGATGTGTCATGATAGAGCAATCTTCCTTTGAGGAAGTAGTGCACCAACCAGTTTGGGTTGATGCCATGGTGGAGTAGCATGACTCCATAGTTCGTAATAGTGTTTGGGATGTGGTACCGAGACCAGAGGACAAGTCAATGGTGAGCTCTCGTTGGATTTACAAGGTAAAGCAAGCTGCAGATGGTAATGTGGAGAAGCATAAGGCCAAATTTGTGGCCCGTGGCTTTTCACAAGTAGAGGGGATTGACTATGATGAGACCGTTGCTCCTATTGCAAGGTACTCATTGATCATATCTATATTGGCACTATCAATATAGATGGGTTGGAAGATACATCAGATGGATGTAAAGATAGTATTTCTTAATGGCATGATTGAGGCAGAGGTGTACATAGAGCATCCTAAAGGTTTCGAGACCTTCGATCGTGAGTCACATGTATGCCAACTCAAGAGAGTGTTGTATGGGCTGAAGCAAGCACCTCGTGCATGGTACACCAAGATAGATAACTACTTCACCGGGTTGGGCTTCAAAAAGAGTGAAGTGGATGCAAACCTATACGACATAGTGGTGGAAGGTAAATTGTTGATCATTGTACTTTATGTTGGTGATCTCACACTAACAGATGATGATCAATTGATCAATTATTGCACGGAGGATCTTGCAAAAGAGTTTGAGATGAAGGACATGGGGCTCACGCATTATTTTTTGGGCATGGAAGTATGGTAGGGTGATGGGGAGTTGTTTGTGTCTCAAGGCAAGTACGCCAACGAGATACTCAGGACATTCCGCATGGAGACTCCTTTAGCAAGGAACTGGCGGAAGGAGGATGCTACTTTAGGGGAAGTAATGGAGGCTATTGTTTACAGGAAACTTGTGGGTTACTTGGTGAACACACAACTGAATATGTGCTATGCAGTTAACCAACTAAGTCAAGCGATGGTTAGGCCTACCAAGCTGTATTAAAAGGCCACAAAGCATGTGTTGAGATACCTTAGGGGCACATCTCAGTATGGATTGTGGTAAAAATTAATAGAGGGAGTGAAGCTTCAAGGCTTCACCGATGTAGATGGGGAAAGGAGTCCATCTGATAGGAAGAGCACATCAGGAGGGATCTTCAGTATTGGGTCAATGACAGTTTCTTGGGACAGTAGAAAACATAGATCGATTGCACTCAGTTCGGTAGCAGCAGAGTACATGGCTGCGAGTCAGGCAGCATGTGAGGCCATCTGGATGAGGAAGATCCTGGTTGGTTTGTTTGGTTAGCAGATGGATCCAACTGTGGTTTACTGCGGTAATCATAGTTGTATCAATCTCTCTGAAAATCCAATTTTTCATGATTGGTCCAAGTGTATTGATATCTGATATCATCATCTCACAGGTTGTGTATTTAGGCAGATTATGTTGTTAGAGTACATTCCCACGAAGGACCAAGATGCTGACATTATGACAAAGGCATTGTCAAGATGTAGATTCGAGTTTCATAGAGACAGGATTGGGGTAGATGATAATCCCTTTCTTATTGAGAGGGAGTGTTGAGAAATGGAAACAAGAAATTTCAATTTAATTTGTCCTTGAATTAAATTGAGAATTAAAATCGAATTCTATTCTCATAGAAACTTGTAAATAGTTAATTAAGTTTAATTAACTTAATTAGCTTAGGAATTTCGAGTTGGAAGTCTTTCTATAGTCATGTATTGTTGGTAGCCCCTTATGCAACCCCCTTATTGTATTATTGTTCCCATGTAGTCCCCATGTTGTTATTATTGTGCCCCATAGAATCCCACTATTGTTATTATTGTGCCCCTACAATATTATTGTTATGTAGGCTCTGATTATATTGGGACCACTTAGACTCCTATATATAGAAAGGAGGTCTTGTCATTTGTATCATCCAAGAATTGTTCATTTGTGTAATGTAAAGGAGGTTTCCCCCTCGAAGAGGTTGATTTTGAAGTCGTTGATCTATCTTTTCTATCTTTTTGTGAGTTAGTTTCATAACATTTGGTATCAGAGCTTTGGATTCTAGGGTTTCGCTGCTCCAAATAGGACATAGTGGCATTTTCATAATACTTTTTTCTATACGACGTTTCAGAAGTTGAAATTAAAACCCATTTGAGCTGAAATCATGATAAACCTCGAGTCCAAATTTCAGATCTTGTCTCACTATATTTTCGGAGATATGATCCAAGGAAGTTAGGGTTTTTGCAGGCTCCCGAATTACATCCCAAACAAGTGACCTTGGGAAAATCGTCATAAATTTCTCTCTAAGAATTGGATTGAAATTTCATTAGAAGCTGCTGAAAGAGGACGGACTATAGTTTTTTGTGTATCGTTTTCAGGTCCGAAGGTCGAAACAGTGACACATGGCACTTCGTACAATTTCGCTCTATTGAAAAAGTATATAATCTGGTCATCTTGGGAGATTGGGCATAATTTTTTCTTGGAGAATCCAATTTTTATTAGACTGGTGGCATTGGAAAGAGGATGCAGAGGGCTACCACAGTTCATAATTTCAAACCTTGGAGATCCGAAATTTCAGAGATACAACAGATTCAAGATCAAGCTCCTAAAAGCAAGAAAAATAATGAATCGAATCAAGAAAATAGAAACACCTAGTAAGAAAAATTGAAGGGATGATTCGAAGAATGTCATCGAAGGTATGATAAATAAAATAAATTGTATAGAAGAAAAATTGAATGGAAACATGGAAGATTTGAAGAAATACATGGAAGGTTTAAAGGAAGGTGGGACAAAGTCACTACAAGAAAGGCTTCCTAATGTCGAAAAGGTAGTAGAGGAAACTCATGATGAGAAAAAAATAAATGTTAATCATGATTTCATAGACTCTATCATTGGATTGAAGACCCACCATATTCCAAATATAGATATGAGAAAATTTGATGGCAAGGATCTGGTAACTCGGATACTACAGATGGAGCGATGTTTTGATCTACATGATGTGAAACTGCCACGAAAGGTATGTATTGCATCTTTATATTTAGAACCAAATCAGTTTGTATGGTATAGAGGGATTTGTTCTCGTAAACCACTTATCACCTGGTCAATTTTCACAGAGGAAATGATAGCACATTATGAGGATACAAAGAGCAACACCTTTTTTAGCCAATTGATAAATCTCAAAAAAAAGGGTTCAATGGCAGAGCACATTGAGGACTTCCAAAAATTGAATATAAGGGTAAATGATATTCTAGAGAAGCACAGGATTGAAGTCTTCATAGGGACTTTAAATTATAACATCCAACATGAGGTTCGCATTTCAGACCCTGATTCATTGCAGAAGGCATATAGGTTGGCAAGAAAAATTGAAAGCAAAATTATGGCAATAAGGAAGCCTACCAATCATAACTATAAAGATGGAAGTGTTGTTGCTCCTAACCTTTCACCACCCACAAGGTTGACACTGCAAAAATTGGAAGAAAAAATAACAAATGCGCTTTGTTACAATTGTGATAGAAAATACACTAAAGGTCATAAGTGTACTGAGAAGAAATTAAGTTACATAGATGGGGAAGAGGAGCAAGAAAAGGAACAAGAAACGTCAAAAGAAGAGGATATACACTAGGAACCAATCCCAGAGAAAGAATAAATGAATCTGGCCATATCTTGTAATGCATTGACGAGAATTACCACTCCTCAAACTCTCAAGATAGAAGGGCATATCAAGAAGAAAAAGGTAATAATGTTGATTGATTCGGGTAGTACCCATAATTTTATTCATTGTAAGATAGACAAGGAATTGAATTTCTCCCTATATCTAGCACCAGAGTGTCAAGTAATGGTTACAAATGGAGGAACCATAAATTGCTCTGGAAAGTGCCATAATATCAAGCTATCTATGGGAGAATATGTCTTGAATAGTCCAATTCTTTCCATTACAATGGGTGGTGTTGATGTTGTACTAGTAGTCCAATGGTTACAGTCTTTGGGGATGATAGCTTTCAATTTTCAAGAACTTTTCCTTGAATTTTTTGGGAAGAAAAGGAAGTTGAATTACGGGGTATCACAGGGAAACCAAGAAAGATAATCATATCTAATAGCATGAAAAGGATTCTAAAGAGATAACAATGGGGCGTCATTATGCAATTATGTTCTATAGAGTTTCAAACAACAAAATCATCTATTTCTCCTAATCTCCAAAAGAATTGGACAATCATTCTAAGGTTCATGCAGTGGAAGATCACGTCGAGAATCAACCACAAGTTCTCCAACTCTTAAAGGATAACCTTACTTTGGTGCAGAATCAAATGAAACAACATGTAGAACAACATAGCAGCGAAATAAGTTTTGACGTAAGCAACTGGGTATTTTTATGGCTACAACCATACAAACAAATGTCCCTTAAGAAACCTAAGAAGGATAATAAATTATCACCAAAGTACTATGGTCCTTACAAGGTGTTGCAAAAGATTGGTATTATGGCATACAAATTGGAAATTCCTGCATCTTCCTGAGTGCCCCCAGTTCTCCATGTTTCATGCTTAAAGAAGGTTATAGGTGGCAAGCTCCCAGTTCAAGCAATATTGTTGGAACTTGACGAGGAAGGAAAAATCATATTGGAACCTGAAGTAGTCACGAAAACCAAAACCCGAAAACTACAAAATCGATCAATTTCAAAGTATCTCATTAAGTGGAAGAACTTACCCGTTGAAGATTCCACATAGGAGGATGAGAATTTTATACAGAAGCATCCATAACTACTCAAGCATTGAGGACAACACTTTTTGAAGGAGAGGGGCATGTTAGGTCCCTATACTACTAGTGTAGCCCCTTATTGTTATTAGTGCAACCCCCTTATTGTATTGTTGTGCCCATGTAGTCCCCATGTTGTTATTATTGTGCCCCTACAATATTAGTGTTATGTAGGCTCTGATTATATTGGGACCACTTAGACTCCTATATATAGAAAGGAGGCCTTGTAATTTGTATCATCTAAGAATTGTTCATTTGTGTAATGTAAAGGGGGTTGCCCCTTCGAAGAGGCTGATTTTGAAGTCGTTGATATATCTTTTCTATCTTTTTGTGAGTTGGTTTCATAACATGTATATGTTCTCCCTAAATTTTACGGGTCTAGGATGAGTTTATTTGAGTTGTAATTAGATTAACTCAGTTTGACTGAGTTATGGCCAGTTAAATTAGTTCTAACTGTTTGTGGAACTAATAGAGGATTAGCAATCAGTTGGTGCACTGGTGCATCCACAAGTGTTACTCCAGTTAATTGAAGACTCCCTCATGAGAAACTCATGCATGTCAGTTCATAGAAACACCCAGTTGAGACTAGAGTGCAGGGACAATGTACTATCAGTTGTATGATTTACTGAATTGTAAATATCATGCATGCAATAAGGAAAAGGACCTAATTTAGGATTCACAGTTTTGGAAGCATGAATTTTCTTTAAATACAGGCTATTCATCTTAGGAATTGTGCAAGAAAATAGGGGCTTAGCAGGCAGTGGAAATTGGCTAAGTGTTGGCTAAGAGCGAGCTTGTGAGGCAGAGAGTTGAGCATATTTGTGCAGAATTGTTCTTGTGAGAACAAGCTTTGTATCTTCACTCATATTTATGATTAATGCAATATAGATAGTCAGGGTTTTGAGTAGTGGCTTTCCCTAGATAAACTTGTTGTGTTATGTGCCATTGATTTATGTTTTTCTCTTTCATATTATTTTCATCGATCTATTCGCTTCCACTAGTTAAAAGTAGAAGTAGATTCTTGTCTTGTGCTTTAATACATTGCATGAGCTTATGAATTTAGAGGAAAATCTACAAAGAGGTCATGCAATCCCTTGCAAGGAAAGCGACAGGTGGAAAACAAGAAACTGATGTAGTTCCTAAAGTAGCCTTCAAAGCAGAACAAGTGCAGAAAGAGAACTCATAAGCTTGGGATAGGCAAAGAATTGGTAGATTATTTTGTACAATTTGATTGCTTTGTAAAATTGTAAATACTTGTTGTATATTCCCGTTTGGGTACTTTGTAAAGTGAAGCCATGTACAATCACTTATCTGCAACAAGTGTGTTCTCTTTGACATGTTATATTTTATCTTGGCTTGATGGTGAGTCCAATTGTTTGAGGAATTTTTGGGATGAGCATTTGTATGTCTACAATTATGTTAAGCACTCACTGATACAAGTATTTTGAAATTAAGCTTGTTCGTGAATTTAATATTTTATAAAGATTGTGCAGAAGATGACCATGATTATGTGGAAAAAGCCAAGTACGTCATTGAACAAATGCAACCAGTGTACTGAAGAGTACAAGTCCAAATTGAGGACGTTAAAGGAAAGTATGAATAAGTGCATGGCAAGCACTCAATTGCTTCTTATTTCCAGATGGAAAATCAAGTTTTTCTTCAACAAAGAGGGACTTCAAGATGAAGTTTTTTTGAGCCAAATAAATATGGTTTTGGAGAAAATGTTCAGATTCCATCGATCAAAGTTTTTATTCCTACATGTTTAGAAGAATTGTGGCTCAATTCTTGACAGGAAGATAAATACTTCGTGTAGAGGCAAGGTGGAGTACCTTGATTGGAGCTTGAAGGCACCAAGTCAAACAAAATAGAAAGGATTGAGATCAGGAAAGTTAAATGAGCTTTTCCTCACGTATTAGTTGATATAGGATAAACTTTTGGGGTCCAAAAGTCCCTGGTGGGGAGGTATGATATGGAGATCAAAAATAGGCTAAAAATGAAAGTGCTTGGAATATCCCAAAACTGGCATTAAGTCGTAGTGTTTTTCGTCCTGATTCTAACGATGCTTGAATTGCCTCAATCTGACATCGTATGTAGAAGTTATGACGTTTTGAAGTTTTTGACCAATAGTTAAAAACTTTGCATATGGGATGACTTGGCAGTCCGTACTACTGACATCATGCTGATGTCAACATATCAACTGGGCATACGAGGGGAAAATCAGAGCCCTCCAATTGTCGGTCCGTACAAGGATGAGTTAGCAGCATCTTATTGGTTGAGGTTATTTTGGTGGGCTAATAGGAGGCCGCCACATGTTGCCTCCTCATTGGTCAATTTTTATGATTAGCCCCGAAGGCCTCGACGAGGTTCAACTCCTCAACCTGCCACCACCAAACTACATGTTTTAACATTGGAACATCACGTTGGTTCTTAACATAACACGTGATCGAGTTATATTTAATGTGACATTATTTTGGCGTTGGGAGGAGGGGTTGAGTGGTTAGCCCCGACCCCCAGGTCACATTACTCTCCATATGCCCATGACACACAATGAATAGGGGTGGGGCTAGGCGTAAGCCCTGGTCCCTGGTCAAAACTTGGTGCATAGGACCACGACTGAGCGAATTCGGAGGGGGCGGGGACTTAACCCCGGCCTCGGGTCCCATGGAAGTTCGTATGAACACAACAGAGGAGACTATGCCAAAGGGCGCAGGTAGTTGACCTCGGCCCTATGGACAACTATGTGACCATGCCGACATAGCGGGACGCCTAACTGGTAGGGGTGGGCAGCTGATCCCCACCCCTGGACACATCCCCACAATGTGACCACCCTCCGACGAGAAAGGAGCTAAAGTCAGTGAGGGCAGACCGTTGGCCCTAGCCCCCGGCCTTATGGGTGCCATATGACCCTGATTTTACACTTAATGGGTTATTGGCGAAATTAAAGAGGCAAAAAATTACCTATTTTGTGGTGGGAATCACACTGGTCTTAGGTGAATTTGTAAGACAAGTAGCAGGTTTTGGCCAAATTGCAGGACAAATATTAGAGCTTGGCTTGGAGAAGCATAACTTGCTCAATTTTTAATCTTTTTGAGCTCAAGAAGAGGCTAGATGGGGTTTTTTGAGTGTCTTGAACTCATTGGCAACATCAGTTTTATGATTTGAGCACTTTATGATGTACGTATTACAAAATCATGTATTTTAGTGCTAGAGACAATAAGAGTTTTGAAGTAGTTTGAAGGTATTTTGAGCATGGAGAGAGCCTAGTCAAAGTTTTCCAACCTTCTAATTTCATTTGTAACAGTGGTTGCTTCAATAGAACAACTCTTTCTAGTATTTTCTCAATATGTGTTCACAGGAGAAGCTCTTTTCGATACTTCAATGTGGAGTTGTAAGTTTTTGGTGCCTGGATTTCAGGTGGAGAGCAAGGACCTATTGCGTGAGTCCTTTTTAGGTTGAAATTTTCATGACTTGTTGTAGGGAGTCATTTCTGAGTGAGAATTCTTTGTAGGAGAAACAAGACACTGTACTGTCAACAATTTGTATGTACACATTTGCTGTTGAAATCAATAGAGCGACGTAGTTGGTTGAGTAGGCTCAGAGATGTAGCCCAGGAGGGGTGAACTTCATCATCAAATGTTAGTTTATTCTCTTCATGTTTGTCATTTTGAGTTGCATGTGGATGTATTTCTTTTTAAAGTTCATGTGAAAACCAAACTCATCATTTTGAAGAGGTTATGAAACTTGTTTACCTTTAAATACCCACGTTGTTTACTTGCAAAGCATCAGAGGACAGTCAATTATTTTTAGAGGAGAAGTTCTCCTCCATTTTCATATCATTCAACCCAATGATGGAAATTTTTTCTACACTAGCGTGGATCAGATTGCCACATATTCCCCTTCTTTGCTAGGGTGAAGGTATTTTCAATTCTATAGGATATAAATTGGATCGATTTATTTCTAGTGATATGGACAAGGAGGATAACTTCTCTTATGCCATAAATTACCTTCCCAAGGTTATTTAGCTCAACTTAGATGGTTGGTCCCATCTTAAGACCCCATATTATGAATAGGTTTCCTTTAAATGTAATTATTGTCATGAGTATGGGCACTTTGCGAAAATTTGTCCCAAGGATCCAACTTCTTAACTTTCTTCTAATCCTATGTCATCTTTCTTGTAGTAATGATGAGTAAGGAACATTCAAACTAGTTACAAGGAAACACAAGAACCAATTAACTAAGATGCAACATGTTAGCAATCCTAAATCTCATCAACATCCTTCCTCCAATAATAAATATGAAGTTTTGAAGTCTTGTGTGGCGGAAGTTATGGGTGATGAGGCCCAAGTTGACCAGTCATTCCCAGATCAAGTGTCTCCAAAGAATATTAATTCATTTGTTGAGGAAAAGTATTCATCCAAGGATACTAACAAAATCCCTCTTACAAAAAATAAAGAAGAAGAAGTTGGAATAGAGGATGAGGGGGAAATCAAACCCCCCTCTTCTTCTCCTTCCTATTCAAATGTAATAAAAAATAATATGTGTTCTTCCCCTCCTTTAATTAGAAGTAGGAAAAATAGAAACAAGAAAACCTCAAAATCTGGTGCCAATAACTCTCTTGCCTCCCATGGGTCTAACAATGGGTCAATTTCTTTCAAATCTTATGAATGTTTTGTTTTTGTATCATCCAGTGCAAGAAATTTGTAAGAATCTACACATGTTCTCACGAAAAAGTAGGTGCAAGCTTAGAAGGTCTAGTATTAGATCTTTGTCCCCCCTTCTTTTTTTGGGCGAAGGACAGGTTTTAGCTCCTTTCTTTGATTCATGGAAGAAATTTTATTTGTAATTGTCACTCTCATGTACTTGTTGCGTGTTCCAAATACAATTTTTTAATACAAATTCTCAAATATATATATATATATATATATATATATATATATATATATATATATATATATCTTATTTTGTTTGAGTAGTTGTAAGATGAACGCATTTTTCTTTACTTTTATTTTCATAAGTGACAAATAATTTGGGTATTAAATTTATAATATATTATTATAATAATTTGAATTTTATTATTAACATAACCATGTATATCGAAGAATTTATAATTTATAATTGAAACTATTAATATATTATTATAATGATTTCAAATTTTAGTATTAATTTAAATTTTTATATTGAATAATTTAATACATTTTAAAGGTTTTTTCTATTATGACTAATCGAATATACATGGCAAAATTTTTTTGGTCTGCCACTTGGGAAACTAGACCAGTAGCATAAGTTCAAAATTTTCCTATCAAAAGTATTATGGATAACCATATTGTCTTTCAAACTAAAATTAAAACTACGAACTAACATAAAATATAAATTGATAAGCATAAACATAACGACTCTCTACGTTGTGTTTCTCTTCAGATAACTAGCTCACTTGATCAGACTTCAGGAATAGAACCCACCTAAAGAGGTGGTTGTTGTTCACTATCCTTGTCAGAAGAAGAAATATCATGATTCCTCAATGTCTTTGCAAGCTTCGTGACTTTCTTGTTAAGCTTATCAACCTTCTTCACGATTTAAGCCATGTAAATTATCAACTCCTGTTGTGTGTTAGCTTTGTCAGTAATAACTCTACCCATTAAAGTTTTAATGTGCCAATATGGTTAATCATTTGCACGAAGGATGAAGCACGAGCCCTTGAGAGTCGCGTGCATTAGGGATCTAATATTTAGCTTCTCTTTCAACATGCCTATCGAGAATAACCATTTTGCGCTGTCGAACCTCGTCTTCCACTTTAGAAATGGCTATTGTCATGCGGAAAGAGTCGATTTTGCGGACAAAACCGACCTCCCTAGAAGCAAAGGCTTTCTAGTGACAAACAAGACAAATAAACACTACCTTTCTCTAAACATGCATTCAGAATACAAGTAATCAGGTGATTTTAACATACCTTTAGTCCAACACTTTGTAGTAGTCCAGTCTCGCCGATCTGGATGAGCTCCTCCTTCTCTTCGAAACCTGCATTCACTAACAAGCCAAAAGATTAAATAGCACCTGATAAACTTATAAAATAACACATATCCATCATACAAACCAAGGAGTATATGAAACAAATCATGAATAACAATCTGTTGAGAAAAATGAGTTCATTTGCATTAAGTGGAAACAAAAGAAACCATTACAACCTGAGCCTTGGTGTTGTGCAGGTCCCTCCTAGGGTCCAGCAAGAGTTTTCCTTTACTTTGATCAGCTCACCCACTTCCAAATAAGGCTAGGAAAGGATGGGAATCTCTCCTCTCAAGCTTTACAAGGGAGTCCTAATTCCAGCAGCATCTACCCTTAGGAATGTTCAGCTTTCAACCTCCCCTCCCTCTGGCCCAATGCCTGTATTTATAGTGCTCTAGAGGAAGTTATTCAGGTCCACCATCAATGGGATAAGCCCCTCTTTGGATGGGATAGCTCCCCTCTTGATGGGATAAGTTCCTCTTTGATAGGGATACATGAACCATCTGGAGGCGCTCCATACACGTCAAACAAGCTTCTAGAATGCTCTAGAAATGACTACAAGTAACTTTTTTAGAGTGAAACTTGCGCCTTTTGACCTTTACAGGAGTACGCACCCTCCCCTTTACAGACAGAGCGTACAAGTACGCAGGTATTGTGAACTTGGGGTGCGTACACGCAGGTAAGGCTAAGAGAAACTGCGTACCCAGAGATATATAGATTTTTAAAGACTTTCCCTCTTTCTTGGAGTTTGACATGGAGAGCAGAGGTATGAGACTTGCCAAGGAGGATAGTATGATGGTTGATGGAGCCATACTAACTGCAAATAGTCATGGTGACAAATTTTAGTGTAATAGATTGCCCCCTAAAGTGCGAAGCCTGTAGTAGATAAGGGTTTCATATCATCTAGGAAGGGTGAAGTACTTTATCATTTCAAGGATTATCTTGTGGAGAGCCCAGTCAGAACCTGCAAGTATTCAACACAAAATACATATATAAGATCATATCATCGCTGAGGTAGGCATTCCCATACTCAGATTGAAAACTTTAACTAAGAAACTAACTACTGCTCTGATACAGGAATGATTTTGCAGTACATCATAATCATAGAGTTTTGTAGACACGGTATGGGCGTAGCCATCTGTTTATGATTAGTCTACTGTATAATGAATACAAAACTCCTCGCAGCCTGGATGGTGGAAACTAGATCCAGGGTCTTCATTTCTACTTCCCGAACAGGTACGATTCTATCCATGCGAATAAATGAGTTGATGTCGAACATGGTAGAAACCACTTGATTACCAGTCAATGATGTAAACTGTTAACAAGCGTGAGAGAGACCACCAGTGATGTCAATGATTCTCAAAGTACCCAGTACAATCCATGAGATGTGAATGAATGAGTTGATGTCGAACATTTCACAGAATCTTTCGATCGAAAGTCAATGATGTAAACCGTCGTCAAAGGCGAGAAACCTGCCATTGATGCATGCATATTTCAAGGTACTGACGATTTCTAGGTCATCTTTCTAGATAATGTGCTGATGTCGATAGAAAGCGACCCGTTGCAGGGCAAGCCCACAACACGAAATCATAGATCAAGTTGAAGAAATGTAGCTGTAAGGACTGACTCAGGGATGGTCGAGATGGATGACGGGTATTTTGCAGATGAAGGGTTTATTTGCAGAGACCTCTTGAACACATAACGACACAACAGATGGCTTGGTGACATTTGACCCAAAGTTAATACCCGGCTGAAGACTTTCAATGTGATTTGATCAACTGTGAGGCAAATGATTTCCCAACCCAGGTGAATGCAAAGTGTCGTGTTCAAGAGTGGTGATAAGGCTTCTTCTGAGACGAAGGATAACAAATAGGCTCATTTTTCTCTCTTTTCCCCCACCATTTTTGGCAAGTACCTCTTTATTTTTTACAAGCTTGAGGAGGATAACATATGCTTGGTTATAAGCTCATCCTTCGGATGAGTCCAACTTAGTTTTGATTCGAACCCTAAGAAGGAGTGGTCCATTCCTGTTTGTAATCGAACAGGCCCTTTACTGTGAAATTTTAACGAGTCCAGTATAGGAGAAACTCGGTTTTTTTCAATTTTAGAGAGTCCGAAAAAACTAAAGAAGACTCCAGGTTGAACTTTTTCGTAAAGTTGTGTCTCCCAAGCCCGAAAAAGTATAAAATAATACTTGAGAGAACCGCTTGATCTTACGACCAAGGAGTACTTTCATGATTAGTGTCTTTGACCTGAAAAGTAAAAAGCGATCAAGGACACGTTGTTTTATTTCCAGTATCGAATTTGAAACGACAAAAATCCGGCAATCTTTTCCTGTTTTTACGGTCAGAAAAGGGCTATAAGGGGACCGTCTTTTAATTCCGTTTTAACGAGTGTAAAAGAAACACTTGGCAATCTTTTCATGTTTTAGGAGTCAGAAAAGGGCTTAAAAGATGACTTTGATGTTTTTGTTTTGTGAAAAATGACAATTTTCCCTGAAAATCCTTTTATCCTGCACAAAAACCAACACATTACTCATACCTGTTTAAAGATAGATAAAAATACTTGAAAAATACCTTTTCATGGTGGAAAATAAACAAATTTAACATTCATTTACTCAAAAAACCTATAAAAAGGGATTTTACCATTTCATTTTTACCATTTTACTGTTGAGGAGAGAAAAAGGGCTTTTGGCAAGAAACTTCCCGTGGACACTGCGGAGAATCTGACCGTCGAAACCGAACGTTGTCTCATCAGGTATTCTACAACATCCTCCCTTGCATTTTCATCCGTTTAGAATTTGTTTTTAAGCTTTAGTTTTATTTTTTGGAGGCCTTGGGGGTTTCAAGGTCCGCTTTTCGGGGTACGCAGGTGCCCTATGGGTGACCTGCGTACCCCGACATTTTCTCCATTGGGAAAATGCCGGGTGTACGCAGCTTGCCTTAAGAGACCCTGCGTACATACGCCCTGTCTCTAAAGGGCTGGCTGCGTACACCGCGGAGTGGATTTTTAAACTCCAATTTCTCCAAAATAAACCAAAAACTTTCAATTTTATGGACTCTAATAGATGTTTTATGGTGTGTAGATTGCCCTCCATGCTTGATTGGCACGAGAGGGAACACGAAGATGTTGACTTGGCCGCGATTAATCACCAACCTTCCATTGATGCTTTGAAGGCATGCGGTCTCTACAAATACTGGGCCATACCTGGCATGAGGGCCCAGGTGCGCTTTCTAGAGTGGCTGGTCGAAAGGTGGAACGTTCAGGATCAGTGTTTCTACATTGGAGGGCACCAGCTCGAGATAGAGCCCTCTGATATTTACTTTCTCACTGGTTTTCCCAAGAGGGGCGAACAATTGACTCTGTCCGGGACTAGGCCGAGTGGCCAGTCCATTGCTAGCCTCCGGCTAGAGTGGTGTAATAACCAAAACCAGGATAAGGGGATAGATATCAAAAAGATATCCCGACCTGAACTTATGGTAATTGCCTTTACAGTTACCAGACTTTGCGGGGCTGTCGCTTTGCACATTGCCACTGGATCCCAGATGCGGATGGCGATTGATTGCTATCAGGACACCATTTTCAACTGGTGCGATGTTGTGTTGGCCAACTTAAAGGGCCAACTGACTAGGACCAAAAACGGACAACTGAAGACTTTTGGTTATGGGCCCTTAGTTGTGAGTTTTGCCCTAGAGAGGGTTCCGATGCTGATCCCACAGCAGCTCACTGTTGAGGTTGGGCCTCCTCGAGAGCCTAAGTTGATGCGATGGGTTGCGGTGATGGCCCGTCATCCTGACGAGGGCACGGAGGTTGTCCGATTTAGACCAGAGTATTTTCACTGGTTAGAGAACCAGGTCTTCTCGATACAGGATTTTCCGTATGCCGGAGTTGATTTTCGCGGAGATCCGAACATGATTCTTCCACCGGGAGAACAGTGGGATGACACAGGTACTTCATTTTCCACAAGTTTTTAAATTATTTACTTTTTTTTTGTTTTTATATCGTCTCAAAACTGACAGTGACAATTTTCAAAATGCAGATGTAGGCCCACAGCGTCCGGCCAATCTCCGGCCTTTCGAGAGGAGAGTACCAGTTGCACCAGCACCGGCCCCACAGGATGCGGCCGCAGAGACCTTAGCCGAGTTGGAACAGGACCTAGAGCGTCTTACGGCAGACATACCAGAGACGACTATAGATGATATCCCTATCAGACTTCAGCGCTATGTGGTCGCAGTCCCAGGACCTTTTAGGAGGTTCTTGTGTAGGGTAGCGCGTGCAGTGGTGTTGTATAGAGAGCACCACCAGTGACTGGCTGGTCACTTTTGTAGACACATGTGACATTTTGGTTTTTTGTACTTATCATTTTTGCCGATCATAAGGTGTTTTTCAACCTATGATCTAAGACGATGTATTTTTTGACACACTCCTATCTATATATATCATTATTACCGGCTTATCTTGTTAAACATGTGTGATGAAATGTTTTTAAATTTACATGTATGATTATCGCAAATGTCTGTCTAACATTCGAGAAGCAATTGCATCTGCTAATGTATTTAATGACCTTGGAATATGCTGATATTCAATGTAATCAAATTCACGTTCCAAGAGGCGCACTCTCAAAAATAACCTTAATAACACTGGATTTCTAATGGCATATACTCTATTAAGCTGTAATACAACGAGTTCAGAATCTAACCTCACTATCAAACTCCGAATCCCAAACGAAATAGATTCAGACAATAATTCAATCACTGCACTGTATTCTGCAATGTTGTTTGTTGTTTGACCGAGGCTCACCCCGTGCATAGAAACTAACTCGTCAGAGGGCGAATAGATAACCCAAGCTGCGGAAGAGATATTCCGTGTACTACGACAAGCACCATCAGCAAATCCAAAGTACGTTTGGAGAGGCGTTGACATCTGCAATATCAAGAGTAAAACCAAGATAAGCCAGAATAACGACGAAAAACACACTCTCTAAGCTAAGCACACTGTCTATACTAACAAACACACCAGCTAGAAAGAAAAATCTAACCTAACTAAATCTCCATACCCATCAGTTAAGCATAATACCTCTTTAGGTAAAGTCCATTTCTGGGTTTACCCAAAGAGTCCCCGTCAAAATCTACCAGCTCATAGGCCCCTTTTGCTAGCTTTCGCTTGACAATGTAGGGCCCATGCCACATAGGAACGAATTTTCCAGCACCTAATTTATCGTTAGCTTGATCATATAATAGCACTAGGTCTCCTTCCGAAAAATTTCAAGGGGTCACGTTACGATCATACTGAGCTTTCATCCGTTTTGCGTGAGTCTCGATTGCCAATGCAGCGTCACGTCGAGTCTCATCTAATTGAGCTAAGTATAATAGACGCTTCTCCTCTTCGGAAATAGCTGGAAGTAATTCGACAGCCATTTGAAGTGATGGGATTTCGCATTCAATGGGCAGCACTGCTTCCAAACCATAAACTAGTTGGAAAGGAGTGAACCCTGTTGATGTTTTCACTGAGGTTCGGTATGCCCAAAGCGCGGAAAATAACATGTTGTGCCAATTCGACCGATGAATACCAATGATTCGTCGGATCATGATAACTAAGACTTTGTTGATAGACTCAACTAGGCCATTGGCTTGTGGATAATAAGGAGTTGAGCTATCGTGACGCAAACCAAGCTGGTCTGTAAGTTCTGTCATCATAACGTTTCGAAAATGGCGCACATGGTCAGTGATTATCGCTTGTGGGACACCAAACCTAGCAATAATGTGATTGAATACGAAAATTGCAGCTGTCTTGCCGTCTGCCTCGAATGTAGTCATCGCCTCGGCCCACTTAGTAAAATAATCAACCGCAAGGATGATATACGCATGCCCCCCGGCCGAGTGAGGTTTACATGTAATAAAATTGATACCCCATTTAGCAAAAGGACCAACGGCAATTATAGGGTGGAGAGGAGCAGGTGGTGCGCGCATCTTGTGATCAAACACTTGACAGTTGTGGCATTTCCGGACCGCAATAATATAGTCTTTAAACAACGATGGCCAGAAGTAGCCAGTGCGCAATATCTTTTGGGCTGTGGCATACCCAGACATATGACCGCCACACGCTCCAGAGTGACAGTCATTCAAAACCCTTTCAGCTTCCTCATGAGTTAAGCAACGACGGAAAACCAAGTCCGCCCCACGGCGATAAAGAGTATCTCCAATAATTTTGTACTGTTGGGAATGGAATCGAATTTTCCGACGTTCCGACTTTGAAACTTCGGGCCGAAAGGATTGGGTTTGGAGATAGACAATTATATCCCCATACCATGGATCTAAAGTGCTGATGAGAAACAGAGATTCATCCGCAATGGGTTCCTCTGCCACAATTTCCGTGTCAGCACGCGGGAAATCACACATCATCTCTGCAAAAACTAAAGATTTCTTAGACTGGGACTTTTCAAATTCCAAGTCGAACTCTTGCAGGATAACAATCCATTTAGAGTACTTGCCCCCTAGCAATTGTTTAGTCAAAATGTAAATCATAGGGTTGCAATCCGAAATGACTGTAGTTTTACGGAGAAGAATGTAGTGACGAAAACGTTGGACAGCTTGAACGGCTGCCAAGGCCAATTTCTCCACATGTGAATATTTGAGCTCAGTGGGATTTAACGTCCGACTAAGATAATAGATCACATGTTCCGTTCCGAATTCATCTTCCTGTACTAAGACCATTCCAATGGTGGAATGAGCGGCGGCGAGGTACAAAAAGTAATCCTGGTTGTAGTTGGGAGGATGCAGCAACGGCGCATGGGTCAACGCGTGCTTGAGCGCATCAAAAGATTTCTGAGCTATCTCATCCCAAGAGAATTGAGCATTTTGTTTCAACAACCGGGTAAAACCCTTGGTAATCTCGGCGTAGTTCGGAATGAATCGGCGTAAAAAGTTTGCTTTCCCCTGCAAACTTTGGAGTTGGCGAAGACTCGAAGGAGGAGGCAATTTGATGATAGCTTCTACCTTCGAGGGATCGACGCAAATGCCGGCTTTTGAAACTACAAATCCCAGCAATCGTCCCACTTCAATACAGAAGACACACTTGTGTGGGTTCAACCGTATACGATAATGCCGACACCTCATAAAAATTGCTCGTAAATGGACAAGGTGATCAGCTCGATGTAAGGAGTGAGCGGGAAAATCATCGAGATACGGTTGCACAATGTGTTTGATGTCATGAAATGCATAAGACATAGCCCTTTGAAAAGTGGCTCCGGCATTCTTAAGCCCAAAAGGTAATTTGCAATAAGCAAATGTCCCCCATGGACAAATGAAAGCCGTTTTTGGTTGATCGGCAGGTAGAATATTGATTTGGTTGTAACCGGAAAAACCGTCCATAAAGGAAAATATTTCACTGCCGGCACAATCATCAATTATTTGATCGATATAGGGTGTTGGATAGTTGTCCTTGGGACAAGCACGATTGATATCCCTATAGTCGATACATATTCTTATTGTTCCCTGTTTTTTGTTAACCGGAACAATATACGATACCCAATCCGTTAACGGGATCGGATAAATGAAACCTGCTTTCAACAGCTTCTCAACTTCTGCTTTAATCGCAGCCGTTTTTCGTGGGTGAATCTGACGCAGACGTTGCCGGATGGGTTTAGCATCCGGGTAAGTCTTGATCTCATGGACAACAATGGCGGGATCAATTCCCGGCATTTCCTCGTAAGACCAGGCAAACACGTCGCGGAATTCTTGAAATAGGGCCTTGTATGTTTGAATTTCGTCATCTGAACACGAGGCACCTATATGAATGTGTTCAACAATTCCGAGCTTCACTGAAATGTCAATGGGAATAGTGCGAGAAATGTTTCCCAAATTCAGCTCTGAATCAGGATGTTTCATTGGACTCTGAGCGTCTTTGACATATTCAGCTGTAAAGATTGATGAGAAATCGTTTTCGAAACGATCATCCTCAGGTAAAAACGAAGATCTATGATGGAGATCTTCCCATGGTAAATCGTCTACGCACAGGATTTCACAAAGCTGTTCGTCAGATGACACAACTTCGGGAAACGTTATTAACTCCGAGGTTGGCGTGAAAAGGGATTCCTCACGGACCACATTCATTTGGTCGATTTTGGTTGAACTCGGGTCGGAAAAATACTGCACGGCTTCATAGGCAATTTCATATGGACTCAAAGGCATTGCATCACCAAATGAGTCTATCTCAGATTCAGAAGGAACGATCCAAGGATCGTCATAAACAATGGTGTCTGAAGTAATCATATGAATAGATGCAAACGAAGACACGGCGTTGATTGGAGGAAAAGGAAAAGTTCCCAGTAAACCGGCATCTTTAACTAATCCTACGCCAACATCCTTGTAAGGGATAGTCGTTTTACCGACATGCTGGATACTCTCTGAAGAGGCTGGGTCGGATGAAAAATAGGCCAGCTGGTCTATGGTTACGATCTTGCCATTGTGTGGAAACTTTATTACTCTAAAGACCGATGAAACGACCGCTGTCATAGCATAAGACCAACTTCGAACCAAAAGAAGGTTGTAGTCTAGAGGGGCATCAACCACCTCCACATCTAGACTAACGGTTTTTCCTTCAACCCCTATAGGCAAATCCTGTAGAATGCCAAACGGATGGAACCCACGGCTATCAAAGGCCTTAAGAATTGTCGGGGATTGATTTAGTGAAGGAGAACCAAGCGATCTCCAACACTGTATCGACATAATACATGTGGAAGCTCCCTCATCAATTACAGTCCGATGAATAGGCCTGTTTTTTACTATCACTGGGATCTGGAAAGCCATCTGATGAGGCAAACGCGGTGTACTATTTTCTAGATCAAAGATTATTAGGTTCGGGTCCTGAACATCAACAGCTCCTATAGCCGACAAAAGTAATTTTCGATGTGTTGGGCATGATTGCAGCACTTCTAAAGCCGACATTGCTGAGGGTGAAACAGCTAAATCCTCAACAATGTTGTAATTCTGGGCCGCTCTCGCATGTGGATTGAAAGCAGACCTTCGAAGTACACCCTTGGCGGGCGGTTTGATTACTAAGTCAGGGTTAGGTTTCTCGATCTGTAGTGGATCGGAACCGGGAGTTGAGGTTGATGGATTTGAATGAGAAGATTCTGCTTCTTTCGATCCATCAACAGGACTTTTACTACCATAATCTTGTGATTGAGTCTCAATCCTTACATGAGACATCATCAATATGGGTTCTTCAGTGGCACCCGAGGAAGAACCTATCATCTTACTCTCCTGCTTTGGAAATGGATCTTTCAAAACAGCAGGAGTTGGGGAACCCTTGACGATTTTCACAACCTCGGCCCGATGAGGGCAATCTCTTGTAAAATGATCATCTTCACAAATAAGACAAGGATATCGAGGTTTGCGCTTTTCGTCATTGGTTTCCGACTTCTCTGTTTTCTCCTTTGGAGTCTTTTCTGCTTTACTCTTCTTCTTACCTTTCTTCTTCCCACCGTTTTTTGATTTAGCCGTAGATGACTCTACAGCGTGGATATCAGTGGAAATTTCAGGAGAAGATTCTCCTGTCGAGGAATCTGGTAAGGTTATAATGGGCGAAGAATTCTTTGAAGACTTCTTCTTGCTTTTAGTATTCATCGTACCAATCATGCCATCAGCAGCATGAGATCCCGAAGGAGCAGCAGCGATTTGATTTGACTTTGGAAGATCTGGGATCTTTTCGTGTAACGTACCTGACTGAGTGTAAACTAAGTCAAGGTACTGCGCTTGAGCAATCACTTGCTCTTCAGTAACTACTCCGGCCTTAGCTACGTCTTCAGTAATCTTCGGTAATAATGATTTAACAAACCATTCAGCTAAGATTTGGTCCGGGATAAAAACTTTCACTAATCGCCTTCGACGTCTCCATTCATGTATATGATCGGAAATATACGTGGACGTCGATTGTTTTAATGAAGTTAGTAGCTCCGTGCCATTATCATATCTGACCGGCAACTGAAAATGAGTTAGGAACGAGGTAGCTAACTGACTAAAATTGTAAAAAGAGGCCCGTGGTAACTCAATGTACCACTTGGCCGCGAGACCAATGAGCGTACGCTGGAAAAGACGTAAGCGGATCGAATCATCCGAGATGGAATTTGAAGCACACCAGAGGTGGTAAGTCATCACATGATTTGACGGATCCTCTCCAGACTTACCTTCGAACTTGGGAATGTCACTGGGCAACTTATTTGGCATTGGCGGCCAAAACGGAAGATAATTGATTGGATCGTTCGTTAGGCGTGACAAGTCCGGTAAATCCAAAGTTGCGATAAACGGTAATTGCCGATTAGGATCCCTAAAACTCTGGGTCACAAGACCAGTCCCAGGAGGAGGATATCCAGGATAACTTGGAATAGGAATCGCATTCGGGATATTATATCCTCCTGGAAAACCAGGATTAACCGGATCGTACTGGGGTTGCTGATAAGTGTACCCAAGATACGGTTGATACTGGTAAACTGGCTGTTGGACAACAGGCCCGTATTGGTACTGTCCCCGGTACAGTTGATAAGCGAATTGTGGTTGACTAGTGACAACCGTACTTAAACCAGGTTGTCCTACAGGCATCTGAACCGTAGTTTGAATCGTAGATCCAGACAATGGTAAAGATGTCTGAGGAGTAGTTGCAGAGACAGTAGAAACCGGAGCTGTCGATACTCCAGAAGCAAGTGTGGTGGAAGGAACAGATGTTGCAGTAGTTGCAGCAGTCGTTTGAGATGGAGTACTAGGTGCAATGGGCGACTGAGTAACTACCGAAGGTACAGAAGTTGGAACATTAGACTGGACTGGTTGCTGGGGTGAACCAGCAACTAAGGGTTGTCCAGCTTGAGATGACAACTGTACGCTTGGCTGCAATACCTATTGAACTTGCGATGGATCCCACACTATGTTCATTCCGGGGTATTGACCCATGACAGGTTGAGGATATTGAGATCCATAACCGGATTGAGGGTAGGATTGATAATTGAAAGGTACATTTCCCGTACCTTGAACATAAGATTGACCTTGAGGTGGTTGATAACCTTGACTCGAGTACTGACCTTGAGGTAGATACCCTTGAGGTAAGTACTGATACTGGGGTTGACCTTGAGCTATGAATTGATACTGAGGTTGACCTTGGGGTACATATTGAGGCTGCCCCCCAGGCGGTAATTGGCCACCTTGAGGTTGAGAACCGGCAACTGAACCTGACATCATGTAAATGTCTCCTACACCCAACGGTTTATTACCATTGTTTCGAGCTAATAACCCATGTTCAATGGGTTGAGGAGATGCTCCCGCAAAAGTACCAGAAAGTGACTAATACCCAGAGGGAATGGAAGGACTGCCGTACAAGAAAGATTCAGGAGATTGAGTGAACACGGACGACTGACCAGACATATTACCTCCAGGTGGATAAGGAGTACGAGGTGGAGAAAAACTTAACCCTGAGTTGTCTAAATAATTAGTTAACGAAAGATACCAAGTAGTACTTCTAGGAGGACTGTAAAAGATGGATTCACGCTCCCTTAGATCAATAGTAGGTTGATCTTCAAGGATAGAAATGCCAAATTCTTCCTCTGGAGCAAGTTCTTCAATAGCTATCAAACCAGCAGGAAGATTTTCAGTGATAACTCTTTCTACCCTAGGTGAATCAGGTGCACTAGAAGTTGGAGTAACAGGTTCAGATATTTCAGGTTCTTCGCCTATATCACTAGTAGATGAAAAACTACCAGCAAGCTCGGAAACTGCAACAGCTTCGGGATTATAACCTGTTTCTAGACCTTGGTAATCTGGATGGACTACCAATGACGACTCTCCTTCTTCAGGTGAACCTACATTACTGCCACTAGGAGTTACAAGGACTTTCAAACCTTCGTAATGACCCGGGACCTCTTCAGGAGGTTCGCCCCGAAGTCTACGGGACTTCCTCAACAAATCGGCCACGGTAACAATCTCAGGAGACTTGCCCCGAAGTCTACGGGACTGTCTCGGTAATTCAGCCACAGTTAAAAACTTTTAACTACTGCACACGCAAACAAAGTAAAATCTCAAAGCAAACCACCTAAAGTCTCTAAAGAACCAAACAAATTCAAATCACACGCCTAAAGAATCTAGGGCGTCAAACCATACACAAACAGTAGCCTTCCGGACCGAAAACACTAGTTGGAGATGAAACCCAACATCGCCGAATTCAGTACAGAAGTGGTGGGCGGAACAGTTACCCCGGCAACCTGCTTAATGAATAGACCGGCACAAGTTCCTCCACTTTAACCGTCTCGAGTGAAGTGAAGCCCCTGGAAAATCCAAGTGAGTCTAGCCGACGTTTGCTCCAGGTACAGTGGGATCTTCCCTCCACCGTCACCTCAGTAGAATCCTAAAGATAATGGTCACTAAGGTTACCAACAACAACAAATATACCTGGGGGAACAGTCTACGACCCGATAGCACGCAAGGGCAGAGTAACAAGCTCAATCCCCTTGCCGGCTCCTTGACAATAATCCAAGGTTTACCGACAAGTGACCCCAGGCTCCTTGACAATAATCTGAGGTTTACCGTTTGTAGTACGTGCCTATCTGGCGTCTTTCCCAATGAAGGAGGATTGATCCCCTCACTGGTTCAGACACGGTCTCGTGCTTCTCCTTTAAGAGGAGCTTTCCCAGAGTACAAATGAAACAGTTGGATTTATCCTACCACAAGATGAGCTACCTGTTTGGTTTTACTGTCTTGGAGAGTTAATTACTCTCCTACTCCAAGACACTAGCCTGATCTATATTGGTGTTTCAGAGCCCTAGTAAATAAAAAGTTGCTAAGTTGATTTTACTTTAAGCGTTAATTTTATGGCTTTTCTTTAAGACAAAAGGTAGTGGAGATGAAACTGATGGTGTGTAGACTCGACTGAAATCCACTAAAAAGATGCACTTAGGATGATTTATACTAATTTTCTTTTTCAATGAATTCCCTAGCTAAGAGAGTTGGAGAATGCAAAATTGATATAAAGACAACTTTCTTGGCAATGAAAATCAAAGAAACAAACTCTTTATCTTGTCCAAAACATACAACACATGACCACTAATTACTTCACGAAAATTCCTTTTCCTTTCAAAGACTCAAATGGTACCAAAGCAAACTTTCCTTCAAAAGATATTTTTTGAATTTTTCCTAATTAACAAAGCATGTAAAACTTACTTTAACAGAAATCAAAGTTAAAAAATCTATGGCAATCAAATCAACTCAATTTCACTCAAAAGAAAATCTAAGAGAAACGCACCTAAAAGTAAATCTAATGAGGCAAAAGCCTACTAAAGATGATTCCAGGATGTTTTACTCAGTCAAAATGTAACTAAGGACTAGTTAATGCAGAACCAAAAACCAGTCAAAAGAAAAAATCAAAATCTTTTGTTCTTTTTCTCAAGAATAAAATTCAAAGTTCAATCAACAAAATTTTTCGAGATTTGGCAAAGAGAAGACACAAAGGTAGGTTTCTCACAAGGGTGGATTCTATGACAGGTCCGACTCCTAAGAAGACTGAAAAAACCAGAGAGATCCAAGGTTTTACGACTTCTAAAGCCAAAGTCACTACAGGACCAGTGCAAAAATCAAACCCTAGGGCAAAATCTCTATGAATTTCACTAAAACTCTCGACACTGACGAAACAAGCTTAGGTGAAGATTGATGGCAGATAACCAGTGGATCTGGGCAGAAAAAACAAATTAAAAACAAAATCTAAAAAGCAAAAAAAGGAGAAAATTGGAATTTTCTCAATTTTGACAGGGTACGCAGGCAACCTGTTTGCACAGGTGCGTGTACGCTCTGTGCACAAAGCTACAGTGCGTACAGGTACGCACTGTGCTCAATGCAGAGTCTACGTACTTCTAGCAAAACTAAGAAAAGCTAAAATCTAAATTAACCCTAAGCTAGCCCACCCAAAAACACAGTCAGACAGCCAAAAACCAAAAAACAAACGACTTTTCTCAGACCAAAGTTTCACACAAAGGAAAAATCATTCACATCAATGGATTCCCCAGCGGAGTCGCCATTTTGTCATGCGGAAAGAGTCGATTTTGCGGACAAAACCGACCTCCCTAGAAGCAAAGGCTTTCTAGTGACAAACAAGACAAATAAACACTACCTTTCTCTAAACATGCATTCAGAATACAAGTAATCAGGTGATTTTAACATACCTTTAGTCCAACGCTTTGTAGTAGTCCAGTCTCGCCGATCCGGATGAGCTCCTCCTTCTCTTCGAAACCTGCATTCACTAACAAGCCAAAAGATTAAATAGCACCTGATAAACTTATAAAATAACACATATCCATCATACATACCAAGGAGTATATGAAACAAATCATGAATAACAATCTGTTGAGAAAAATGAGTTCATTTGCATTAAGTGGAAACAAAAGAAACCATTACAACCTGAGCCTTGGTGTTGTGCAGGTCCCTCCTAGGGTCCAGCAAGAGTTTTCCTTTACTTTGATCAGCTCACCCACTTCCAAATAAGGCTAGGAAAGGATGGGAATCTCTCCTCTCAAGCTTTACAAGGGAGTCCTAATTCCAGCAGCATCTACCCTTAGGAATGTTCAGCTTTCAACCTCCCCTCCCTCTGGCCTAATGCCTGTATTTATAGTGCTCTAGAGGAAGTTATTCAGGTCCACCATCAATGGGATAAGCCCCTCTTTGGATGGGATAGCTCCCCTCTTGATGGGATAAGTTCCTCTTTGATAGGGATACATGAACCATCTGGAGGCGCTCCATACACGTCAAACAAGCTTCTAGAATGCTCTAGAAATGACTACAAGTAACTTTTTTAGAGTGAAACTTGCGCCTTTTGACCTTTACAGGAGTACGCACCCTCCCCTTTACAGACAAAGCGTACAAGTACGCAGGTATTGTGAACTTGGGGTGCGTACACGCAGGTAAGGCTAAGAGAAACTGCGTACCCAGAGATATATAGATTTTTAAAGACTTTCCCTCTTTCTTGGAGTTTGACATGGAGAGCAGAGGTATGAGACTTGCCAAGGAGGATAGTATGACAGTTGATGGAGCCATACTAACTGCAAATAGTCATGGTGACAAATTTTAGTGTAACAGCTATCTATACTACTTTAAGGATAATGCTTGTGTATCTATCCATAGTGGCACATGTAGTTGACTATGCACGGGTTCAACTAGCAATAGGGGGAGGGGAGTTAGAGACCAAGGAGGGACCTAGTTTACCTCTTCTCCCTCCATAATGGGAGGCTGAAAGGCAATGCATAGCCATGAGGTCAAAACAATTATCAAAACCCGCCCTAGAATAGGAAAAATAGGAAGATAAGAGTCCAAAAGGGGAGGCTAGGTGGAAACAAAGGCTACATTAAGGCTTAAAAACCAACTTAGAACCCCCTGTAATAAATCCCCACCAAGAATAACAAGCCCAAAGAGGGAAAATAAAACCAAAATGCTATGAAACCAAAATTCCTAAAAAACATTGATATCATCACATCTATGACTAGGGAGAAGTTCAAGATGGAAATGAAGAAAATTGTGAACTTGTGATTCCCTCTTTGCAGTTGTAGTGCACCCGAAGTGGCGTGTTCTAGGCTGACTAGCTACTAGCTGAGAACAACTACCAACCCTACATGTAAAGCTAGCTCCACTCCCCAACTGACATTGGTTCACCTGATTCCTAAAATTTCCTTTCTCAGGAATGGTAAATCTACAAACGACAACAATTTCCCATTGGATTTGCATAAATGGAAAACCCCAAGCAACTATATAATTGTAGATTTCCTTTCCTTAACAACCTTCACCTAATCAATTTCATCATACACCATTATCTGTCCAAATTCATTCATGATTATCACTTATTGGCTCCTCAAGTTTGTGTTCAGGATGGGTTGTCCTTCTTCAAACTCCCATGCATCTACAACCATGGCCTTCAACCTCTTCCACACACAACGCAAGTTACTTTGCAAGTACAAGTGTACTGTTAACCACGCAACTATCCCCATTTTCATTAATTGCTTCACATTCATTTCAATTAGTGGCGACTGCCCCACCATATGAGCACCCTCCTTGGGGGATGAATAATTTAAAATTTAAAATTAATACCATTGTTTAAATTTTTAAATGAGATTTTTCTTTTTTTCTTTTTATATATTAATATTTTAAATTAATAATTTTATATCTTTATTTATTTTTATTATAAAAATTTAAAAACTTTGCGTCGGAAATATTGATATCATTTTTTAATCAAATTAAATTTATCATATACTTATAATTAGTGCAATCATATACCCCTGATGGGGTGCCTAATCTAGTACCTAAGCACACTAAATTCGCAATTAAGGCAAGTATGAGTGACAAGGTTTGGATAAAGGGACAAATAGAAATTATCTTTCTTGATGTGCCATCACACTCGTGGATCGAGGAGCACCAATCCATTGCATTGAAGTGGCCTCGAGTGAGCTCTCACTTGAGTAGTTAACCACCATAGTGTGTTCAATTTGCAATGAAATCATGAAAGGGAATGTAGGCTGCTAATGAATTTAGTGTTGTTTTCAATCCATATTGTGGGGTTTACACAACATATTCAGGAATATTTCACTTACCAAGGAGTATTTACGTTGCACTACTTGTCGATTTTAGTGTGAAACAAGGAAAAAGATTTGGGTGTTGTGCAATTATTCTTGAGCCAGTTGAAGGACCAAGCCCTCTTGGCATGGTCCCTTTTCCTTTGAATACATTGTTTACCTACTTACAAACAACCTTCACCAACCTTACAAGCCATAGGCGAAGTGTATATCTCAAATAGCCTACGCTCCTCAACAATAAAAACACTTAGGAATATTGTCACTTTGTGTTTTTTAATTCCTTCTCTCGTATATGGTTGGATGTCTAGCACTTGGTGTCTAACAATTGTGAGACCGTTGACCTGTCTGTTGTCATCTATTCTCTTTTGGAGCGTCTCCCATTCACCCAAGCCTCTTCATGTGGTCACCTCTTTTGAACGCCCTCCATCTACTTCTCCCCCTTGCACCAACCATCTTCCCCTATTCATTCAAATACAATGTTATCCATGAAAATACCTCCTCATCAACTTTGAGGATATTCCTATGCTTTTGGTTGAAATACACCCCTTTACAACCCTTTTTTTCTATCATTGTAATTGGAGTATCTTTATCTGCATTTTTTAGGTGTATTGGAACTTGTATTTTTGTTTTTTTATTGTGGAAAATGATGTATGTTAATATCTCCTTGTACAATTATTATTCATCGAAGGAAAAACTAAGACCATGATCTACATGGTTTTAGTTAAGAGTCTCATAAAACTTCATACATCAACACCCTTCCGAAGACATTAATAAAGTACCTTTAGAAGCAACCACGTAATCAAAATAATCAACTCTTTGTCACAGGAAAACACACATTAACTTAAACTAGGGTCTCCGGTTAGGTTATGCAAGTTAGCTCCCCAAGGCTACAAAATTAAACTATTGTCATTCGGAGTGAAAATAATATTGTTTCACTCACATCGACTGGGACTACTCCTCTTAAAAGGGAGTTAAGTGTGAGGCAACATTAGAGTGTGAGAGAAGCTATCTCGCCTTAGATTGCATTTTAGTGGGTATTTTGTGTACTAAGGATTCCTTTGGGGATTTTAGTGTCAAGTCGGGGACTCGGGTATCCTGCCCATGACCATGACCCCCTCGGTGGTGTCTGTGATTTGAGGTAAACATAGTGGCCATAAATCCTAGGGACGTACACAAGGTGACTAGGGTGAACTGCCCTGGTACCTAGATAGACGAACATACTCTGTCTTTGGTTTTTTGGGAGGGTGCTCGTCTTCACGAGAGTACTTGAACCCTTCTTATTAAGTTTTGGGGAAAGCTCAATGGTAATTGTAACTGTCTCATTGTGGCTAAATTTCTCTTATATTCCTTCGATACTGGGTTTCATCTCCAACTAATTGTGACTATCGGACAAAGTCTCATTGCTTGCTAATCTCGTAAGGTTTTTTTGCTTTTTAAGGAGTGCGTTGTTTTGGTTATTAAGATGATATAAGAACATCACTTTTTTTTTTGTAAAATATATATCATTCACCGTGGATTCCATTGGACTTCAACGTCAGTCTACATGGTTGTAGGATCTTTCTCCACTCTCTGTGGAGGAATTTTCGGGTGAATCAAATTCTCTTGTTACTCAAGGGAGTTGGTCTCTAGTTTCCAATTCTAAATCATTACATATTGACCAAGAGTTTATCTTACCTGAGGACCCTTTCGCTAAAGGTCTCATACCTCCTTATCCTCTACTTACAGATCCCCTTGGCCCTGTTTTGATTTAGATAACACACTTTCCTACATTGTCTTCACTAGTTTCCACTCTGAACATCCCAATGACTACTGGTGAGTCATGGTATTTCATGGACACTTTTGTTCCACCGTCATATAACCCACCTATTTCAGATTCTACACCATTTGTTGGTTATCTTACTGTTTAGTCTACGATTAAACCAAGAACCCCAACTACACCAACTATGGGTGGGTGGTGTGTCACAATTTTTACCTCCTACCAACCCTTCTCCTTTTGTGTCGGCTCTTGGGCCTCTTACTTTCACCTCATTGGGTGTAGATAATTCATCAACATTTAATAATCCTTTCAGTTGGAATCCACTGCTAAGTTCAAATCCCCCTCCACCACAAGGTGGGGGTAATGTTTCTCGTACTTATCAAATTGTTGGGGGCATTCCTGCATCCTTGCAACTTGTGGTACAACATGGTCAGTCCTTGCTTAATTATTTTCCTATCAGTGGTTATCATGTTAATGCTAGTCCCATTTTCTTAAAAGGTGGTAGTCATGTGCCTAAACCACCTTATGTGGCAAGCGATGTCCCATATCCTAGGCATGCTACATCTCCCTGGAGCCTCCCAACTCAACCATCAATACCTGTTGGGGGCAACCTCTATCCCGTGGGTAACCAATTTCATGGTAACTTCCCTTAGGTTGGGAGCATACCTTATGGCCTTCCATTTTATACGACTCCACCTGCACCTCGAGGAAATTACTATCTGACCACACCTATGCACCACACCAGACACCAATTGATGGTCATACCTTCTAGTACTTTTGGTCACCCTAGTATTCCCTAGTTATATTCGACTGCGCCTAATCCATTTTCATTTTTGGCTACTCTTGGCATCCCAAATTTGTACAAGTTGACAAACGACCCCATCAACCATAACTTGTTATGGCCTCTAATCTTGCACAAAATTTCTGGTGACAGTCCAAAGTTTGAAGGCAAATAGGGAGATGATCAAACAATGCATGTCACTATATACCATCTTTGGTGTGTTTCCAATTCTATGATTGATCAAAGTATCTGGATCATACTCTTCCCTCGTACCTTGACTAGTAACATTGTTAAGTGGTATATTGACTTACCACGCATCTCTGTTAACAACTTTAACACCCTCACCATGGAATTCCTTAAACATTTTTAGTTACCAATCCATTATGAAACCATAATGGAATTACTGACTACTCCATGCCATAATACTTCCAACCATATCTCCAATCATATTCATGAATGGAGAAAAGACAAAAAAGCTTAGTAAAGGCTCCCATTCCAAACTATCTACTCGTCGATTGGTTATGCAAATCACTCTTACCTCCCATCGTGAAGGATGTTGCCATGTATGAAGCGATTATTGAAGACCAGGTCATTAGATGTGCCCAACATCTCGATCTTATCTATTTGCAATCAGACACTCTTTATGACTTGATTCCTAATTCTCCTAGAACTTTGAATGCTCCTACCACTCAACAACTTGGTCCGCACACCAACGGTCTTGTTGGCGCTACAACCTGGACTATTGTAAACCATTTGAGTTGGCAAGCTTCTTAGTTATCCATTACTGCGATTCCCACTTCAACTACAACGGCTCACCCTATTTCCCCTCTTACCGCTACAATTAATTTTGTGCAATCTACGCAATCAACTAGTAGTAAGAAAAAGAAGAATAAGAAGAAATATGTTCCTTTTGAGGAGAAACCACCTATTCAAAACACCCTAACTCAGAAATCCTTTGCCACTACCAAATTTGATAAAGGAAAAGAGAAAGTGGTTAATTTTCCTTGCAAGATCTGCTTTAAGGACCATTTAACCTACAAATGTCCTTGTTTATAGGAATGTACTAATCTCCGGACCCTTGTTGTCCTTAATAACCCTTTCCCTACCTAACAATAAAAACAACAACAACACCTTGTGATGAACCCACCTCCACCCCCACAAGGGGGCAACAGTGGTTCTCATCCCTCTCCTCCTAGAGAAGGGTCATCAACTGTCTAAGATTTTAAGGCAGTTGATTTACAAACTTGAGCCAAGACCTATGGGAATCCTGTCTCAGACACTTTGGATACCTCGTCATCTTCTATTCTACTTGCACATAATGATTTGCATATTGAGAGGCCCATTGTAGACCCTGTAATTCGTTCCCCCATGGGACACTTCATCGCGCTACGCACAATCCGTCTTCCCATAGTGCCTAAAACTACAATATTGTAGAAGCTCCCAAAGGTGCCTTGTGCCATGTCTGCTCTCGAAGTGTTACAAAGTTGTCTTATCCAATGGAAAGCTTTGCTTTCGGTTATAGGCAGACTCCACACTTAGGATTCCAACCTAGTTGTCTTTGACATGGATAAAAGTACATCGCACCTTTCCTACCAACTTGTATTCAATGTGCAGGTTCATCTGAAAGATAATGCCATTCAAGTTTTTATAAAATCTCAACGAGGCATCGGGATGAATAGAAGGCCATTTATGAGCTTAATGGTTAAATACTCATAATGTCGATTCTTATTTTGTAATGCATGTTTTTTAAATAATTTTTAAGCTCATATATTACTGAATATATATATATATATATATATATATATATATATATATATATATATATATATATATATATATATATATATATATATATATATATATATATATATATATATATATATATATATATATATATATATATATATATATATATATATATATATAAATAGATAGATAGATATAAGGATTAATTATTTTTTAAAGATTTTTATATATTAGTTAAAATTTTATTTATTAAACTTCAGATCTGGGTGCCTAGATAATAGAGGGATGCATTAACTCACCCTCATGATTAGTGCATCCAAAACATTCACTCCGAGGGAATGGTGGTGCGTCAGGCCTGCCCCTTTGTCTATCCACAATCCAAGAGATCATGATGGTGGCAAGCTCCTCTCAACTCAACATTTATGGCACATCAAGTTATGGTATACACGTCCACCAGATGGCAATGATGGTCTACCTGCAGAGAATGTTAAGAATGCTAGAAGCATGGGCAACAAAAAGTAGAAACGCTGGCTATAAATGACTGAAGGCAACAAATGACAGGCGGGTTTGTTACAACATCCTTTCGTAATCATTATGGTGAGGGAGTGTGGTTGACCTCATTGGGGAAGCAAAGGCAGAGGTAGGCCACCTCTCCCTCCTTGCACAACTAAGGCATTGTACAATATGATGATAACATCCCTCATCACTATTGGTGCCTAGTCGTAGAACAATTTGATGATAGCATCCCTTGTCACTACCGACGCAAACCGGGAGGCTGAGGAGATGGGCATCACTGGTGATAATGCATGGTCTCTCCGCAATCTATTGGGTCACCACCTCATAGACCAAGAGGATGCTACTATGGTGTTGGAGGGACGTGGTTGGGACCTAGACTTCACATTTGTCGCACCTGGGATGCATTTCAAGCCATCATTGGTGCTTTGGGGCATCAATTATATCATACTTCCTCATCTACAAAGAGCTCCTCTTCAAAAAGCTTTGTGGATTCTACCTTGCAAGATACCAAACCATACAAGCAACATACAATGCACCCTTCGCCAACTGAGCACCCTCAGTGCAACAATGAGGACTACTACAAACCAATGTCAATGGAATGGGAAGATCCTCCTAAGCTCAAGCATGGTGAGGAGAACCCCAGTAAGTGACAATTGGCATTGCTCAGGCTTCCATTGTAACTTAGGTCATTTTCAGGATTTTGCCCTTCTGTTGTTTTTGTTTTTGTTTTTTGTTTTTTTTGTTTTGCTTGTTTGTTTTGTTTTGTTTGTTTGTTTGATTGTTTTGTTTTGTTTTGTTTGCTTGTTTGTTTGTTTTTTGTTTTGTTTTGTTTTGTTTGTTTGTTTGTTTGTTTGTTTGTTTGTTTTGTTTTTTTGTTTGTTTTTGTTTGTTTTTTTGTTTTTTTTTTAAGATAAATTGTTGTAACTTATTTTTACCCTATTTTGTTTTCCACTTTTCCCTTTATGTTCAAAAAAGAAAAATAGAAAAGAGAATAAAAATAAAAATAAAAGGAAAAAGAAAGAAGGAAAAAGGGATATATATATATATATATATATATATATGAAAAATAAATAATGTATATCCCTAAGTCAACGAGCAAGTCTAAATGTCGTTCTTTTTTTTTGTTAATTCTTTATCTTTTTAGAAGGATTATTTAATTTCTAAATAAAATGATTTGACATTTCTGTCGAATAATGATAAAGTTTAATTCAATTGTGATAGATGAGATCGGGGTTGCTCGGATCAACAACCATTGATCGATTGTGGCACCCCTCGTATCTTCAGTAGTTAAAGGGGGGGGGAGGTTTGGGGCAAAGCGGTTTTCCGATATCGCCGTTGGATACATGGAAACTCTGCATTGATTGCAGTACCCCCCTCAACAATACCACTTACTGTGCTCACCCCCCTGCAAACCACTCTTCTGGTATTACTATCCCACCATTCCTTCTCCCTCTTTTATCCACCCGCTAGTCTTCTGCCAAGTCTAACCACCACTACCCCTCCCACTAAACTGGCTGATGACTGTTATCATTCATTTATTCCCACCAACTTCTCATTGCATTAAATCCTACACGCCAATAACGGTTAATCAATTCAAACCGTTATTCATTCCCTAATAAAACTTTGCCACCTATTCAAATTAACCTTTTGCATTCTATTTGTCACTACAATTCGAAGAACGTCTCTAAGAGAAATTCCAACAAACAACAACCTTCAACCATTGTTTCCGGCCTATAATAGTCCTATATCCAGGTAAATCCTTATCAATTGTCTCAGAAATTTGTTTTTTTCCCAATGGCTTCACATAAAGGAAAGTAAAAAATTGTTACAGATAATCCCCTCTTACCCCCTGTGATTAACCTGGATGAACTCCCATTAGTAGATACTCATTTCAAAATTGCAGAGACTAATTGTGAATTCGATCTATACAAACTTCACAATTGGGATTTTCAAAAGTACCAAGATACTAGTGATGAATTTTATTTTTGGGAGTCCCTATTGCCTCAATTCTGTTTCCCACAAACCTATCATTTCCTAGAATTTGTTTCTTGGTGTGGAGCTCGATATCTACCTAGCCAAAGAGTTGTAATAGCTTAGAACAATGAAACCCTTTTCTATGTGACTTCTGAATCAATTTGCCAAGCCCTCCAACTGAATCTTCAAGAACCTTTGCATCCATTTTCTACTGATGCATTAATGGAAATTTACCAAAAGCTATCATTTTCAGACATAGCTCATATCTTTGAATCTTTCTTGCCTGAGAATTCTGAATTACCCAGGACCAATCCTCCCTATTCTGCTGCTATGTTCCCTGAATTGTCTAGGTAGGTCATTTCCTTAGTGTCATGTCTATTAGGATACCCCAACAACCAATGGGTTGATGAAGTCATCATGGGATTTTTGTCAGTTTTCTCTTATGGTAAAAAAACCCTCAATAGTATTCAACTATAGTCAATTTTTGTCTGATGCAATTCATGATCAATTATTGAAATTTAGTGCAGAAGGTTCCTTCAAATATCAATTAGTTCTAGTTTACTTGTTTCTATATCATCAATCTGAAAGGTTTAAGTTCCCTTTGCAAAAGTTGGATGTTGCAGGTGCCCCACAGTCAATCATTCATTGGACATCATTAGTGAGAAAGACCTCTCAAGGATTCTCATTTAGTGATTTTGTTAATCAATTCATGTATATGACCAATTGTTTATTAAATAGTGATGTAGTTCCTAGAATTTCAACTAAAATTAAGAGAATTTTACACCTAAGTGAGCAAACTAAAGTTGGACACTGGTATTTATACCAAAATTTCACTGAAATTAGGATTTATGGATGTGAACTACAACCATACAAGTTTCCTGCATTCCTTCCAATGAGAATTTTTGCTCTTGAGTATATTAGGCAAATGATGAATGTAGATGATGTTCACTTTGTTGCTAGGAAACAAAAAGCTCAGTTTAAATTGAAAGCACAGGTCGACCCTTTTATAGCCAACACAAGAGCTGCAACAAAAGAGGTTGATGTTTTATTAAAACAAATGAATTTCAAATTCAGTTTCAGTTGGTCTTATGACCCATTGGGAATTATATCTTCAGTAAGAGTTGCACAGAAATCAACACCTTATGCTCATATGCCTAAACCTGAAATTGAGCAGTATGCAAATAAAGATGATTGGGATGAGAATACTTTGCAGGAGATTGAGGAGCTAGTATCCAGTCAAACAATACTGGAAACTCCAAGAATGACAGAGAAAGAACTAAAGAGGCCAAGAGAAAATGTATCACCAACAGGTTCAAAGTTGCAGGAATCAGAATTTCAAGTGGTTAAAAGGAAGAAAACTATAAATCTTGATGAAGAATCTTCAGAAGCTCAAACTTATGAAGAGTTTACTATTGTTGTATTGTCAACACAATCTCCTTTTTCACTATAGCAGGTAGAAGAAACCATAACTTCTTCTTCTCCTTCTTTGAGGCAACAAAGTATATTTTCTAAATTCCTAGAAATGAAAAAGAAGAATGAAGCACTTAAGACTTCGACATATGTAGAGTTTTGGAAGTAGTCTTCCTCAACACAAACAAGGTTACTTTCAACACTAGACAGTGAGAAGGGACAATTCCAATTGGCATTTCTGGAGCCAAAGGTCCCTGTACCAAGGACAACTGAGGATTACAAAACTTCCCTGTTTTCTTTTGACACCAAACAGATTCATCCTATAGATCAAATTGATCTACACAAGCAAGCAGGGGAGATGATTTACACATCCTTGACAAGTTATGCCATGACAACTTCTAAGCTGCAAGCATCACTAAATAATATTCATTCTCAATTAAAACTAGAAAAAATGTCTTCTTTAGCTAAGGATACAAGAATCAAAGGACTTGAAGATCTAGTTTTAAAATTAGGATTAGATCCTAAAGATGTTAAGGAAACAGAAGAGATAATTAAGAATAGAAATGTTGATATTCAAGAATTAAGGAAACAATTAAAGTTTCCCACCTCTGAACATCCACAAGCACAAGAAGTTGGCCAATTAGAAAAGGAAAAAGAAAATATGCTTAAAATGATTGTTGAACAGAATATGCAAATTCAGAAGATGGAAGCAGAAATGGAGAAGTTGATTAAAGAAAGAGAGCAGCAACTCAGTATTACAGATTCCACTTCCATAGTGACAACTTCTATAGTAGGGACATCTACAGAAGCAATAACCACAATAGAAACACAATCTACTGATCAAAATTCAGCAGAGAAATTGTCAAAGGCCATGGGAGATTTATCTTTGAAAGATCAAGAAATTGAGAAACTTAAGGTGCAACTCCAAAAGATTCAAGAAAGTAAAATCAAGACTGATAATGCATATTTGGTTGAGATTCAAAAGAATTTCAAGTTAACTAAGCAATTAGAAACTTATGAGAATGAATCATTGATTGCACAAACTATATCTCAGGCCAAAGAAAACATCTGGGTTGATATCAATGCATCAGTAACTGAGTTATGGCCTTCCATTGAAATTATTTTTGAACAAGAAGATTTATTGTAGAGATCAAAAGCAACAGTAGCAGAAATAAAAGAAGATTTGGACCACAAACTAGGAGATTCCACAAGGATAATTAAAGTCTTAAACTCCAAAACAAAAGATGAACTTGACGAATTTGGGATTGAAGACAGAATCAAAGCAGTCTTGGAGGTAAAGAAAAAATTAACCAAGAGAAATTTGATGTTACAACTTGAGAATAAGTGTCAAAACTTAGAAGCTCAGATAAAAAAAATTCACAGAAAATTCAATGCTCTACATCATAAAGGACTACGAAGTTTGCAAGATATAGGTGGAAAATTGATTCCACTTGAAGATTATCAACACAAGCTACATGAGATAGCAATAGACAAGGCTAAGTTTGCCAAAATCAGAGGAATTATAACTGGAAAAGCTTTCATCAAAGGCTTAAATTATGATTTATTCATTCAACATGAAATTAAGCATTTGTTTCTAACTAGGCCTACTTTTGAAAAATATACTGAAGTTGATGAGTCATACAGAAAGTTGGTAAATTTCTCTATCCCTGATGATAAGAGATGGGATAAATTATGTGAGCTCATCGAATAGAACAAAATGCTAAATTTTAGTAATCAATAGCCAGAGAAGTAGGAGTAGACAACAAATAAGCAGGAGTAGACAACAGATTAATAAGAGCAGTGAACAGAAAATCAAATTTCCAACAACAGTCATCAAACAACAACCCTCGAAATTTTGTGCAGAGTGTTCAAATCAGTTCATATTTGCTATTTTTCAGTACTATTTTTGTAATATCCAAATCAGTTTGGATGATATTATATTTTGTAATAAATTTTGATTCAAGTCTAGATATTTTGAGTCGAACCCTATAAGTATTTTGTAATTCAAAGGAGAAAGGGTTGAACCCTTGTGATGAACTAGTGACATGCTTGTAATTTTCTAAGCTATTTATGAAGATAATAGAAGGATTCTGGATTCATTCTGAGTAGCTTGTGTATCTTTGTGAGTTCTTCTGGTTATTCAATTATGTTTCCATTTTTTATTTTCTCTACACATGTTCAAGGTAACATAGAAGTTTGGGTAGGACTAGATTGAATGTCAATCTCTTTGAAAGCCCCTGCAAAGTTATAATTATTAAAAGAGATTAATTAACTGAAACTATTTGTCTTAGTTAATTCCTCTAAATATTTTAATTGTTGCCTTCTGTCATCTCTTGGACATGTATTGTTTGGCTGTAGAAAACTTCTATACACATCTACTATATATAACAAATTAGATATTCAATATGAATGTTTAAGGAATTATATATCTTCTTAAATTTTTCTTTCCAAATCATTTTAAAGATTAATTATGTTAAGAATGAAGAATCAACCCTTCAATTTTCTCAAAAACACTTAGAATTTACATCTGTTTTAAAGTTTAAAGCATTGGTCATCCATTTAAAATCAAAACCTTACTTATATGCTTTGGCATAGTTCCTCAACCTAGCACTGTCTGCAAAGGACAACATAAACTAGTTAAGCGGTCATTTAGTTTCCCTCACAAGGGAAGATGGTCCTACCTGTTGTATTTTTGTGACAACGAACACCTTTTGCTTGTGGCACACTCTTGTATCTAGCTAGCCAAATCCCTTAAAGCATGTAATATCTGTACATTTTGTTGAGATTTCAACAAGATGATGGAGCTTAGTGAAAAGAGTCGCCTTCACTAAGTGGGCCCGCAGGCTATTTTTGGCGCAAGTCTATTTTTAGACATATGGATCATGTCTATGGATTGCAGGTTGCTGTTTATGGATGATTGGTCAAGTTGGAAAAAATAGATGGACTTCTATTTTTGATCAAAGTGTGAGTGATCACAGTGTGAGTGATCAAAGTCTATTTTTAGACTGGTTGTCAAAAATAGAAAAGTCAAATATTATTGTCTCATAATAATATTTGGACTATAAACTTGATCTTATTCTCTTGGAGCACTTCAGTTTGAGCTACAGAGGTGGCACATGCAGCTGTCAGAAGGAAATACGCTTTTCTTATGAGTCAGTTGAGTTGTTACATGCATGACTTTAGTTAGAACTCAATCAGTTGAGTTTGGTGGAGTTGATTGTGGAGTTGATGGAGTTGTGTTCAGTTTGACTTGGTTAAACTAGTTGTAATTAGTCTAACTGCAAATAGACTAATGATGAGTTGTTAAACTAATTATTTACTCATGATGCAACTAATGAATACATCAGTTAACTCAGCTGCATGTCAGTGCATGTTCAGTTCAACAGGGACAGGTGGTAGAGAATCAGATTGCTATCAGTTGTGACTATAGTTGTGCACCAGATCTTGCACAATCAAGGGATTGAGTATGCCAATGAGTTTGCTCACGTATTTGCCCAATATTGTAGCCTTTGCTCACGTCCAACAAAGTGTGAGTGATTATTTTGAGGTGAAATACGAGTTTGGTAAGCCATTCTCATCAGTTCTTGAGTAGGTATTGAGCAGTGGAGGCAGGCAAGCAATGGAATAGATTTGGAGATCAGATCTTAGCTGTATTGTGTGTAACAGGTGGAGCTGGTACTAGATTTCTTGTGATAAGCATTGTACTTTGTAATGTTACATGGTCTCAATCATTAATATACAGATAATGTGGGGTTTTTAGCGAGATGCTTTCCCCGGGTTACATACTGTGTTAATGTGTGAATGCTCTTGATGTTTTATTGTTATTGATGCTGCTATATTGATGATCAACATAGAGGAGCTTATGTATTGTGTATGTATTCCGCAATAGTACATGATCAGGATAATCTCCATTGAATATGTGTTAAATTATTCAAAATTTCTACATGGTATCGGAGCTGTTGATCATCAGATCTACTATTCAGGAAGTGTTTATATTCTATTTCTTCAGGCAAAGTCTGTAATCGGGCCAGGTAGCCTCTGGATTCATCCTTCCTTTGGAAGGTGAGATATCCGGTGAATGCCCATACAGTCAATCTCTGTACGAGAAATATTGTGTTCTCACGAATCTTAGATCCGAGGCAGTTGAGTTGGAGCTGGTGGAATTCGAATTTGCAGCAGTGATTGTTGAAATGTCTTTCAATGGATTGCGAATGTTATTCCAAAGCAAGAGCGACCTGGCGCTCAAGGATAAACTCAGTAACAATAAGTATGAGAATGGATCTTCATCAAAGGTATCTGATGAAGAGAATTGCGCTTTGGCTGCCAAAGCAAAGAAGGGGAAGAACAAGAAAGCTTCTCATTCCGATGCAAAAGGCAAGAAGCAGGATATGTCCAAGGTGAAGTGTTTTCACTGTCACCAGCACAGACACTATGCCACTAATTGTCCGCAGAAGAAGAAGAACAAGCAAGCTGTTGGATCTGCAGGGGGAGAGACCTTAGCTTCTCAGTTTGAGCTTGATTTTTCATTGATCACATGCTTGGTTTCAAGTGTGTTGGGATCTGTGTGGTTCTTGGACAGTGGTGCGTCTTTTCACATGACGGGAGATAAAGATTTGTTCTCTGATCTGGAGGACAAAGATCTTGGAGTGCACATCGAGATGGGCGATGATGGTAGATACAATGCGACCGGTGTCGGTACCATTTCCTTTGAGAGGGAGTCTGGTAAACCCTTCGTATTGAAGGAAGTCATGCATGTTCCAGGATTGAAGAAGAATCTTATCTCAGTGGCGATGTTAGAAGACAAGGGGTATGATGTTGTTTTCAGCGAGGGAAAGGCCTTCCTGCGCAGCAAGACAACCAGTGAGACCCGGAAGATAGGGGATCGAGTGAGGAACATTTATCAGTTGCATGTAGATGGATGCGCAGCAATGGCGGGCAAGGCAGAAGTATTGGTGAGCCGGGATGATGGCGAGTTGTGGCACAGGAGATTGGGTCACCTTCACCATGGAGCCTTGAAGATACTGCAGCAGATCACTACAGGGCTTCCTAAAGGCACACTTGCGCAGTCAGATCAGTGCAAGGGGTGTACTTTGGGGAAGTTTGTGAAAGCCACCTTTCACGAGAAGGATAGTCGCGCCACGACGATCCTTGAGATAATTCACACAGACGTGTGTGGACCTTTCTCAGTTGCTTCGACAGCAAAACACAGGTATTATGTGATTTTTGTTGATGATTTCTCTCGTAAGTGCTGGATCTTCTTCATGCAGAAGAAGAGCGAGACATATTCAAAGTTCTGTGAATTCAAAGCACTGGTCGAGAAGGAGTCGGGGAAGAAGGTGAAGGCTCTTAGGAGCGATAATGGTGGTGAATACATCTCGGACGAGTTCAAGGATTTCTGCAAGGCAGAAGGGATTCGTAGAGAGCTCATAGCTCCCCATAACCCACAGCAGAATGGGGTAGCTGAGCGGAAGAATAGAACGATTGTGGGTGCTGCACGGGAAATGTTGCATGATCAGGGCCTACCCCTTCACTTGTGGGCGGAAGCATGCAATACAACAGTTTATGTGCAGAACTATTGTCCTCATAGGATACTTGGCATGAGTACACCTGAGGAGACTTATTCTGGTAAGAAGCCTGATCTTTCTCATTTGAGGATTTTTGGTGCTAACGTTTACATGCATGTGACGAAGGATGCCAGGAAGAAGTTGGAGCCGACCGCAGAGGTTGGGATATTTGTGGGGTACACTGATACGCCCCACAACTATCGTGTGTATTTGCCAGACAGTGGTAAAACTGTTGTGCGACGGGATATATAAAATTTCAGGAGGAGAAAGCCATGAAGTGTTCGCTTGAGAGGGAGCTACACTTGCATGCAGATGAGGAGCTATTAGTTCCTAAGGATGAGCTTCAGGATGTGGATCAGCCACAGGATGAGGTTCATGGAGTGGACGAGTCCACTCATGCAGCGCCAACCATCAAAGGGCGAAAGCGCTTGACAGAAGCTGAGTGACTGGCTCAAGATGCAGAGAAAGTTATAGGACCACCTACAGCCTAACGCAGGCAGAGACAGTCACCTGATCGGTACACTCGATACATGGCTCTTATGAGCAAGTGTGTTGTGACTGAGCCATCCTCTTTTGAGGAAGCTGTGGAGGATACCGCATGGGTAGACGCCATGGTGGAAGAGTATGATTCTATTGTCAGAAATAGTGCATGGGAGATTGTTCCTAGACCGGAAGGGAAATCAGTGGTGGGTTCGATATGGATCTACAAGGTCAAGCAGGCAGCTGACGGCAGTGTGGAGAAGTACAAGGCAAGATTTGTTGCCCGAGGCTTTTCACAGATAGAGGGGATCGATTATGAGGAGACCTTTGCACCTATCGCAAGGTATTCTTCCATACGGAAGATTCTTGCTCTCTCAGCGCAGATGGGATGGCACATTCATCAGATGGATGTGAAGACTGCGTTCCTCAATGGAGTCATTGAGGAGGAGGTGTACATTGAGCAGCGCGAAGGCTTTGAGGTCTTCAGCAGCGAGTCGCATGTGTGCAGGCTCAAGAGAGCGTTGTATGGGTTGAAGCAAGCACCACGTGCTTGGTACACACGGATAGACAACTATTTCACAGGACTTGGATTCTCCAAGAGCGAGGCGGATCCTAACCTATACCAGATTGTGGTGGAGGGTAAGTTGCTTATCATTGTACTGTATGTTGATGATTTGATTCTAACGGGTGATGAGCTGTTGATACTGTCATGCAAGAAGGATCTTGCTACAGAGTTTGAGATGAAGGACTTGGGCCTCCTTCACTATTTCCTAGGATTGGAAATATGGCAGCGTAGTGGTGGACTGTTTGTTTCTCAGGGCAAGTATGCTCGGGAGATACTAGAGAAGTTCAACATGCATGGCTGCAAGCCTGTTGATACTCCTCTTCCTGGAGGTTGGAGGAAGGAGGATGCCACTTCGGGAGAAGAAGTGGATGCCACTGTTTATCGACAGTTGGTGGGGTCGCTGATGTATTTGGTCAATACACGACCTGATATATCCTATGCAGTTAACCAGCTTTCACAAGCTATGGTTAAGCCTACCAAGCTCTTCTGGAAGGCGGGCAAGCATGTATTGTGCTACTTGAGAGGCACATCGGGATATGGTTTGTGGTACAGACAGGAGGATGAGGTGAAGCTATGTGGCTTCACGGATGCAGATTAGGCAGGGAGCCCAACGGACAGAAAGAGCACATCAGGAGGGGTCTTCAGTATTGGATCGACAACAGTTTCTTGGTACAGCAGGAAGCAGAGATTCGTGGCACTCAGTTCAGCGGAGGCCGAGTATATGGCAGCAAGTTTGGCTGCATGCGAGGCTATATGGATGAGGAAGATCCTGGTTGGTTTGTTCGGTTCTCATTTGGATCCTACTGTGATTTACTGTGATAACCAGAGTTGCATTAAACTCTCGGCTAATCCAGTATTTAATGATAGATCTAAACATATTGACATCAGGTACCATCATATCAGAGATTGTGTGCAGCGGAGGATCATGTTACTTTCGTACATTCCAACGGAGGATCAGGATGCTGATATTCTGACGAAGGCTCTCACCAGGAGCAAATTCGAGCCACTGAGGCAGGATAGGGGTTGCTGATAATCCATATCTTGTCGAGAGGGAGTGTTGAGATTGCAACAAGATGATGGAGCTTAGTGAAAAGAGTCGCCTTCACTAAGTGGGCCCGCAGGCTATTTTTGGCGCAAGTCTATTTTTAGACTCTATTTTTAGACATATGGATCATGTCTATGGATTGCAGGTTGCTGTTTATGGATGATTGGTCAAGTTGGAAAAAATAGATGGACTTCTATTTTTGATCAAAGTGTGAGTGATCACAGTGTGAGTGATCAAAGTCTATTTTTAGACTGGTTGTCAAAAATAGAAAAGTCAAATATTATTGTCTCATAATAATATTTGGACTATAAACTTGATCTTATTCTCTTGGAGCACTTCAGTTTGAGCTACAGAGGTGGCACATGCAGCTGTCAGAAGGAAATACGCTTTTCTTATGAGTCAGTTGAGTTGTTACATGCATGACTTCAGTTAGAACTCAATCAGTTGAGTTTGGTGGAGTTGATTGTGGAGTTGATGGAGTTGTGTTCAGTTTGACTTGGTTAAACTAGTTGTAATTAGTCTAACTGCAAATAGACTAATGATGAGTTGTTAAACTAATTATTTACTCATGATGCAACTAATGAATACATCAGTTAACTCAGCTGCATGTCAGTGCATGTTCAGTTCAACAGGGACAGGTGGTAGAGAATCAGATTGCTATCAATTGTGACTATAGTTGTGCACCAGATCTTGCACAATCAAGGGATTGAGTATGCCAATGAGTTTGCTCACGTATTTGCCCAATATTGTAGCCTTTCTCACGTCCAACAAAGTGTGAGTGATTATTTTGAGGTGAAATACGAGTTTGGTAAGCCATTCTCATCAGTTCTTGAGTAGGTATTGAGCAGTGGAGGCAGGCAAGCAATGGAATAGATTTGGAGATCAGATCTTAGCTGTATTGTGTGTAACAGGTGGAGCTGGTACTAGATTTCTTGTGATAAGCATTGTACTTTGTAATGTTACATGGTCTCAATCATTAATATACAGATAATGTGGGGTTTTTAGCGAGATGCTTTCCCCGGGTTACATACTGTGTTAATGTGTGAATGCTCTTGATGTTTTATTGTTATTGATGCTGCTATATTGATGATCAACGTAGAGGAGCTTATGTATTGTGTATGTATTCCGCAATAGTACATGATCAGGATAATCTCCATTGAATATGTGTTAAATTATTCAAAATTTCTACACATTTTTTTGTAATAAAAAGATGTCTAACTTCTTGTGTGTGTGTGTGTGTGTATGTATTTAAGGGTGGTTTGCAGACATTGGGTGGCCGCTACATCCATGGGAAAATCCAGGCAGATCAACCCGAAGGGATCTACCCATCAGCGAAACAAGAAAGGCTTAAGTCCAAGGGCTTTGAGAAGATTTGACCCCGTGACCTCCCAATTGGCGAGGTACTTAGCAACAAGAACTCAACCAACTGAGCTGACCCTTGGGGGGATATATATATATATATATATATATATATATATATATATATATATATATATATATATATATATATATATATATATATATATATATATATATATATATATATATATATATATATATATGTAGATATATATATAAAATAAAAGTAAAGTGAACCACTTAGCAAATATAATTTAATTAGATTCACATAAATTTTAAACATATTTGTTCTCTTATAAATAAGTTTGTCGACTATCTTAGGAAGTAATGGAATTGAAGATGTGAGAGTGAGAACTTGTGGATTTCTAGCCATTGTTGTTCCTCCCCTTTGTGTTAATTTTTTTTGTTATAGATTGGGTTTTTACTTGCTTTTGAGTGTGGAATTTTTTAGTCTTCATGATAACTTTGGATTTCTTTTGCCATTGAATCACGGTATGTCTTGATTTTCAATTGCCTTGGTCTCGTATCAATTCAAAAGTTATTTTCCTATTCTATCTATCCCCAACACATTGGGATATTTCTTGTTGTTGGACTATGATCTGGTGGTGCTTCTTTAGCTCCTGAGTGGTTGAGATCATTGCTTGTTCAATTGGTCTCCCAAGCAAATTTATTTAAAAGGTGAAATCAATTCTCTCTCTTGATTTGGGAATTTTCTCCTATGCGAAGAAGAATGTTATTACATTGAAGGAAAGAGAGATGATTGGTAAGTTCATCAGCCCTTTCCCTCGCTGTAATTATGTTTTTGAATGGGTCTTTGTTAATAGGGTAAATCATGAGCTTGTTGGTATTTTCTATTGTGGAAACAATTATTATGCTTTTATGTTTTAGAATGAGGATAGAAATCATATCTACGAATCTAGACCTTATTTCATGGGCACTAGAAGAATGTTTCTCACCCAGTAGTCTATGGATTTCAACCCCATGATGGAAATTTCTTTTGCACTAGTGTGGATCAGATTGCCACATATTCCCCTTCTTTGCTAGGGTGAAGGTATTTTCAAGGCTATAAGATATAAATTGGGTCAATTTATTTCTAGTGATATGGATAAGGAGAATAAATTCTCTTGTGTGATAATTTAAGTTGAAATGGATTTTTCAAAAGGCCTTCCCAAGGTTATTTAGCTCAACTTGGATGGTTGGCCCCATCTTTAGACCCTGGATTATGAATAGGTTTCCTTTAAATGTAATTATTGTCATGTGTATGGGCACTTTGCAATTTTTTTTCTTAAGGCTCCAACTTCTTAGCTTTCTTCTAATCCTATGTCATCTTCTCGTAGTAATGATGCATAAGGAGGATTCAAACTAGTTACAAGGAAACACCAGAAGAAATTAACTAAGAGGCGACATGTTAGCAAGCTTGAACCTCTTCGGCATCCTTTGTCTAATAATATATATGAAGTTTTGATGTCTTGAGTGGCGGAAGTTATGGGCGATGAGGCCCAAGTTGAGCGGTCATTCCCAAATCAAGTGTCTCCAAAGAATATTAATTCATTTATTGAGGAAAAGTATTCATCCAAGGATACTACAAAATCCCTCTTATAAAAAAGAAAGAAGAAGAAGTTGGAATGGAGGATGAAGAGGAAACCAAACCCCGTTCTTCTTCTCCTTCCTATTCAAATGTGCTAAAAAATAATATGTGCTCTTCCCCTCCTTTAATTAGAAGTAGGAAAAATAGAAACAAGAAAAGCACGAAATCTGGTGCCAATAAATCTCTTTCCTCCCATGGGTTTAACGGTGGGTTGATTTCTCTCAAATCTTAGAAATGTTTTGTTTTTGTATCATCCGGTGCAAGAAAATTGTAAGAATCTACTCATGTTTTGAAGAAACAATACATTCAAGATTTAGAAAGTCTAGTATTGGATCTTTGTCCCCCTTCCTTTTTTGGGCGAAGGATGAGTTTTAGCTCATTTTTTTTATTCATGGAAGAAATTTTCTTTATAATAATCACTCTCATGTACTTGTTGGGTGTTCTAGATGCCATATATTATTTTTTATTTTATTTTATTTTTTGAGAATTTGTGTATATATATATATATATATATATATATATATATATATATATATATATATATATATATATATATATATTAGCTCGAAACTTAAACAAGAATGCAGCAAATCACATATATAACCATAAATACATAGATGCAATAGAAATAACACTTCATCATATTGATATCAAATGCTGAAATATGATTACAATCATAATGGAAATAAACTAGCTTGGACGATGGTAACTTATCTATGAGAAGAGATATGGCAGCTACATGCCTCTGAACTGTTTTATAATGAGGCTCAAAGGCCAACTTATTATTAAGAAACAATGGAAAACCCTAAACATAAAAAAACCTAACCCTATGAGATGAAGTGCCAAAACTATGGGCCCCGTTTGGGTAAATTGGTACATCAACTTCTCGGGGTCATAACTTTGGCATAGGATCTTGGTTTGGCTATCATAATACCTCACTTTGAATATCTTGAAGAAGAGGCCAAAAACAAACCAATAGGTTTAATTGGGACATTTCCCGTCTCTCCATTTTCTCTAAAAAAGTTTTTTAGTCCCTCAAAACGGTTCCAGAAGTTTACGACCCAAAAAAACTTCCAAAAATAGTAAGTTGTGGTACTATTAAGGAAACTGAAAAAACTGAAAGAGACAGTGTTGGGGTTCCAAGTGGAATAGGAGGGTGGCCACCAATATCCACCTGGATTAGTTCTCCCCCCTTAGGAAGCAATAGTCTCCATTGTGTTGAGTGCCTCCATGAGATGGGGAAACATCTGCTGAACTTGGTCCTTGGTGAGCCACTTGCCTTGGTGTAGGAGTAGGCTAGCTTTGACAACCCGATATATTTGGATCTTCTAGTAGTGAGTGTTCTTGATCTGTGTGTCCATGATTCGATCAGCAGTGGCATGTTCCATGTGTTGGTTGCTCGAATTGTTTATTTATTAAACAGTCGAGTACCACATTAAATTGTCAACCCGGGAAAGTCCTTTTGTTTCAAAGGTGACCTCGTACTATATGCACTTAATTCTAAAAGTATTAAAATCTGTAGTATAAATAAATCTACTTTTTATCAAACCCTTACTCTGTGTTACAACAGTTATGATCTATTGCAGAAATGAAATGAAAACAATTAACTAAAGGTAACAAATCTGCTGAAAGAAATGATGGCTGTCTTGTAACAGAGGATTAGGACCCTATCCTCAGGGTAAGGATGTTCAGCACCTGCCTCTGTGATCAATTTGCCAATGCACACTGCAATTCCTAATCACCGGTGACACACTCTTTTACAGCGCCAATTGATTAAGAAAACAGAGTATCAGCAAAGGGAAATATCAGAAGCAATGCCACACAGAAGTCACACACACACTCAACAGAAAAGAAATGGGTGAATCTTGTGAAGAAGGTGGGCCCTGTCCCTCTCACAAGATTCCCCGGGACACAGATGCTAAGTAAAAATGCTCAGAACAGTGCTTTATTCATCTGCCAAAATGTCAAGTTACAATAAATATTTAGACTTGCTCTGGAATACAATACCCCTGTTACCCCCTAATGTAGATGTCTCCTCTTTATAGAGGAGACATCTATTACAATAGATTGTCATTACCTGTTTAGTTGACCCTTTTTATACAAAAATAGGAAATCAGTTCCTGTTACAGCATGTTGTTACAACAGTATGTAATTTTATCATCTTTGTTAGTTGGATCCTTTTGCTGTTGCAAAGTTGGTAGACTTCGACCGTCTCTTTGCGATCCTCGTACTATCCTTGGCTGTTCCACCATTGTTGCTGATTTGGTAAATCTTTAACTGTTCCCATGAAGTTCTCGTACTGCTCCTGGTGTTCCAATATCTGCGACTATGTTTTGCCAATTTTGGACAGTGGCTGATCATGCTATGTCTGCATCTGCAACGTATTGTTCTGGCAACTTCAGATAGTTACTGCTCCTGTTAGGCAATTGCTGTTCCAGATGTTTCAGCCATTGCAAAATGAGGATTTACCCGCCTTAGTCAGTTGTTGTTTCTGGTATGGCAGCAACTACACAGTTGCTGTTTCTGGTGTTCCAGAAACTGTGAATTATAATTCTGCAGACTTTAAATAGTTTCATCAATTGTCAGTGACTTAGTCAACTTCCAAAGATTAATTATAAAGATAACATGAATATGTGTTGAATAATTAAACTTATAGTAATGAGGAGAGTTACTTCATACCTTTGGAATAATTAGGTCAAAAGGTTATCAAGGATTTCAACTTATGGACTAAAGAGGGCAATATAATGACAAAATACAAGGTCAAAAATAGACAATATGGAGTCCTAACATCCCCCCCAACTGAAATGGTTGCATGTCCTCATGCAACGTTTATTCTGAATCGGAGTCGGAATACTGGGATGAAGAGTGTAAGTTGTTGATACAGTAGCTAAAGAAGGTGTTGTCCATCTTATTTCTGAACCCACAAACATTCTATATTTGCTGCCATATTGCCACCTCCTCCTTTTTGGTCAGTTTATAATGAGCCTTATATTGCTGACCAGGTATCCACAAGAGTGGAAAATGAAAACAGTACCCAATCCACTTTTCAACACACTATTCCATACATCTGACATAATGAGGTATGTGTGACATTGCTACTGGAAGATTGAGGGGATTGTAAGGATGATATTCCTGTCTCTCTTTCGGACAATGCTCCCAAAATAAATTGTTTGCTTTGATGGCCAGAGCTCCCTTTGTTTTCACATAATGCTGGCAGTCTTGCAAGATTGCTGCTTGTAGTTGCCTCATATGATCAAGCATGCCTGGTTTAGTCAGATTCTGTTGATTTTGTGCAATAAAGATGGTTGCATTCCGTGGTTCACTTCGAATCCAGAGGAGGCAGTTCTGCTCATTATGTGTTGCTGACATAAAAGCATTTTTCCAGGTGATTTGGTTGGCAAGGAAAGAGATGAAAGCTCTTATTTGGATATCACCAACGATGGGGAGTATATTCATCACTCTATCTTCAGGCATAGCCTCGTTGTGAAGATAGAGTTCACAGAGCAAGTTTTGATCATTATTTGGTGCTTCTGTGAATGTTTCAATAAATTGATCAGGTCTAGCAACTTGATAAGGTCTTCCATCTTTGATTGCCTTTATTTGTAAGAACGCTAAGCGTTCTCTCATAAATGTTGCATAGTTAAAAGAGGGTTTTCTTGTAGCAAGTACCCTCTGGACCAAGTCAAAGATATTGGACAGCCTTTCTTTTAATTTCCTGTTTTCTTTGCGTTGAGCTCGGAACTGTTCAAGTGCATCCCAATTTTTGTATGCATAGCTGAACCAGGTTGACTTTTGCTGTTGGAATGCTTTCCCTTGTGAAAGCTCATATTCTGTTCTCCATGTATCCTTTAGTTCTTGAAAACTAGAGGTCTCAGTATGAGCATTGCTGACACAGGGAGATTCAGTCTGTGTAAAGGCATCAGTAAAGGATTTCTGTTCTGTAATAGTTTGGGTAGGCCGCGGTGGTTTTATATCCTCCTCTACAATTTTTGAGGAACCTGTTGGTTCTTGTGTAGCAGCAGGTTGTTCTGTTTTTACCATTCTTAGAGAGCCTATTGGTTCTTGTGTAACAACAGGTTTTTCTGTTTTGATTACAACAAGGGGAGTCTGTGAGCTGGCTCCAGTCATCGGAACTTCGACTATCTTGTATCCCGCTTGAGTGTAAAGCTCTCCACACTCGCTGCACATATATTCATTGTATTGACTCTTTTCGGCTGCAGAGGCTACCTGTGCTAAGGTGTGCAGATTGAATTCATTTTGATAAGATTCCTTAACCATTATTATCTCCTACTGATAATCCTTAATTTGAGACTTTAGAAACTCAATTTCTTCCTGCAGGGAGGCTAATGTGGCCGGGGCTTGTGTATCTGCAGATTCGAGTGGAGGCAGGGGTTGTTGTTCATCATCAATTTGGTCATTGGCATCCCCAACAGGTGGTTCTTGTGTATCACCTGTTGGGTCAGTGGCAGGTTCTTGTGTATCAGCCACATGGAGGTCATTATCTTCTTGTTCCCCAACAGGTGGTTCTTGTGTATCACTTGTTGGGTCAGTGGCTGGTTCTTGTGTAACAACCACTTGCCCAATATCATCTTGGGTGTCTATTTTGGATTTTTCGGCAGCTGGTTCTTGTGTAACAGCTGCCTCTTTTAAAGAAAATAATGTCACAAAACTGTCAATGCTCTGCATTTCAGCAGCAGAGGGTGAGGGAGATGAATGCTCAGGGCTAGTTAGGATGCGGGATTTTAGGATGATGGGTGGGGAACTAGGGATAATGGTTTCAGTTGCTACAGACGATCCTGTTCGTCGTCTTGGTAAGGAGACAGGAAAATCAGTGATTTTTCTCTTACCACTACTTTCCTTTAAAATAGGAGAACTATCGGCAATAGCAGCTTCTTTAAGTGAAGCCCTGGTTCTTCTTCTTTTTGGTGGGGTTACAATTTCCTGCTGCTTTTTCCTTTTGCGAAAGATGATGGGTTTATTATCATCGGAATCATCAGTGGAAATATGGAGTACAGGGGTGGATGGTTGAGCTTCATTGGGGGATGGGGTCCTCTGCAGGGGTGTTTCTGCTGCTGATTGTTGATTTTCAGCCGCCTGTTGGGAAATTTCTTGGGATACTTGCTCTGATTGTTGGGGAATTTCCTGGGGTATTTGCTCTGATTGTTGGGGAATTTCCTGGGGTATTTGCTCTGATTGTTGGGGAATTTCCTGGGGTATTTGTTGGGGAATTTCCTCTGCTTGCTGAGGAGGATTAACGGGGGGGGGTGGGTCGTTTAGAGCAAAGCCTCTATTTATCAAAAGTTGGGCTAAGCGATGGTGTTTCAGGGAAAGGAGCTGATGCTTTGCATTTACAGTATAACGTGACATATTTTTTAGACAACCCAATAGATAATAAGGCATATTTATTAACTAACCATGCCTCAAATGATTTAACAAAATGAAGTCGTGTTGGTAAATTACCTGATAACGACCTTTGCATGTCAAATATTGCTTAACGAACTCCGCAACCTTTGGCCATGGTGGGGGCAGTGACCGAAGTGCGACCCCTCTGCCTTTGGCTTCAACATGTTCGCCTGGTAGGAGAAAGTCTTGCTGCGCATTCAGAATAAGATTTTTTCTACTAAACCAACGCGTACCATTGGTTGGTAACCCGGAGACTTGGGCTATGGCTTCTTTTGTCCCTAGAATTTGCACTCCCTGGACGATGGAAAATCCTTCTCTTAAGTTGCATGCGAACTCTAGAACTTGATGTGAGTTAAAATTCGGCAGTCTTCTGAAATACTCTACCCATCCTACTTGAAGAAAAATCTGATAGGCTTCCGGGTAGAGTTCCAGCAATGCTGTTGAACCAGGTTCATGCGTAATTAGATTTCCTCCCATAGTTGCTGGTTCAGACAACAAACACAGTGCAGAGCCGAGTAGCCGAGGTCGAGACAGAGTAAACCGTTGCAAATGAGGTTATGACACGGTACAGTACAGTCGAGGTTACTTAGATACTACCGGGAGAATTAGGGGCGGCGGTGATTGACGTGTTATGTCATCATAACAATATTTTGGTAATCCCCCCAAATCTACGGCCGAATGATCTGATTGGTAGTACAATGATTTCGGTAGTCGTATCAACGTCTCCACATTAACTATAATTTAATACCCACACTTAAACATGCGTACCTTTATATTTACCTTTAGTTGTTTGCGCCATAAAGTCTTATCTTGTCTTTTGCTAGATCAATAATAGTTAAAAAGGGTCTAAACTTATAAAAATACGGGCGGTCCTTTTGGCAGGAAGTAGTAATGGAGAGATGTAATTATCGGGGTGCATGGCTGGTTCCTTTGATGATGAATGATATGTTCCATTAGAATAATGGTTCATTTTTCGGGAACACAAATGAGAAAGTTGGTAAAAGAATGAAAAATATTGGTGTTAAGCATCGGAATGTAGTGTTTCGGCAACGGGGAAAGGTGTTGCAACGGAAAGTGGTGTTGCAGCAACAGGAAGTGGTGTTGCAGCAACGGGAAAATGGTGTTGCAATGGGAAGTGGTGTTGCAGCAACGGGAAAATAGTGTTGCAACGAGAAGTGGTGTTGCAGCAACGGGAAGTAGTGTTGCAGCAACAGGAAGTGGTGTTGCAGCAACGGGAAAATGGTGTTGCAGCAACAGGAAGTGGTGTTGCAGCAATGGGAAAATGGTGTTGTGGCAACGGAAAATGGGAAAGAAACGATTTATAATCTGAAGGATGTTCCCAGGCTGCAAAGTGATTCTTTTGGAATTTTCGTTCTCAGCGATCCTCCAAAACTAAAATCTGCAAAATAATTAATTGTAACATGGCAACACTTTGACAGGGATTATTAGTTTTAAAAAAAAAAAATCTAATCTAAAAATAAATACATAAACAAGAAATTAAGTGCATTGAGGGATAGCAGATTCCCCCAAAAAGGTATAGTGTATATCTTTCATGCAAGTGGCTTTGAAATCTTCTTTAGAAATAGGCCATTGATACAAATGGAGTCGATACCCATTCACTAATAATGGTGTTCTGCTATCATCAATCGTTAGGAGTCTGACTGTTCCATTTGGAAAAACAACATCTACTTCATAAGGTCCTAGCCACCTTGTTCTCAATTTCCCTTGAAAATTTTCAAAACGGGAGTCATACAGTAAGGCCCAATTACCTTTTTGGAACTGCTTGTGTTTAATAATTTTGTCATGCCACCTATTTCTTTGCTGTTGTATCATGGTTGTTTGATGGATGGCATCCAATATTTTTTCATATAATTCCTGAAGCTACTGCAACCTTGCTGTTTGTGCATCTGTCAAATCAAGGTTAACAGCTAAAGCAGTCCTTAAGGTTTTGATCTCAAATTCCACAGGAAAAACAACATTTTTACCATAGACCAATTCATAGGGTGAAAAACCAGTAGTGTTTCTCCAAGTAGTTCTGTAAGCCCATAATGCTTCAGGCAACCTTTGAAACCAATCCCTCCTATTCTCCTTGACTGTCTTTGTTAAAATGGCTTCTATGACTTTGTTTGTACTTTCCACTTGCCCATTTGCTTGGGGGTGATAGGGTGTAGTCATCTTATGCTTAATGTGATATTTCTGGAGCATATCTTTGAAGCCATGAGAATTAAAAGGAGGTCCTCCATCTGTGAATAGTTCTCTAGGCAAACCAAATCTAACAAAGATTTCCTCAAATAAAAAAGTTAACACAGATTCTTCATTAGCTTTGATAATTGCCTTAGCTTCTACCCACTTAGTCATATAATCTGTGCAAACCAGTATATAAACTCTTTGATTGGATGGAGGATTGATGGGACCTATAAAATCTAGCGCCCATCTTTCAAAAGGTTCAAGTATTACCTGGGGGTTAAGAGGCATTTCATCCCTGTGATTAGGCTGGCCCATTCTCTGACAGCTATCACAAGCCTTGACATATTTCCTTGCATCCTTAAAAAGTGAGGGCCAATAGTAACCCATTCTGAGAACTTTATGTGCTGTCCTTTTGTCTGCAAAATGCCCTCCACAAGGGCCATCGTGGCAAGCCTTCAGTATATCATAAATTTCATCTTCTCTGATGCATCTTCAAATTTCCTGATCAAGTCCTATGTGAAAGAGACACCCACTTATCCAGCTGTACCTAGCACTTTGCTGAACGATCTTCCTTTTCTCTCTGTGCAATAGATGTGATGGTAGTTTTCCTGCAACTAAATAATTGGCAATGTCTTCATACCAAGGTGAGTGAGCAGATACTGCAAACAAATATTCATCAGGAAAAGAATCATCCACTGGAATGTTTTCATCAGTCTTTAATCGAGAAAGAAAATCAACAACTACATTTTCTTTACCTGGCCGATCTACAATTGTGATATCAAATTCTTGTAATAATAATAACCATTTGGTGACTCAAGCATTTGTAACTGATTTGTTCATTAAATATTTAATGGCCGAGTGATCAGTATGCACAAAAGTAGTGTAACCAGTAATATAATGTCGAAACTTGTTAATAGCATAAATAACTGCTAAGAATTCTTTCTCGGTGACTGTATAATTAAGTTCAGCAGGGGTCATATTTTTACTAATAAAATAGATTGCATAGGGAAGATTGTTTTCTTCTTGACCCAAGACAACTCCTATTGCAGTGTCTGAAGCATCAGAGGATATATGAAAGGGGAGTGCCCAATCAGGTCCTCTTAAAATGGGAGCTGTAGACAATTGATGTTTGAGTTCATTAAATGCTTTTTGACAATCATCAGTCCACTTAAATTCAGCATTTTTCATAAGTAACACAAACAAGGGAGAAGCTATTTTAGAAAATTCTTTGATAAATCTTCTATAATATCCAGCATGTCCTAAGAAACTTCTTACATCAGTTTGTGTTTTTGGGATAGGCAAAGTCTGAATTACCTGTACTTTAGCTGGATCAACTTGAATTCCTAGGAATGAAATGAAATGTCCCAAAACAATACCTTGATTCATCATCATATGACATTTTTCAGTACTTAAGGCAAGATGTGCTTCTATACACCGTTTAAGTACTTTTGCAAGATTTTGTAAGGCATCTTCAAAAGTCACACCATAAGGAGTAAAGTCATCCATAAATATTTCTAAGGAATCATTAAGCATATCAGAAAAAATTCCTATCACTGCCCTTTGAAATGTTGCTGGGGCATTACATAGTCCAAATGGAAGAACTTTATAGGCAAAAGTTCCCCATGGGCTAGTAAAAGTGGTCTTGTCTTGATCTTGGGGTGCAATCTTGATTTGATTATAACCACTAAACCCATCCAAAAAGGAAAAGAATCTCTTACCTGCCAAATTATCTAGCACCTGATCAATAAATGGTAAGGGAAAATGATCTTTCTGAGTAGCCTTATTCAGAGCTCTATAGTCCACACACACTCTCCATTTTCCATTTTTCTTAGGTACTATCACTAATGGTGAAACCCATTCGCTATCAGATATAGGATATATGAATTCTGCATTCAACAGTTTTTGAAGTTCCTCTTTCACAATTTCCCTTAGATTGGGATTCATTCGTCGTTGGGGTTGGCAGACTGGGCGGGATCCTTCTTTAATATAAATTCGGTGAGTACATAATTCAGAAGAAATTCCCTTCATATCTGTGTAATCCCATGCAAATGCTTGTTTATTCTCGTGGAGTAACTTCATTAACTGTTGTGTTTCAGCATTTGTTAAGTTAGGGTTTATATTTAATGTTTTGCCAGGCTCGATTTCGACTACTATACTTTTGGAGGGGGTGTCAGCTAATGTCTGAGACAAGTTTTCAGTTTTAAGATTCTGTTGTGATTCAGATTCCAAGATTGCAGTCAAGTGATCATGTAATTCAAAGTTAACCGAAGAAGGTTCTGAAATAAAACTACTAATTAATTCATCTTCGGTTGAATCTTTAAAAGTTAGGGCTTGTCCAACAGTCAAAATGGGTTGAGTTTCATCATCCTCATAATCTAACCATACTGAATTATCATTGTTAATCATAGGTGTGGCATGAGGGTACAGAGTAAGCTGCTTGGTTTCAGATCCATTAGAGATTGTCATTGATCCTGACCTACAACTAATGAAGGCATCTGCTGTAGCCAGCCAAGGCCTTCCTAAAATCAATGGATGACCCCCCAACTTATTTTTGGTCTGTAATACAACAAAATCAGCTGGGTAGTTCCAAGATTCTACTGAAATTATCAGGTCTTCAATGACTCCTTCTGGTTTAATTGTGGAGCGGTCAGCCAGCTCTAGAATGGTTGGGGTTTCCCTAATAAAATTTTTTAACTGCAATAACTGTGCTGTTTCAAGTGTCATGATGTTTATTGCAGCACCGAGATCTACCAGAACTCTAGAAACAAAGGTTTTACCAACCTGGACTGTAACTGTAGGGTGACCAGGGTCACCATATTTTACAGGGGGGTTTTTTTCTGACATTAGAGCAGCTAGATCACCCATCACATGAACTGTGAGGGGATCCTTAGCTTTTCTTCCAAGTTTCTTAATACAAATATCTCTAACAGTTCTAGCATAAATCGGTACATCTCTTAATGATTGTAGAAGTGGAATTTTAACATACAAATTCTGCAATTCTCCTAACAAATTAAAAGCAGGTGGCTCAAGTGTTTTGGTAAGAGCCAAACGTTCAGGGAATGGTGGCTCTGCTGCTTCAGCAGTCTTTTTAGAGGATGTTTCAACTGTTTCAACATTATTATTAGAGGATGATCCAACTGTTTCCGCATTAGATGATTTTTCTTTTCTGATTTCTTCTTTATCGGAATCAGAAGTGATGTCATCAATAATGGGTTCAAGTATTCTTCCTGAGCGTAAATGAATGTCATTGCATTGCAGAGGGGAAACTAGTTGGTTTTGAACATCAATTACTTGCAGAGCTTTATTATTATTCGGGTTGGGGTTAGGTTGTATAGGCATCTGATGTCTTATTGTCTGATTATTAGGTGGGGCATTTGATGGTAAGGAGAGAGCTTGCTGATATTGAGGTAATTGGTTTGGAAATGGGATCTGTGGAGCTGTCCAACTTGGGTTCCACTGATAGGGTTGCTGTAAAGCCCAGGGATTCCACATTGTGGGATCAACAAAAGGAGGATTCGGTTGCTGCATGGGTGGGAAATTCATTTGATTAAAGGGTGGGTACTATATTTGATTGAAGGTTGGATAATTTGCTTGAAAAGGAGGATGATTGTTCGAACGATTAAATGGCATGTTAGAATTCATACCTTGTCCTCGTGGTTGCCATTGTCTTCTCTGTGTGAGGAGGTACACTGCTTCAACTTCCTCTTCAGTTAGCTGCAGTGCTGCTTTTATACCTGGCAGAGAAGGGCATTTTTGGGTATCATGGTCCTTTTCACAGATAGTGCAAATTGGTACCTTGTCCAGGGGACATTCCCTTAGTGGGTGTTTCTCCCTGCACCTAGAGCAGAAAATAGCCAGAGCGGCTTTTGCTTCTGCCTGCTTCTTTTTAACCTGCAAAGTATCAATTTGTGAAGCAAAAGAGCTTAACATTTCAGTTTTAAATTCCTCAAGTAAGTTACCTATTTCGGCCCGTGTTGCTCCTCCACTTGCTGATTTCCGAACTCTTGAATACGTACTATCTTTGCTCCTTGGTCTGCTTTCTGCTCCTCTTGAACATCTTTTACAGAGATCAATAATCTCATCATAGAATTCCTTATATATGTCTCCTTTTCCAAGCATGTTTAACATATCTAAACAGTCATCTCGTACCCCTCTTAGCAGTATTGACTTGAGAATATCCTTACTCATCTCAGGATGATCAGATCGCTGTAAGTTATATTGTAATCTTTCCATGAAGTCTTCTAGACTTTCGTCCTCTTTCTGAGTCATCTTGAATAATTCCTCCTTTCTTTCTCTTGTTCGACAATAGTCTTGGTATTTAGCCAAAAATTTCTCCTTCATCTGGTCCCATGTTGTAATCACATGAGCTCCCAGGCTCATGAACCATCTTAATGCATTCCCATTTAATGTAGCTGGAAACAATTTTAATTTCTAAGAAGAATTAATATAGTCATAGCTTCTACACAGTATATCAAATTCAAAGAGAAATTCATCAGGATCTTCTGTGGATAACCCATGGAAATTGGGTAATGCTGAAAGAGGGATATTCTTCATAGGAGTTGCACCTCTGGGGAGATCTCCAATGGGAAATTCCAGGGTGGAAAGAGAATTTTCTCCCCTTCCCTCTATTCTGCGTCCTCCACTGAAAAGTCCTTCATTGTTATCCTCCATTGGTTGTTTCCCTGATGCGCTTGCCCGGTCTTCGGAGTTCTCTGTTGAGATTTCATTGTCCTGCACTGGTTCCTCCACCTTAACTTCCTCTATTGGTTCTTCTCTTGGTCGTTCGTCTTCTTCCACCGGTTCCTCAGTGTATTCTGATGGTTCTAGAACCCTCTCTGGTCCCACTATTTCCTCTGTCTGAGAAGAGTGTTGGATCTGTGGCCTCCGAGAGCTTAGCCTCTGGGATGTCTCAGCTTTTGAAATAATATCGTCAATAAAAGTTTTTCGTCCTCCTCCTTTGCCTTTGCCGCCTGAATGGTTAACCTTCTTGCGTCCTCTCATGCATCCTGCCTTTCTAAAAGAAATAAAACATGTTAATACCTTTAAAATTTTCAGTCGCCTTCCCCGGCAATGGCGCCAAAATGTTGGTTGCTCGAATTGTTTATTTATTAAACAGTCGAGTACCACATTAAATTGTCAACCCGGGAAAGTCCTTTTGTTTCAAAGGTGACCTCGTACTGTATGCACTTAATTCTAAAAGTATTAAAAGCTGTAGTATAAATAAATCTACTTTTTATCAAACCCTTACTCTGTGTTACAACAGTTATGATCTATTGCAGAAATGAAATGAAAACAATTAACTAAAGGTAACAAATCTGCTGAAAGAAATGATGGCTGTCTTGTAACAGAGGATCAGGACCCTATCCTCAGGGTAAGGATGTTCAGCACCTGCCCCTGTGATCAATTTGCCAATGCACACTGCAATTCCTAATCACCGGTGACACACTCTTTTACAGCGCCAATTGATTAAGAAAACAGAGTATTAGCAAAGGGAAATATCAGAAGCAATGCCACACAGAAGTCACACACACACTCAACAGAAAAGAAATGGGTGAATCTTGTGAAGAAGGTGGGCCCTGTCCCTCTCACAAGATTCCCCAGGACACAGATGCTAAGTAAAAATTCTCAGAACAATGCTTTATTCATCTGCCAAAATTTCAAGTTACAATAAAGATTTAGACTTGCTCTGGAATACAATACCCCTGTTACCCCCTAATGTAGATGTCTCCTCTTTATAGAGGAGACATCTATTACAATAGATTGTCATTACCCATTTAGTTGACCCTTTTTGTACAAAAATAGGAAATCAATTCCTGTTACAACATGTTGTTACAACAGTATGTAATTTTATCATCTTTGTTAGTCGGATCCTTTTGCTGTTGCAAAGCTGGTAGACTTCGACTGTCTCTTTGCGATCCTCGTACTATCCTTGGCTGTTCCACCATTGTTGCTGATCTGGTAAATCTTAACTGTTCCCGTGAAGTTCTCGTACTGCTCCTGGTGTTCCAATATCTGCGACTGTGTTTTGCCAATTTTGGACAGTGGTTGATCATGCTATGTCAGCATCTGCAACGTATTGTTCTGGCAGCTTCAGACAGTTACTGCTCCTGTTAGGAAATTGTTGTTCCAGATGTTTCAGCCATTGCAAAATGAGGATTTACCCGCTTTAGTCAGTTGTTGTTTCTGGTATGGCAGCAACTGCACAGTTGTTGTTTCTGGTGTTCCAGCAACTGTGAATTATAATTCTGCAGACTTTAAATAGTTTCATCAATTGTCAGTGACTTAGTCAACTTCCAAAGATTAATTATAAAGATAACATGAATATGTGTTGAATAATTAAACTTATAGTAATGAGGAGAGTTACTTCATACCTTTGGAATAATTAGGTCAAAAGGTTATCAAGGCTTTCAACTTATGGACTAAAGAGGGCAATATAATGACAAAATACAAGGTCAAAAATAGACAATATGGAGTCCTAACACCATGCAGTCCGAGTTTAGTTCTGTTGGTGTGAGTTGTTCTGCAATGTCAGATGTGCCCAACAATGGTGGAAAGTATGGTCGAAGGCGATCTACATTGAACAATGGGTGTAGATCAAGGAATGGTGGAACATTGAGCTCAAAGACATTGTGCCCTTCAACCTTGGTGATACTGTATGGCCCATATCGGAGTAGGTGAAGCTTGCGGTGGGGTCCAGTGAGCCACTCCTACAAATGTAGCCAAACTTTGTCGCCCACTAAAACTTGTGCAACACTCGATGTTGATCATGACACTGCTTGTACTTAGCATTGACTTTGTCCAATATATCATGGACCTACTAGCGGATGTCTTGAATGTGCTCAATGAAGTTGTTAGCCTTGTCGGCTTCAGATTGGACATGAATCGAATCTGCCTGAGTAGCTCCAAATTGCATGGCCACATCAATGGGACATAATGGCTAAAATCCCAGACCTACTTGAAATGGGTTGTAGCACGTTGAGCTGTGGAGAGCTTTGTTGTAGCTGTGTTGGACATAAGGGAGGTTTTCATCCCATGTGTGTGGATGCTTCGAGTTGTACATGCACATAATGTGTGCGATCATCATGTTGATGACTTCTGTTTGGCCATCAGTTTGGGGATGGAAAGATGTGGACTTAGTGAGTTTGGTATCTAGCATTGACCAGAGACTTGACCAAAATGCACTTAGGAATCTGCTATACCAATCTGAGACAATGGATTGTGATATTATTCTTGCGGGTCACCGTAATGGCCATCTTAGAGAATCTGTCGATGACCACGAAGACGAAAACACATGCATTGTCGTGCTTAGTAGAAGAAAAACACGACATGTAATCCATGGAGATGGATTCCCAAGGTCGACTAGGAGTAAGAAGAGGAGTATATAGGCCTTGCTTCTTGATGTTTGGTTTGGCAATGACGCGGGCAGTGTAGGATTTAATGTATCTCCCAACATCCTAACAAAGGTTCAGCCAATAAAAATACGTCTGCAGTACTGCCAATGTTTTTTCTACTTTGAAATGTTTAGCAACCCGACTGTAGTGCACCTCCCAAATCATCTTGGCACGCTTGCTTGAAGGAACATAGATGTGTCCTAGGTGGCATAACAATGTATCCTAGAGGTGAAAATTTGGAACTTTATTACCTTCTAGGAGTGTCTGGTATGTGTTGTCGAATTCTGGATCGCTCTCGTAAAAATGCAGCCACTCCAAAGTCTCATGCCCATAGGAGTCGAACACAATGATTAGCACCATGACTGATGGTCGGCTGAGGCAGTCTACAACATTATTGGTGTTTCACTTCTTGTACTTAATGTTCAAATGGAATTGTTGTAGGTATGTGGACCATTTATGATGGCGATCGTTCTACAACTTCTCTTGTGTCTGTATGAACTGTAGGGGTTGGTGGTCTATGTGGATGATTGTTTCCTTCCCCAAAATGTAATGCTTCCATTGACAACAAGCCTGCACAATGGAATGCATTTCTTTGGCATATGTGGGATACTTTCGGACTGTGTTTGAAAGTGTCTCATTGTGGTAAGCCACTAGATTCTCTTGTTGAGTAAGAACTGCACCAATAACATAGTCAGAGGCATTTGTCTCAATCTCAAATAGTAGTTGCAGTTCTGGTAATGTGAGCACTAGTGCATAGTAGAGGCACTGCTTCAACTCAACAAACACCTTTTGTTGGGTTTCAAACCAAAATAACTTCAATTTCGCTCTACCCTTGGTGACTTGACTTAAAGGCCAAGTGATATGAGAGAACCCCAACACAAACCTACGGTAGAAATTGGCAATACCTAGAAATCTATGGATCTATTTTAGAGTGGTTGGGGCTAGCCAATCTCGAATGACTTGTATCTTGGTTAGGTCCACATGCACACCCTGCTCATCAATTATGTACCCCATATATTGAACCTGGGTCATGCCAAAAGTGAATTTATCCATATTGGCACACAACCTGTGTTGTCGTAGGGTTTGGAGGACCTGTTGAATATGGTGGAGGTGCTCTTCCCAACTCTGGCTAAAAATCAAGATTTCATCTAAATACAACACCAAGAATGCATTAGTGAAGGGTCACAAGATGTTTTCCATCAATTTCATGAAGGTTGTGGGGGCATTCATCAACCCAAAAGGCATGACCAATCATTCGAAAAGGTGCTCCTCGGATTTTAAGGCAGTGTTCCACACATCAGAGGGTTCCATAGGCACCTGGTGATAATCAAAATTCAAGTCAATATTGTTGAAATATTTGGCCCTCTTGAGCTGGTCCAGAAGGTCATCAATCCGTGGGATTGGCTACCTATTCTAGACAATGATCTTGTTTAGTGTCTGATAGTCAATACATAGTCTCCAGGTCCCGTCCTTCTTCTGTACTAATACAGTCGGGCTCCCACATGGTAATGAGCTTGACCTGATGTTCCCTCTCTGCAACATCTCCTGAATCTGCCTCTTAATCTCATCTTTCTCTAGAACAGAGCTTTGACAGATCAGTCCACTGGGTAGCGATGCGCCCGGGGTTACATCGAAGGAGCACTTGACTTGAAAATGCAGAGGTACCCCTATAGGTGAGGCGAAAATGTCCCTGTGCTCCTCCATGACCATATCCATATGTTGTTGTTGTGCGGAGGAGCTGTGTTTGGAATCCTTGGCCACAATCTTCTTCTTTCCCTGAGGGAAAATAATAAGGAAAAAAATCCTGGTATGTGAAATGATCTAACTACATTGCTTTACAGAGATCAAAGAGATGGCGGTAGGCAGGGCTACCTCCGATATCTTGTATAAATTATTGCCCAAAGTAATAATCACAGAGTGAGGTCTAAACTCATATACAACATGTTGCTTCCACAAGTATGGTTATCACAATAATACATCACAAAATTCAAGAGGAGCAACATCACACAATACCCCATCCGTGAAGGGCTTGATGTTGTAGGGAAGGCGACACTATTGGCTAATGCGGAGATCTCGTCCTTGGTGAAGCCACCCAATGGTGAATGGTTGTGGATGTGTTGTAGTCGGTAGACCTAGCCGCTTCACGACCTCTATTGAAATTAGATTATTTGGCTCCCATTGTCGACAATGAACTGCAACGAAGAACCCTTCACCCACTTTTGTGAGTGGAAGAGGCGTTCCCCCTCCTCTAGATCTCTAGGCTCATTCTTCTAGATCTTGGTGGTGGTCATGGTGGTACTAGGCTCCACGTCAATGATCTTCTTCCCTTTTTCATTCCCCTTGTGACGTTCTGACTCAGAGTCGGAACATGTGTCTGATTCAAAGGCCTTCAACTCCACCACTAGTGACTGCTTGGCCTGACACTCACTTGTGTTGTGAGTGGAGCTCTTATGGAACTCACACCATTTTCCCGTGTCCTTCTTTGTCTTCGAGGTGTTGTTCTTTTCTGTCTGCTCGACGAGTTGCCCTGGGTCACCCCACCTTGGCTTTGTCCTTTGCTTTGCGGTTTGGTGGTGCCTTTCCATTGCTTCAGATTCACAGATCCGAAGTCTCACTTATTTTTTTTTAACTCCTACTCAATCTTGACAGCGTAATGGTATGTTGTTTCAAGTGAGGAGATGTCTGGGAACTCCATCTTGTCCTGGGTTTATCTGTGTAGACAGTCACAGTACTTGAGTACCAAATTTCGCTCAAAATCGTTGATACCCAACTTCGTGTGAAGGGTATGAAAAGCATTGGTAAATTCTGACACGTCTTGGTCCCTCCCTTGCTGCAATGTGGTCCACTTTATGTATTTATCCTCATAGCTCCCAATAGGGTAGTACTGCTCCTTAATGGCATCCTAGAACAAATTCCAAGTGGGTGCGATTAAAAACAATGAGGGTGCACTTTCGTCCTTCTTCTCACAGTAGGTTTCCCACCAGTCCTCGATGTGGGGGCTGCTTTGAGAAGTGCAAAAGTAATCTTTTCTCAGCTGGAAAAATCATGAACATAAAGATATCCTTCTAGCAGGTTTAACCATTTATCTATGACGTCTGCATCTATCTGACCTTCAAATATGGGAATGTTAAAGTTAACTTGCACCTTAAAGGGCGTGGCGCTTCCAGAGTGGCTGCTGGAAGAAGACACGTCACCTTTGGGTAGCTGCTGAAGGATCTAGGAAAAGTTGTCAATCACCGCGTTCCTCTATCGCTCGAGGGCTTCTTCGAGCAAGATTTTGAAAGGATCTCCTTCCCCATCGTATTTCTTCTCTTCCACCATGGGAGGCTGTTAGGATTTTCAAGGCTGTTCTTGCAAAGGTTCGACCAGTTCGAGCCCTAACTCCTTATATCTCGACCTCGTTGGGAACATGCAATGAAAAATAGAGAAAGAGCATACCACTCTGATACCATTGATCCAAAATTAAACAAAAACACAACAAATCACAGATATAACCACAAATACATAGATTCAACATAAATAACACTTCGTTTCATTGATATCAAATACTGAAATATTCTTACAAACTGAATGGAAATAAACTAGCTCGGGCTATAGTAGCTTATCTCTGAGAAGAGATGTGTCGGCTACATGCCTCTGAACTATGTTACAATGAGTCTCAAAGGCCTATTTATTGTTGGGAAACAATGGAAAACCCTAAACATAAAAAAACCTAACCCTAGGAGATGAAGCGAAGCACCAAAACTGTGGGCCCCGTTTGGGTAAATTGGTACATCAACTTCTCGAGGTCATAAATTTGGCATACGATCTCTATTTGGCTATCATAATACCTCGTTTCGAAGATCTCGAAGAGGAGGCTGAAGAGAAACCAATAAAATTGTTTAGGACATTCTTGGTCTCTCCCTTTTCCCTAAAAACGTCTTTTAGTCCCTCAAAACGGCTCCAAAAGTTTAGGACCTGAAAAACTGCCAAAAATAGTAAGTTGTGCTACAATTAAGGAAACTAAAAACTTGAAGAGAGTGTTGGGGGTCAAAGTGGAATAGGTGGGTGGCCACCAATATCCACCTGGATCAATATTGTTTGAGTAGTTGTAAGATGAACATTTTTTTCTTTATTTTTATTTCAATAAGCAACAAATAACTTGGGAATTAAATTTATAATATATTATTATAAAAATTTGAATTTTATTATTAACATAATCTGGTATATTGGAAAAATTATAATTGACATTATTAATATATTATTATAATGATTTTAAAATTTATTATTAATATAAATTTATATATTGAATAATGTAAGATATTTTTAAGGCTTTTTCTCTTATGACTAATTGAATATACATAGCAAAAAAATGTCGGTTATTGGTCTGCCACTTGGGAAACTAGACTAATAGCATAATTTAGAAATTTTCCTATCAAAATTATTATGGATAACAATATTTTCTTTCAAAATAAAATTAAAACTATGAACTAACATAAAATACAAATTGATAAGCATAAACATAACGTCTCTCTAAGTTGTGTTTCTCTTCATATTACTAACTCGCTTAATCAAACTTCAGGAGGAGAACCCACCTGGAAAGGTGGTTTATGTTCACTATCCTTGTCAGAAGAAGAAATATCATAATTCCCCAATGTCTTTGCAATCTTCATGACTTTCTTGTTAAGCTTATCAACCTTCTTCACAATTTTAGCCATGCAAATTATCAACTCCTATTGTGTGTTAGCTTTGTTAGCAAGATCTCTACCCATTAGAGTTTTAATGTGCCAATATGGGTTAATCATTTGCATGAAGGATGAGGCACGAGCCCTAGTAGAGTTTCCTACATTAGGGATCCAATCATTAGCTTCTCTTTCAATATGCTTGTCAAGAATAAGAATTATGCCCTGCTAGACCTGGTCTTCCACTTCATAAATGACTATCTATACTACTATAAGGATAATGCTTGTGTATCTATCCACAGTGGAACATGCATTCAACTATGCAAGGGTTCGACTAGCAATAGGAGGAGGGGAGTTGGAGACAAAGGAGGGATCTAGTCGACCTCTTCTCCCTCCATAATAGGAGGCTGAAAGGAAATGCCTAGCCATGAGGCCAGACCAATTATAAAAAACCCCAACACAAGAGACATAAGATTGGAAAGTAGAAAACAAAATGACACAAAGAGGGGTGGGATTCAGGGTCGAATGGGAGGGAAACCAAATAAAGGGACTATGGAAAAGAAAGGTAAACCCTAGAAGAAAAATTAGAGAAAATTTAGGAAGATAAGAGTCTAAAAGGGGAGGCTAGGTGGAAACAAAGGCGAAATTAAGGCTTGAAAACCAAATTAGAACCCCCTGTAATAAATCTCCACCATGAATAACAAGCCCAAAGAGGGCAAATAAAACCAAAATGCATCGATATCATCACAACTATGGTTATGGAGAAGTTCAAGATGGAAATGAAGAAAATTGTGAACTTATGATTTCCTCTTTGCGGTTATTGTACACTCGAAGTGGCATGTTCTAAGCTGACTAGATACTAGCTGAGAATAACTACCAACCCTACATGTAAAGTTAGCTCTACCCCAAACTAATATTGGTTCACCTGATTCCTAAAGTTTCCCTTCTTGGGAAGGATAAGTCTACAAAGGACAACAATTTTCCACTAGATGTGCACAAATGGAAAACCCCAAGAAACTATATAATTGTAGGTCGCCTCTCCTTAACAACCTTCACCTAATTGATTTCATCATACACCATTGTCTATCCAAATTTTTTCATGATTATCACTCATTAGCTCCTCAAGTTTGTGTGCAAGATGGGTTGTCTGAAATCCCATGGATCTACAATCATTACCTTCAACCTATCCCTTGGACCTTCAATGACAAATATTTAAACTTAATCAGGGGCCAAGATCATATCAGAGTCAATTTGTGTGAGTTTCTAGATGATTCTCACCTTATCTCAATTAATATTGATTAATTAACCAAATTTCCTAAGTTTAGACTTAAGAAATATTAAAAAGTAGGCTAATAATCTAATTGAGACACTCCTAAGTGGAATTTCTATAAACGATTTATGGGTTATGGAGAACTCTTGTGTTTTAGCCTCTCCACAAGGTTTCAAGACTAGAACACCTCTGATGCTACAAAAACTAACAAGTTTCCCTGACACCTAGATAAACGAACCTACTCTGTGCTTGGTTTTTTTTGGGCGAAGCATATGGGTAATCTAAACTGTCTCGTTTTAGCCAACTTTCTCTTATATTCCTTCGATACTAGGTTTCATCTCTAGCTAGTTGTGACTATCAAACAAAGTCTGATTGCTTGTTGATCTCGTAGAGTTTTTTGTTTTTCTAGGAGTGCGTTGTTTTGGTTATTGAGATGATATAAGAAGATGATTTTTTTTTTGTAGAATATATATCATTCATCATGGTTTCCACTAGACCACGTCGTTAGTCTATACAACTGCAGGGTCTTACTCCATTTTTTGTGGAGTAATTTTCAAGTGAATTAGATTCTCTTTCTACTCAAGGGAGTCGGTCCCCATTTTCCAATTCTAAATCATTACGTACTGACCAAGAGTTTATCTTACCTGGGGACCCTTTCAATGAAGGTCTCATACCTCCTTATAATCCTCTGCTTACATATCCTCGTGGCCCTGTTTTGATCCAAATAACACCCTTGCCTACAATGTCTTCACTAGTTTCCACTCTAAACATCCTAATGACTATTGGTGGGTCATGGTCTTTCATGGGCACTTTTGGTCCACCGTCATATAACCCACCTATTTAAACTTCTATACCATTTGTTGATTATCTTACTGTTCAGTCTACGATTAACCAAGGAACCATAGATACACCAATTGTGGGTGGTGTGTCACAAATTTGGCCTCCTACCAACCCTTCTCCTTTTGTGTCATCTACTGGGCCTCCGACTTTCACCCCGTTAGGTGCAGACAGTTCGTCAACCTTTAATAATCATTTCAGTGGGAATCCACTACTAAGTTCAAATCCCCCTCTACCACAAGGTGGGTGTAATTTTTCTTATACTTATCCAATCATTAGGGGCATTCCTGCACCTATGCAACCTATGGTACAACATGGTTAGTCCTTGATTATTTCTTTTCATGTCAGTGGTTATCATGTTAATGCTAGTCCCATTTTCATAAGAGGTGGTAATCATGCACCTAACCTGCCTTATGTGGCCAACAATGTCTCATATCTTGGGCATGTTGCATCTCCTAGGGGCCTCCTAATTCAACCACCAATACCGGTTAGGGAAAACATCTATCCAAGGGGTACCCAATTTCCTGGTAACATCCCATACGCTGGGGTCATACCTTATGGGCTGCCACTTTATATGAATCCACCTCCACCTCAAGGAAATTACTATCCGACTACATCTATGTACCCCATTGGAAGCCAATGGATGGCTGGACCTTCTGGTCACCCTCATATTTCCTGCTCAGATTTGACAATGCCTATTTCGTTTCCATTTTTGGCTACTCTTGAAATCTCAGATTCGTACAAGTTGACAAACGACCCCATCAACCATAACTTGTTGTGGCCTCAAATCTCGCACAAAATTCATGTTGACATTCCAAAGTTTGAAGCTAAACAGAGAGACGATTCGACAACACATGTCACTACATACCATCTTTGGTGTGTTTTCAATTCTATGATTGAACACAGTATCCAGCTCAGAATTTTCCCTCGTACCTTGACTTGTAACATTTTTAAGTGGTATAACGAATTACCACAGTGCCTCAGTTAACAAATTTAACGCCCTCACCATCGAATTCCTTAAACATTTTTAGTTACCAATCCATTATGAAACCAAAATGGAATTACTGCCTACTCTGTGCCATAATACTTCCATTAAATATACAATCATATCTATGAATGGAGAAGACAACAAATGTTAGTAAAGGCACCCGTTCTGGACTATCTACTCATTGATTGGTTCTGCAAATCACTCTTACGTCACATCACAAAGGACGTTGCCATGTCTAGAGTTGTTACATAAGACCAGGTCATTAGATGTGCCCAACATCTTGATCTTATCTATTCACAATCAAACACTCTTTATGACTTGATTCCTAATGATCTTAGATCTTTGAATTCTCTTACCACTCAACAACCTAGTCCACATGTTGATGGTCTTGTTGGCGCTACAACCGGGACTATTGTAAACCAATTGAGTGGGAAAGCTGCTCAGTTATCCATTATTGTGACTCCCACTTCAACTACAACAACTCACCCTACTGCCCCTCCTACCGCTACAATTAATTATGTGCAATCTACGCAATCAACCAATGACAAGAGAAAGAAGAATAAGAAGAAATATGCTCCTTTTGAGAAGCAACAACCTATTCAAAACGACCCAACTCAAAAAGCCCCTGTCACTGCCAAATTTGATAAAGGAAAAGAGAAATTGGTTAAGTTTCCTTGCAATATCTACGTTAAGGATCATTTAACCTACAAATGCCCTCGTTTACAGGAATGTATCGATCTCCCTTATCAAAAGGATTCCAGGACTCCTATTGTCCTTAATAATCCTTTCCCTACCCAACAAGAGCAACAACAATAACACCTTGTTGCGAACCCACCTCCACCACCACAAGGGGACAACAGTGGTTCCCATCCCCCTCCTCCTAGAGAAGCGTCATCAATTGTCTACACTTTTAAAGTAGTTGATTTACAAACTCAATCCAATACCTATGGGAATCCTATCACAGATACTTTGGATACCTAGTCATCTTCTACTCTGCTTGCACCTAATGATTTTCATATTGAGAAGCCCATTGTCTACCCCGTAATTCGTCCCCCAAAAGGGACACTTCATCTTGCTAAATAAAATTTGTCTGCCCATGTTGCCTAGAGCTACAGTATTGTAGAAGATCTAGTGCAAGTGCCTTGTGTCATGTCTGCTCTCAAAGTATTACAAATTTTTCCTCAGGATTCCAACCTAATTGTCTTTGACATTAATAAAAGTACACTGCCCATTTCCTACCAACTTAAATTCCAGGTGCAGGTTCATGAGAAAGAAAATCCATTCACCAAACCATCATTAACGAAGGTGCATCTACTTGTGTAATGGCTACCTCCTGTTGGGTCTCCCTGGGTTCACCCACTCTCACCCCACCATCGAATTCCCTTAAAGTTTTAGATGGCCATAATTTCATCCCTAAGGGATATTTTGTTGCTTTTCCCTTCACTCTTGGAGGAAAAATGATTACGGTTGATATTGAAGTTATTGTTCGCCCTCTCGATTACAAACTTTTGTTGGGGGGTAGTTGGACCTATGCCATGAAATCTATTGTATTGTCAATATTTCGGCTTATATGTTTTCTTCATCAAGGAAAAATTGTGACAATTGACTAGCTGACTTTTTTCACCCCGAAATTTCAACCATTGACTTCTAGCAATATTCCTTTAGTGGGTGGTAATCTTGAACCTTTTGTTGGTATTGGTAATGGTCTTTTGAAATACTCATCTCTTCTGGGGTGTTTCCCTCTACCGCCGCCTGAAGTTCCTATGGCCATTTCTATGGTCTCTGTTGTACTTGATGGATCTACAGATCCATGGATCATACCAACTCCTTCCACTATTGACTCTATTGGAGAACAAATGATACTGTCATAGACATAACTTGTTTATCACACTAGGCCATCTACATTTGAGTCTCCTTCTTCTTTGGTTGGGGTCCATGATCCTAGGAACCTTTCCATTGAAGATCCCTCTATTGATCTTCTCACCACTGTCCTCCCCTCTGATGGGGCTATTAAGGAGGTCACATATCTAGCTGCACAACCTTGGTATGAGTTCCACGTCGTGTATCAATCTCTTTTCCATCTGCACTAAACACGAATCATCTGGAAATCATGTCCCTTAATCAATATGAGCTTGTCCCTTCCTCTTTAACGCTTGTTCAAGAGTTATACTCAGAAGGAAACTTAGGCAATCCCCTAGGTGCAAGAACCTTTCCACCCATCTACGTTAATCCTTACACTTTCACTCGGGTCCTTTTTAAAGGGGCCTATGAACTTATGGACTATGATGGGGACCCACTAAAAAAGGTACTACATCTAGCACCTCACTAGCATGTGCTTTGTAACTTTATATACAAAGTTTTGTTTCTTTTGGTGCATTGCTTTCCCTTTTTCTTTTTTTTCTCAAGTTTTTAGCTCATCAAAAATCGAAAAACTTGGATGTTTGGTTTGTTGCATCCAACCAATTTTTGGTTGTTGTTTTAATTTTCAAAAGTCAAAAACAATTACACGGGCATTCTATTTATGGCCTTTTTTAGCTCGTAAAATCGAAAAAATCTCATGTTTACTTCTTCGGTCTCGTTAAAATCCCATGAGGAAGAACGAACATTCTTTTTATGGAATTTTTTTTGCTTGCTAATCCATAAAATCCCCAAGTTAACTTCTCCAAGCTTGTAAAACTCCTACGAAGAAGGTTTGAGTCATTATTTTTCTATCTTTTTCTTTAAATTGAAAAAAATACTAGAAGTTTTCTTCAACTTGCTCATTTCAAACTTTATGAAGAATATTGAGTTTATTTTGTTCCCTTTGTACTCACAATAAAATGAGTTGGACTTCTATTGAGCATAGGTTTCTCACTTTATCTGGACTCAATGGATTAATTACGGAAAATGAACTGTGTCAAGTATACTATTAACCCTTTGTCGCACTCAATCATCAACCATGACAAAGGCACCCCTTGGAGTCTTGTTTAAGTTCTTTTCAGACTCTCTAAAAGTGAAAAGATCGTTTAGTTAACCCTTCCTGGACTCGTTAAACCTAAACAAATTGGGAAACAATTGGAAGAAAGAACAACCATTGCTATCTATATGAGTCAGAAGTTTTATGGCAATAGTCTATTCTCTACCACTTGAATGTGGCACTTACACAACATATTCCCTTGACAGATTGACGTCCCTGCATCATTATATAATGCTCATCTTGGTGTTCATGAGTCTAAGCTGCCTGGTCTCCTTGGTGTCATGCCTCCTATTGTTCAAGGGATTGTCTACTATCTATTGACCTTATCAACCACTTTATCATATGTCCATTTGACCTAAGTCTGTCTACCCTATTGTTCCAGATCACTTCAAAACCAATAATTTTTGTCCTATTTCATGTCAATTGATGTATGACTCCTTATTACGTACCTTTGACAGATACCTTCCTATCAACTTCAACAAGTTATCTGGGAAGTGGATTGAGAAACACCACAATACCCTAGAGCTTGCAGTCCTCACCGACAGGTTTCCATGTGTTTGATTGGGGGTTTTCACTATTGGCTCCCACTTGATCAATTATATGAGTGTTCAACATCAACTCCTTTATTCAAACTCGCTAGATTGTACTGCACATCTTGGAGACCACCATCCTTATTGGTGGCCATCCTCACAACTGTTAATGATTTTCATAATTACCCGATAATTAGATGAATTCTCGCATGTTCAAAATCAACTCATTTATTCACATGTATAGAATTATGTTATTCTGTGATAATGATGAAGACCTTGGGATGAGGCTTACATCACTCAACCTTGTTTCCTCTCCCAAGCTGTGTATTTTGTTTTTGGAGACAAATTATCTCAATATGATTACACTATGACATAGTTCCACATTGTACTTATTAGTGGACATGATCTCTCATCTTCTATATGGATCCACAATGTATTATTCTAGTTATTAAGCATGAGAATGGCCAACCTAGGACATGATTTATATATGACATATGTTTGTTGTTTGCAGGCCTCCTTCCATTTTGACACTTTGAAAATCTCTCTCCTCAGTTGTTTTATAAAGTATTTCAGCCATCACCTTCTTCTTTGACCTCACACTTTAGGGGGCATCTGTTATCCATGAAAATACCTCCTCATCAACTTAGAGGATATTACTATGTTTTTTGTTGAAATACACCCCATTACACTCCCTTTTTCTAGCCTATTTAAGATTATAACGAAAGTTATGTACCATGAGTACAACATTATCCTAGTCTGTAAGACTTTGTTCCTTCATCTAACTTGTGTTACTAAATTCTCACTTAGTCATAAGGCAAAAATCCCGAGTTAACTCACTTTGACACTTTGGTTCATGAGGAAACTCTCATATGGTGGAATGTGATCACTTTATATTCATCTATAGATTTTTCCTAAGCAAATAAAGCTCTTAAAAGTGGATTAAAGCTCTTGAAAGTAGATAAAATCGTACACAATGGTAAAAAGCCACAAATCCATTTGAATGAGGAAACAACATTCACCCATACCTTTTGCCCAATTTGAACTAAAGAAGATTTTGGTAACCTTAACCTCCAATTTCTTATATATTGGAGGCTTGGCCATTGAGAAAGGGATCAAAATTCATGCACTGTTATACTGTCAAGATATTGTTTGAGAGAGAGAGGTTGAAGAACTAGGAGTTGGAGGAGGTCATGTTGTAGCTATCTATGGTTGTAACTTTCCTTCATCTTTTGAATATATAGATCTACCACAGTTCCTTCCACATTGTTGATAGTTTCTAATGTATTTTGTGTCTATTTAATGATAACATGGAATATATTCTATTGTTTATATGTTCAATAATGTATTGCTACTATTCATTTACTAATGTTTGAATTGATCAAGATTTATATGTTGTAAAGGTTGTTTGCTTCCTTTTATATGCTGGATTGAATTTAAGAGTTAGATGGGAAAACTTCTCATCCGCACTGAATGCTCTAGTTGATCTACACAAAAAGATCATCAGGTAATCCCTTACCGCTGATTTGTCAATTCCAACTTATTGTTTACATTGTTGAATGAATTAGACCATAGTTTGATAGATCTCTTGATTTGTCTGCCTTAGGTTCTAGGAAACCTGAGAGGGTTTTCTAGTTTGTCCATCCGAGCTTAAATCCCTATAACATTCAATTGTGCCTCCTCTTCAACAATCTTGATGCCTAGATAGAGGGCTTGCTCGAGAAGAGGTGTTATGGGCTGAAGTCCAAACAAAAACACCCGAGCTTGAGCTCAAACCCAATCCTCTACAGACCGATACCTTGAACACACTCCATTCGTGGTATAGCACGAGATTTAAGAAATTGAGAAAGAATTGGTCGATGAAAGAAATGACCTGCTTGATTCAAAGATCATGACAGAAGTCAAGAACTTAGTTTTGGACTTGAGGTTCCACTTCAAGGCCACAATGCAACTAATATATATACATAATTGATTTATATTGGCATGTTAAGAATCTGGTGAGTAAAGTGTTATTCAACCACAATGAAAGTAGAGACGAGCTACTCCTTCACATGGAGGAGCTCCATTTGCTTTATTAGATCATGGATGAAAGAATGTAAAGAATGAAAGTAGCCCTATTTTGTGATAGAGAGTTGCCACCTCCTAGCCAACCTAGCCGCCCTACTCCAGTTGTTTAGTCTCATGATCTTTCCTTGGCATGATGCCACTCATAAAAAGCTTACTAGTTTATTTTGGAACATTTTAGCTTGAACCTTTATTAGTGTTCTTGGTCTAGTTTCTACATAGGCAGATCAAAGCTTATTAAGGTGTCAATATACAACATACATTATACATATTTGATGGTATAATATAAGATCTTTAGCTTACAAAAAAATTAGTACAATCATACAAATTAAATGGCTAGTAAATGTTGATAAACACCAATTCATAATAAGTATCAAACACTTACCTCATGATACTTCTCACATTGCCAAGATTTAAAAAAACATAAAAATTAACTTAATGATAACTTTATTTTAAGTTACTATTATTATTAATTATAAAGAAAATTAATATATGAGTTAAATATATATACTTCAAAAAATGTAATCAAGTAATAATAAGTAACAAGGCCGCATAGATAGTTACCTGCCACTTGGTTTAACTATAGTTAAATGTGAATGAAAAACATTAAAGACATATAACTTTTTATTAATAAAAAATACAATTAAAATAGAAAACTAATCCATGAACAAATGTTGTTCTTATAATGTCTGCCTATAGAGATAATGCAGCGAAATTTAAGTAAAAAAATTGTCTCCATGACGACAACCACCTGATAATAACAAAGATGGCCCACAAGCATGTGAATTTTAGTCTAGATTAAATCTACAACGTCCAAATGGGATAACCGTAAGTCATGGCTTGATTTTTTTTATTTAGTCCATTCCCAAATTTCAAATACATTTAACATATGTTTTTAAAATTTTCAACCTTTTTTATTTGAGACAATAAATGAGAATTAAAATGATTAGTAATAATAATAAAAAGTTAAAATATAAAATTGTAAAAACGATTTTCTTTGGAAATATTGTATATATAAAATGTTGCTCAGTCTAATTATAGCTAGATTAAATATTTAACATTGCAATTTGATAAATGGATGATGGATTTTTGAACATTGATTAAATAAATGTTTTTTTTTTGGTAATTCTATAAGATATATTATATAGTTAATAAATGTTTAAACTCTAATTATTTTAAATTTAAATTTAATTTAAATTATTAATTTTAAAGATAATATTTTTTTTTTAATTTTTAATTTTTTTTTTTTTTATAAATGTTAAAAAATTAACATAAAGTACTTTTTAATCTTATCTTCATTGTGGTTTTTAATGAATTACTTAAGAATTAGAAAAAAGAAAAAAGAAAAAATAGAATGTGAATCATAATTTGTATTGATAAAAGGTAAATATAAAAGACTATAAATATGTTCATTCTTAAATAATTCCAATGTTTTGTGTAAAATTCATACATAGACCTACAATATATGATGGAATAGTGGTCAACATATGATTTTATGTCTTTTCCTTCCTACTAATAACAGTCAACTAAAAACCTGAATAGGATATAATAGCTACTCGTTAGGAATAAGGAAACTGTATTATATATATATATATATATATATATATATATATATATATATATATATATATATATATATATATATATATATATATAGATGTATGCATGCGTGTATTTTCTACCCACCTTAGATTCCATTTGGGATTACTAGATGTGTTCTCTGATGAATGGTTTTATATTTATGATATCGCGATACATTTTATGTTAATGTTGAATGAGATTTAGTCGTAATAGTGTTTGAGTTTACATTTGATGGTCAAAAATTGAAAGATTAAGGTTTCTCTATTAGCTATTAGGGTTAGAATTCTGGTTGCATAACATTTTTAAGATTTGCATTTATATCTATTAGTGAAAAATTAAAGCATTGAGATTTACCTAAATACTTATCTGTATATGTAAACCAAATTTATTAATATAAGTATGCTAGTATTAAAAAAAAATCCAGCTTTAATTTCTCTTATCATGCTATCCAAAAGTAACCATAATACTTTTAAACTAAATCAAGATATATATATATATGTTTCCATGGTAAAATATAATGCATGCACTCAATCTTATCCGAAGCACAAGGTGTAAACTGTGTAATACGCATTGAACGCAACAAGTATGATGTAAGAGTCCACTATACATATTATATGGATGGATGCCTAATGTAGACTGATATATATTTAAACCTATGTGCGTGTAATGTGATGTGGTTCACTTATACGGAAATTAATGCTTAACTTATACGCAAACAAGTATAACACATGCACATGATGTATCTAATGCATATGATGACGTAAATAATATATGCAATGTAATATATGTGGATTTTAAACACAACCGCTTTTTATAAAATATTAGATTAGTTACCTGTAAAATAAGGGAAAAAATATTATTATTATTTGAATGATTGATATATCATGTGCTATCAACATAGTTTTTACTTTGTAATGTACGTAAAATCTTAGGGAGGTTCTGGTGAGGTTTGGGCGATTGTGCCTTCTAGATAATTAAAGTTGTGTTGTTGTTGTTGAATAAGAGGTAAAACATTTTAGCCAATAATATTTGAGATAAATGAATTTAAAATTTATTTAATAATAATTATTTTCATTTGATAATGTGAAATTGTAGATAAATTTTAGATTTTTTAGTCAAAAAGGAAAACTAATAGCAAGTCAAAGAAAATTTGAACACAATATACACTGTTTGCGACAGGTATAATAAGAGTTCAATGTCGCAAATAAAAAGTAAATAGAAATTGAATTTGACACTTGTAGATATGGCATTTTTTTTCTAATTAAATTGAAAGTAAAAAGAACATAACTAGCTCAAAGATAAATCTCAATCCTCTATCTTTGAGTATTACTAAAAATATCCCACGAATATTTTGTGTAAATTAAATCCCTACCATCCATCTAATAATTATTGATAATTAAATTAAAATGTTGGAAAACTACTCCTAAATAAACATATACATAATCAACAAAAAAAAAGACATTCTCATATATACACTTATTTAAATTTAATTCACTCATCAAACATTGACCTTAGCCTCAGTGTACTCTCCTAAGTTGACATTTGTCTTCCTTGTAATATTACATGTATTGTGACCCTAACAGGGGCATGGAAAAATGAGCCAGTGGAGGGGGCCAAAGCCTGCCACCTCGTTGTCTCTCCCAGCGTTAAAGAGGGGGAATGGAGTGGCCATTCCCCCCCATGCACTTGCACATGCAACAAGCCTTGATCTTTAAGCACCTTAAGATGATATACTTTGCATCCTTAATGTTTTCTTACTCTGCTCACTGTCAACACGAGCCTTTTTGTTACACCCATATCCATTTCTAGCTACAGGTGGGATATTTCCATTGTCATGCCTAGTTATTTTGTAGATTGGTGAGTGAAGGCCTAGCCCCCCTGCCTTGGACCCCTATAGTATTCATTCTTCAACAAAGTCTGAATCACATGTTAGTAGAGTGGTTGCAGAGGAGGACACACCGAGAAAGTGAGTTTCCTAGTGGTGGGGAGACTTGCAGTCATAGATAAACAGAGGTCGAAGGGCATCTAGTAAATTGGTAAGCTCTTTTATGACCAAATTTTGCAATTATTACATTTTGGTTTGTTTTGCATGGAGGACTTCAGTATTTTTTACATAGGGTGACCTCGTGTAGTTCAACATTCTTGGTGTACTCTTCATTGCTTTGGTTTCTTCCCATTCCCAAAGCTCTCTTCCCTCCCTCTAGTGTTGCACCCTTTTCTATTGATTTACCTCCACTCCTCCAAGTTAGTCTAGGCATTGATTCACATTCTCCACACGCCCTTGCTTCGTTTAATTTTTTCTTGCCTTATGAGTCCTCACGACCCTTTAGTGTTTATTAGCTCTAGTTCTTATCTATACTTGGACACCATGCCATGGCATATGATGCGTTATTGTTAGGGGTCTAGCGGTTGATGCTCTTCAAGTAGACCCTAAGCCCAGGTTTGAACCTAATTCATTGTAATAGTTTTACATTCTTCCGTCCCACTCGAAATTCAAGTGAAAATTCAACAATTGGAAGCTTTTAACCTAATGACCACCAGGGCTATTCTAACTCTGAAATCTAAATTGAAGTTGCTAGTTGGGTCCCTGACCTTGATCACACAAGGGAACGATAAAGTCATAACTTTAACTCCATCACCCTTCACTAGAAAATGAAGACACTTCTAGGTCAATTCCTCAAAGAAAAACACGAGGATTGCAATGAGATAATTGTTTGCCTCAATGAAATCCAAATGGTCCAATGTCACTAGTGCTCTTGCTTGGCTAGCCTCAATGCCCGTCTAACATGTATCAAGGGACATCTCCTGTGTGGCCACCAACCTCTAGCAGGTTCAAGTGTGCAAGTTCCAGCACCGATAATGTCCTCTAATAAATGATGTTCACCCATGCCTCTTGCTTTATATTTTGGATTCATGAACTTTCTTTTATTTTCATAGATATATGGATGGCCAACTACACCTCGCAGATGATATGTAACAAATTTGACAAGGATCCTAGATAGTTGTCTAAATGTAGGATAGTTCAAACTGAATCTATTTTTGAGTATTTTGTTGGCCAAGACACAAGTATGTCACCTCCACTGTTGTTAGTTTAGTTTCCCTTGTAACAAATCACAACAATGAGCATGCAGAGTAATGAGCTATATATGCCATTGCTTATAATATAATAGAAGAACTTAATTAACAAAAAAATATTATATGTACTGTGACAAAACATTATAGTATTCACATTTTTTTAACTATGTATTAATTCTACTTAAAAATATTTATTTTTATCTATTATTTTAAAGAATATCTACTTTAAAAAATCAATAAAAAGTAGTACAAGAATAATACATGAAATTGCTTCTAATATAACGTTAACTGATTACATTGGGTTGGATTGAGTATTCCAAGTCGTGCTTGATTGTGATAAACTTTTGTAAGAGTTGAAGCATGTTTAAAGGTTGCACACAAAGGAATCATTGCTTGTTGTAGGTGGGTCGTTATCTTGGAGCTTTGCAACAAGATAATTCAAAATTGTAGTAACAAGTTGGCAAGATATAGTTTAATATTACTAACATTTATATTAACTTATTTAAAATGACTATTTTTAATTAAATATATTGTATTTTCTAACCGTTGAAAATAAAAAGTAAATATGTATGGATTTTTTCTAATGATGGAAAATAAAGGAATAAGGACTAGGATAAGGTTTGAAGCTTTATAACCATAATATAAGTTTTATATATAATTAATTTTTTACATAATATTTTAATTTGACATGTTATCTGTTATTAAAAAAATAAATTAGAGTTATTGTAAAATAAAAGTGTGTTTGTAAAATATATATATATAAAAGTAAGAAGGAACTGTTTTATATTATGTGAATATGAAGATTACAATTGCTTTCCAACTTGCATGGTTTATTAGATTCGATACCTAACCACTGGTAGTAAAGTGTCTTTCTGGGTTTTTTTCATTTACAAAACGTGCATTTCATCCTAGCTCTAGATCGACTAGCATTGGCCCCTTCTATTACAAAATGAGTGACAAAATTGACAAAACCAGAGACTTTGACAAAATTGATGACATTTGACCCTTCCATGAGGTGACCCGTCGCTTGATTTTCTACATATTGTAAACAAGAACAAAAATGACTAACCCATAGGGCACAAAGGCAAGATGTATATTGATATTTTTAAATCAATGGATTTTTTCTCTCTTATTATTATAATTAAAAATAATAATTAAAAATTAAAAATTAAAACTAAAATTAAAATTAAAAAAAAAAATTGAAAAAATATTGTAATGTTATTTATTTTTTGGACAATCAAAATACATCTATAGTTAACTCAAAGATACTTTGACACATACATTTATTTAGATTTTTAAACCACCAACCAAATATTAATTGTTACTTAACTTTGGATTTAATCTAGTTAATTACTTTTTGTTATGGCTTTAATCTAGTTAATTAATTTTTGTCATGTTTGTACATACACTTATCTAAATTTAAACCACCGAGAAAACATTGACAAGTACTTAATCTTGGCTTGAATTTCAGATTAGCTTTTGTCTTTCACTTAATATTATTGGTCTTTGCTAAGGTAACACTCTAGCAATCGATTTGCTTTTGACAAGCCATTATATGAGTTTTGACCAATATATTCTCTAATGTTTAACTTTATAAAAATTATATAGATATATTTTAACATTATTAAAAAAACCAATTAGTCATTGTCATGTTGGTTCATGTTTTGAATGTCTTATTTCCACCTTCATGACACGTGCACTGGAGCATAATGAAAGAATAGTTCTTTCAGCCAGATTCTATGCCACTCTTGAAATTTGTGCAACTTCCATCATTATCATTACTCTCAATCGTTCTTTCCACCTAATTATGCTCAACTCTCAACTAGAACCCTTATGATAGTAACAAATTAACAGAATAGTGTGACCATAAGAAAAGTGTGTCATCACATCTAATATATTTACGTCGAAAGACATTTTCTCTATGGAGTTGGTTGGGCAAACATTGTTCAGCCCAACCAATATCCTCACTCTATTTTCACCATTCTTTCCTATCACAATTTAACATGTGGTTCATCATTTACATGATTTTTTGAGACTTGTTTACTCCACCTTTGAGTCTCGTTTAAACCGTCTCGCAGCACATGGTTCCATGGTTTGGGACTCACCAGTTCAATCTCCAATAGTCGCTCACCCTCTTCTCCTCCAACAACAATAACTCCCACTATTTCTTCTCCTGCATATGCTCCTTCTAAATTTGCCACTCCACCATCCTCAACCACCTCTCCTATAGCTCAAAGTCCAACATCTAGCCCCTCGGCTCAAGGTCTAGCCATCGCTTCACTGCTGAGCACCAACAACGGGATTGTAACTACCCCGTGTTTAGAGAAGATGGCTATATTTGGAGTTGTCGTGTTAGGAGGAGCCGTCATCCTCCTTTAAGTTGTATTACGCAGTTTTCTCTTTAGATAAGATGAGATGACTATTTCTCTTTTTCAAATTATTTTCTATGATTCCACTCTTGGTTTGGCTTGACATAGTGGATTACCACCATATTCATTAGACATTCATTATTGTATAATTATTATTTTCAATTCTATTTTAATAAGTATTCTTTATTTACTCGTGGTATAATTTCTATTGAAGATTCTTATTGAGAGCTTTAGATGGGGAGTAATAGTACTCCTTTTTTTTTGAACAATCAATCAATCTAGCTAAAACTTTGGTTAATATGGAAAAAAATAACCCATGATTAATGACATTTGAAAAATTGGTGTGAGATTTTTATGAGTTTATCTGGAATAGAATGAACTGAGCATTATATTCTTAATATTATAATAACCATGACACAAATTTCCTTATCTTGCACCTTAACCCAATAGTAACATTTTTTTTACGGGATCGTTAATGTCTATGCATAGTTTTTTTTCACTTTCTGGTTCACGGATACCCAGGTCAATGGGTAGCTGCTACATCCAGGGTTTTTCAACACTGAGTGGACGCACCCGAAGGCATCAACACCCCTCGGCCTATTTACTGACCTAACCCCAAGAGCTTTCGGGATTCGACCCTGTGACCTCCCATTGGCGAGGCACTTGATTTGACCGATTGAGCTAACTCTTGGGGCTTATGTCTATGCATAGTTACAATGTTATGTTTTCGAATTTTCCCGAGTATTCCAAATATTTGACTGCATCTTATAACATTTATCAGGGCATCACTGATGAAGATAAATGCCATTTAGATAGGAATATATACCAAATGATTTAAACATTTAAAGGAAGTTGAGTGGAGTTCTTTAGCCAAGTGATCCCCAAAATCGTTCATATATATTATAATGGGAGAGGAAGAGCAACATTCAGACACATATTTGTTTTCATTCCTGCAGGAAGAAGCTGTTAAAGGCAAAGTCAGGAAAGGATGTCTAGATAGTTGTTCGACCAATTAAAATTTATAGTGGATCCAATATTAAATTTGGTAATTCGTGGGTTTTTGGCCTTCAAAAAATATTCCAAATTCCTAGGTGAAATCTAACTCCCTGGTAGGTCGCAGTACATTCCGATAATCTTTGTAACCATTGTGGATAAACAAAACCATTGATGGTGGCTAATGATTTTGATTCAGCGAGTGCCAGTATCCAAGTTTTGATTCAAGGATTTATGCCCCTAACCTAACCCTTGTGTGTGGGTTCACTTTCCTTATGTGTTGTTTGAATTTTGATCGACATAATGAAATGAAAGAAACTTACTTCTATTACGGACCTCGCCAAATCCTAGGATCCCACATCATGAAGATAACCAAAAATTTGAATCTACATTTCCAAAAGGAAGAGAAATTATCCTTGATAACATCCCAAAGACGTTTCTCTATAACATCTCACAGATAATTTCTGATGAAACAAATAGTATGTTAATGGAACCCATATTGGAGAAGTGCACAAAGTAATTTTTTAAACCATAGTTGGAATGGGTTTGCAAAATAGAATATGTTGCCTGTCATTAATCAAAATTTGAATGCGGTATCATGAAGTTATTTGCTTTTGTTTTCTTTTTCCTTAAATTTTCTGAGTTCCTTCACTTAATGTTGGGTGGATAATTCAACATGGAGTGGTGTTATCCATTCCAGTTTTCTCACCGATATTGTGATATATTTTTTGGGTGGGTGGGTGGGTGGTGTAATTTTGAATTTATAAATAAATAGAGCATTTTGTAAAGTTTAAATTATGCAGATTTCACAATATTAATTAGTGGATTTAATTAAAATTTGTTTAAAAATTTATTAATAAAACTAAAAGATGCTATTATTAGGATTAATTCCATGCTTTTTAAGATAGTTTAATTCCTCCCTTTTGAGATAGTTTAATTCCTCCAATGAGGCTTCCATCCTTAACCTCTCCCATGAGGTTGGAACCCAAAACCCCACTCAAACCAATTAATCTATGCCATTAAAAACATTTAATTTTAATTTTAAGCATTTTAATATCTGTTTGAAAGAATGTTCATTAAATTAGATCAAATTAAATATATATGATAGGTTGAAACGAGACTTTTTAACATAGGTTAGGATTTACATCTTTTTAGCTAAGGGTGGTTTTTTATTAATTTTATTTTTATTATTATAACCAAAAAAAAATGGTCTGGTGTAATTTTTTTATAAAAAAATTAACAATAATAAATTGCTTTTAAAAAAATAATATACTTGTTAAGAGCTTAATATGTAAGGCTTAAAGTCATTAAAATATATCCAATTGGATTCAAGTGGGGATAACGATATTCCTCCCAACCACCCAAGATTAACCCAATCCAGAATGAAATTCATTCTTAATAACATCCAAAATGAAATCCACTCAACTGTGTGGCATGGTCAAACTTCAATTAGGCTTGTGGCAAAATTTAAGAAATCAACAAGGATGTTAATAGCACTTGGAGCAAGGTATAAGAGAAAGCGTGGAATACATATGGACCAAAAAGCTTGGAATAAGTACGAAGGTTAAAGCATGGAAGAGGTGTAGAGGGAAAAGTGTTGCTTAAGTGTGGAGATAAGATTGAGGCACATCGTGACCTAATTAACCTAGTTTTCTAGATAAAGAAATTCCATTTTATCAATAGTACCAACAAATTTAGGCAAACAAATTGTTATCTTTCACTTCTTGTGCATGTATCTAAGATTTCATTTAGTATAGTTGAAAATATCCATTTAGTATGTTGAAAATATCTGAAGACTCCATTTAGCATGTTGTCTAATCTTTCTCTTTCTTATACAACAATCCAAAAAATAGATAAAAGCTCCAAAAAGCCTTCACTAAACTTCTTGTATCTATCTCAATGTGAATATTTTTGTTCGAGTGCCTTCTAATTTGATTTCTCCAATCACCAACAAAACTAAGGCTAAAACAATGAAAGATTGAACTTTCACCTATTCTAGATGTACACGATGCATCTCTATGATGACTTACCACTTTGAATAACACAAAAATTCAGCCACGTGAGCTCTAAGTAGGTTTGTTTTGTATTTGGTTAGAATTCTCTATGGGATTTCTTTTCTTCTCTAGCCACATCATATAACTTTACTAATTTTTCATTGATCACTTGAATTTTGTTGAATTTATCCTACAAAATAGGGTTAGTTAATGCATTGGGTGAATTCATTTATTGAATATTCTCACATATTTCCTTAATTCATTGATTGCACTACTGCAAAAAAAAACCCACCAATCTCCCACTTTAATGCATATTAGTTGGCCTTCACTAGCAGATTTGTGTAGCTAATCCCAAATGTTATGTTTCTTACGAACCAAGAGAATAACCTTCTCCATATGTTGCTACAACTATTAATTTGTTTAAGAGTGTTCATTTCCCAACCTAGTTTCCAAGAAAATGTTTTATTATCACAGATACCTCCATTATTCATAAACAATATTCAAGCATTCTACAAGTATATAGTTTGGGGAAAAGTAAAAAAAAATGTCAAAATCCAACTCTTTCAACTAATCCAACATGTTCTATAAGTGGAATTGGACAATATCTAACTTGTTTTCAACCTGCTTCCATGTTCAAAGTTGGACATCTCTATCTAAAATGACCTTGGAAAGCTATACGTACAACTGTGTTGGATTTCGTAAGTCAATGTTCAATGTTGACTACTTTATAAATGACCTACTCCATGGCCAACCAATCCATCTGCAATAGATTTATAAGATACTAATCCTACAAGGTAATAATGTGTTATGATTTCCTAGCTCTAGAGCCTCGACGAGGACAATAATATAAAGACATCCCACTAGTAATAGATTTTTCTAATTTTGATAATGTATGGTCCTCCAATTCCAAATGCTCTCGTTATGGCTTGGGCTATTGTGGAACCTTGGCTTCCATTGCTCCTATCAAGAAGTTTGGATCCAATACTTATTATTCCAACTATACCATAACACATATCTAATATAAATGATTATGAGGTTCCTTTTTGGGATTTGAAACGTTGGAAAAATTCAAACTACACCATGGAGAATCTGAATCATCTTTTTATAAACAAAGACCACAAAAATTTGAAATCTAACATTATTTCGCTATACGAAGGGGATAAATGGAGTGAGATATGTTCTCTAGAAAAATCAAGGATAAAGATTGAAAGAAGAGTCATCGACCTACAATTTCTGAAGATTTCTTCCAGTATTTATTCATCTTTTCTTTTGGTTGTTTGACTCTTCTTTCATTCATTCATTCTCTATCCTGAAGATGGATCCATGTTGGGATTTGAAACGTGGACAAAATTTAAACTACATTATGGAGAATCTGAATCATATTTTTATAAACTATATAAGTATATTAATGTAATGGATATACTACTTACTTATAAAGGATCATTCAAATACTAACCAAAACTTAAACCCAAACAAGGATGTTTGGGGCCCTCACTGCTATAAATTCCTACCAAACAATCTCCATTCTATAACCTATTAGTATCTAAAGAGCCCCTAAATAATCTACTTATGCCTATCGTTTCTTGACTCCTTTTCCTTCCATAATCCCTCCAAATATTCCTTTCTATACTTTAATTATTTTTGTAATTATAAATTATTATCCATTTTAATTTACATTGCATTTTGTAGTGAATTGATATATTTGGCGTAATTATGAGATCACAACAATGAGATATTTAGGTTTCATGAGAAACATAATTGAGAGGTATTGTTCCTATATGTCATGGAATAATATGTTTTCAAATCCTATCATACAAAAGGTTGATAAATCCTTTGCTTTAGCTTCATGTTGAATCTTATTGATAAACTATGTTGAATAATTTCAATATAGAATGGGTTGGTGCTATAAAATACATTAATAAGTTAAAAATCTTGATGTAGGATCACAACTATCTCAAGGAGTAGATTGGTGCTATGGAATATGCCATATATGCAAGCTTTATTTCTAAATCCTATTCCCAAGCATTATAGGGGTCCAGAAGCGCCTCTCATCACATGATAGAGTAAGGATGCTGAGAAATAGCTCAACCCAACGATGCATCAAATTAAGAAATTACATAACTCAAATCACTTGTTCACTTCTTAGATGATTCACATTCTCAAGAAACACATTTTTAATTCACAAGTATTGTGCAAGACCCAGTTAAGCCTAGGCGCCCTTTGAGATAAATTGATTCCTTCAAAGTGACTTCCATCCTCAATCTCTCCCCATGAGGTTTGAACCCATGACCTAGCTAAAACTAAACCTTATGGGTTAAAAGCATTTAATTTTAATTTTAAACTTTTTAATACTCTTTTAAAATATGACTAAACATTACATAAGATTATTTAACGAAATAACAAGCTTTATAATGGGGTATGTTCATTAAATTAGATCAATTTAAATATTTGATAGGTTGAAATGGGAATTTTTGAGATAAGTTATTATTTACATATTTTTAGCTAAGGGGTTTTTTAATTAATTTTTAATTAATATTATGAAAATTTTAAAAATTAATTAATTAAATATTAATAAATATGAAGTGGTGTAAGTTTTATATATAAAACTTAATAATACTATTTAACTAAATATTTCAAAAATAATAGACTTATCAAGATCTCAATATGCATAGGCTTAAAGTCATTAAAATAATATACAATTAAATTAAAGTGGAGACTATAACACTATTCCTCCCAACCACCTAAGTTAAACCCAATTGACAATGAAATCCATTCTTGATAACATCCAAAATGAATCTACACAAATGGGTGACATGGTAAAACTTTAATTAGTCTTTTGGAAGAATTTAAGAAATCAACAAAGATTCTAATAACACTTAGCTCTACTTTCTTAATGCTTGTTGTATAAAGAAGACAGTAGGGTTTGATCTAGGGGCATCCTTCACTTTTGAAAATCCCACAACTCCCAAAATAAATTATCGTATTGATTCTTAGGAAAAATTTGGTTTTCCATTTGTTTCTTCTTAAGGGAAAGGCATGACTTGGTGTAGAGTAATTTAAAATGTAGAGGGAAAAGCATGGAGGTCTAAGATTGAAGCACATCAATACCTAACTAACCTAGCTATCTAAATAAAGGAATTCCATTACATCAATATTACCAACAAACTTAGGAAACAAAATTGATATCTTTCACTTCTTATGCCTCTATCTAAAGACTCCATTTATCATAGTTGAAAATTTCGAAATGTCATGTTATCTAATATTCCTCTATACAACAGTCCTAGATATAGATAAATATCCAAATATCCTTGACTACACTTTTTGAATATCTCTCAATGTGAATGCCGTTGCCTAGGTGCCTTCTAATCCAATTGCTCCAATCATTGAATATAATTGATGCTAAAACAATGAAATAATGAGCTTTCACATATTCTAGATGTACTAGACACATCTCTTTGATGGCTTACCACATTGAATCAACAAAAAATTTAAGCCACCTGAGCTCTAAGTAGTTTTTTTTTTCATATTTGGTTACAATTCTCTATGTGAATTCTTGTATTTTATAACTACATCATCTAACTCTAATAATTTGTAATCGATAAATTGAATTTATTTGAATTTATCCTACTAATCAATAGTGTTAGTTAAAGATATCGGTAAATTCAGTTATTGTGATGCAGGAGCATGAGGCTTGAAGACAAAAGACTTCGAATTTTATTCCAAAAAAAAAAGTTACAAGCAAAGGAGTGGGATCTTTTATTTGTCATTTTACAAAGATTTCTAGATAGGATTTGAGCTAGAATTCAAGGATTTGAATTATCTTGTAATTAATTCAAGTATTTAGGCTTAGTTGAGATTCTTGAGGAGAATATCATGTATATTAGATATTATCTAGGATTAGGCAGATTCGATCCATTGATTTAGGATATGATTGTTGTATGTACATGTATTTATGTAAGTTTTGAATTAGTAGAATAGGATTTTGGTTGTGGAGGATTGGAATGTAAAATTTGGAATCTCTCTGTATCTCATGAATACTCTGAATGGATGGTCAAATCCCAAAGGTCTCTTAAATTTCCTTCAAAATAGTTCTGAAGTTATCTGATTTCAAAATTGAATCTATAGGATTGATGTCACATGAACCCTGTGTTGTTATTTCTTGAATTTTCCAATTACAGTGAATCGTTAATAGCCTGGATATGTTTCAAAATCACAAAAATATAATCTAGAGATGGACTAAACTTGGTGGAAGTGCTAAGTCTGGCGGAACGAGGAACCCTGACAAATTCGTGAGAAACCCAGGAGAAGATCAGAATCATCCGATTAGACAGATCCAACATATCTAATGGTCATTGTGTGCCAATAAGCGCAGGCGTTAATTCCAAAATCAAACACGATAATTTATAGAACTGAGTTAATAGCTCAGTTAATCGTGATTGTTTGCTTGAAGGGGTTAGATTTGACAGTGATCGCGTCGGAATATGCACGTGAGTTAATTTAAATTTCAGACGCGATAAGGTTATGAACTGGGGTTTTAATTCCTTTTGGTTCCGTGGAAAATTTGAAGGTTTGCCATATACCAGGTAAATTAAATAGTTCTGCTATTTTAGCAGAATAGCTAAATTTGGAGGTTGATGACTGATACTCCAAAGGAAACCCGAGAAGAAGTTCCACTCGAACTTGAAGAAGTAGTTTCTAGTTTTGAACGATTATCCTTAACACCTACAACCAGCCCACCATTAGTGGTATCAGAGCAGCCTATTGACACTGAGCAAGATCTCAAAGATCAGAAAAAGAAATCCAACATGGCTTTCAAAGTTGGAGGAAGACGTGGTGGCGGTCAAATGAGAGGAAGACCAATTGCAAATGTTGAAGTGTTGGAAGATATGCAACATATGCAATCTAGATTAGAAGCAATGGAAATGGGAAATCAAAGAGATGCAGGTGCTGGAGATGTTAATGAGCCTGAAGTTGAAGTTGCAAAAGAAGAGGAACCTGCAGAAGTTACTCCTGAAATGAGATTCTTTAAATCAGTGTTGGGGTCCACATCTAAACCCAAAATTGAGGTTTTAGTTTATACAGGAGGTTTAAAACCTGAGGAATTGATAGACTAGATTAATGACATGGATAAATTCTTTGATTATGAATAAATGGAAGAAGGAAAGAGAGTGAAATTTGTTGTCACAAAATTGAAAGGACATGCAACACTTTGGTGGGATGGAGTGCAGGCAAAAAGAAGGAGACTTGGTAAGCAGCCAATTAAAAATTGGAACAAGATGGTGGCAAAGTTGAGAGGTAAGTTTTTTCCAAGTGATTATCAAATTTCATTATTTAGATAGATGTAGAATCTTAGATAGAGGTTAGAGACAAATTTTACAAAGTGAGCATAAGAGCTTGAAAAATTCAAGATACAGACGAGAAGGTTGTAAGATATATAAATGGTCTCAAAATGGATATCCAAGATGAGATAAGTGTGTTATTTCATAAAACAATAGAAGAGGCTTATCAGATGGTATTGAAGGCTGAAGAAAAACTCACGAGGAAGCAATTTTCCAGAAGTGGAGGTACTTTTTGAGGAAGAGCAAATCAAGGTGGTAGAGGAAGATCTACAACACCTAGAGATGGAGCTAGTAGCAACTCAAATTAGCATACACCCACAGAAGGTGATGCAAGTGGCAGAAGGAGTTTTTCTAGAGGAAGAGGAGGCAGAGGTAGAGGAAGAGAAATCAGAGGTTACAGATGTAAGAAGCTGGGACACAGAGCCTATGAGTACCTAGAAAATGCAGGGAAAAATCAGAGAAATGTAATTGTTGCTCAGACTGAAGAGGAAGCAGCAAAGGTGCTAGAAGAAGAAAATGTACCAGAGAAAGGGGAATCTTTGGTAGTTAACAAAGTTTTGTTAAAGCCAGCAAAGGAAGTTGTTGAACCAGCGCAGAGAAAGACTTTGTTCAGGACTATGTGCAAGATTCAAGGAAAATGTTGTCAAATGGTAATTGATAGTGGCAGCACCAATAATTTGGTCTCTACAGAAGTGGTGGAAAAGTTGAAATTAAAGACAAAGAAACATCCAACACCTTACAAGGTGGCATGGCTTCAAAAAAGGACATCAGTTGTTAGTGAATGAACAGTGTGAAGTGGAGATGCAATTGGGCAACTACAAAGACAAAATTATGTGTGATGTGATGCCTATGGATGTGTGTCACATATTGCTGGGAATACCTTGGCAGTATGACAGAGGAGATGTGCATGATTGGAAAAAGAACACATATAAATTTGGTAAAGATGTTATTAATCATACATTGTTGCCTATGGAAGAAGAGGATGCATCAAGAAAATCTGATCCAAAGACTATATTGCTGAGTGGAAAAGAATACTTGCAGCAGATTGAAGAGAATGAGGTAAATTTTTCATTGATTCGCAAACCCAAGGTAATAACTACTTCTACTAAAATTTCTGATTTTCCAATTCAAATTCAAGAGATGTTGGAAAATTATTGTGATATCATTGTAGATGATTTGCCTAATGAGTTACCACCCATTAGAAAAATTAGTCATCATATAGATTTGATTCCAAGGGAAAATCTTCCAAATAAAGTAGCTTACAAGATGACTCCCACAAAAAATAAAGAAATTAGAAAACAGGTTCAGGAATTGTTAGATAAAGCACTGATTAGAGAGAGTTTGAGTCCTTGTGCAATGCCAATAGTGTTGAGTCCAAAGAAAGATGGAGGCTATAGAATGTGCGCTGATTCAAGAGAAATCAACAAAATGATAATCAGGTACAGATTTCCTTTACCTATAATTGAAGACTTGATGGATTGTTTAAGTGAAGCAAGATTTTATAAAGCCGGATTTAAAAAGTGGGTATCATCAAATAAGGATTAGAGAAGGAGATGAATGGAAAACTACTTTTAAAACAAATGAAGCATTGTATGAATGAATGGTAATGCCTTTTGGGTTATCAAATTCTCCTAGTACATTTATGAGGCTTATGAATGAAGTGCTGAAAGAATTTATTGGTAAATTTGTAATAGTATATCTAGATAATGTATTAGTTTACAGTAGATCTAAAAGGAACATATGAGACATCTGAATTATGTCTTACAGAAGCTGCAATAAGAAAGGTTACTGCTAAATTTAAAGAAATGTTCATTCATGAAGGAAGAGCTGGTATATTTGGGCTTCGTTGTTTCTACTGATGGATTAAAGATGGACCTAAGAGGAGTGCAGGTAGAAAGAAGGAGACTTGGTAAGCAGTCAATTAAAAATTGGAACAAGATGGTGGCAAAGTTGAGAGGTAAGTTTTTGCCAAGTGATTATCAACTTTCATTATTTAGACAGATGTAGAATGTTAGACAGAGGTTAGAGAGGAATTTTACAAAGTGAGCATAAGAGTTGAACAAATTCAAGATACAGACGAGAAGGTTGTAAGATATATAAATGGTCTCAGAATGGAGATCCAAGATGAGATAAGTGTGTTTTTTCCTAAAAAAATAGAAGAGGCTTATCATATGGTATTGAAGGCTGAAGAAAAACTCACGAGGAAGCAATCTACCAGAAGTGGATGTACTTTTTGAGGAAGAGAAAATCAAGGTGGTAGAGGAAGATCTACAGCACCTAGAGATGGAGCTAGCAGCAACTCGAATTAGCATACACCCACAGAAGGTGATGCAAGTGGTAGAAGGAGTTTTTCTAGAGGAAGAGGAGGCAAAGGTAGAGGAAGAGAAATAAGATGTTACAGATGTAACAAGCTGGGACACAGAGCCTATGAGTGCCTAGAAAACGCAAGGACAAATCAGAGAAATGTAATTGTTGCTCAGACTGAAGAGGAAGCAGCAAAGGTGCCAGAAGAAGAAAATGTACCAGAGAAAGGGGAATCTTTGGTAGTTAACAAAGTTTTGTTAAAGCCAGCAAAGGAAGTTGTTGAACCAGCGCAGAGAAAGACTTTGTTTAGGACTGTGTGCAAGGTTCAAGGAAAATGTTGTCAAATGGTAATTGATAGTGGCAGCACCGATAATTTGGTCTCTACAGAAGTGGTGGAAAAGTTGAAATTAAAGACAAAGAAACATCCAACACCTTACAAGGTGTCATGGCTTCAAAAAGGACATCAGTTGTTAGTGAATGAACAGTGTGAAGTGGAGTTGCAATTGGGCAGCTACAAAGACAAAATTATGTGTGATGTGATGCCTATGGATGTGTGTCACATATTTCTAGGAAGACCTTGGCAGTATGACAGAGGAGCTATGCATGATTGGAAAAAGAACACATACAATTTGGTAAAGATGGTATTAATCATACATTGATGCCTATGGAAGAAGAGGATGCATCAAGAAAATCTGATCCAAAGACTATATTGTTGAGTGGAAAAGAATACTTGCACCAGATTAAAGAGAATGAGGTAAATTCTGCATTGATTTGCAAACCCAAGGTAATAACTACTTCTACTAAAATTTCTGATTTGCCAATTGAAATTCAAGAGATGCTAGAAAATTATTGTGATATCATTGTAGATTATTTTCCTAATGAGTTACCACCCATTAGAAAAATTAGTCATCATATAGATTTGATTCCAGGGGCAAATCTGCCAAATAAAGTATCTTACAGGATGACTCCCACAATGAAGAAATTAGAAAAATAAGTTCAGGAATTGTTAGATAAATCACTGATTAGAGAGAGTTTGAGTCCTTGTGCAGTGCCAATAGTGTTGAGTCCAAAGAAATATGGAGGCTAGAGAATGTGCACTAATTCAAGAGAAATCAACAAAATAATAATCAGGTACAGATTTCCTTTACCTATAATTGAAGATTTGATGGATTGTTTAAGTGAAGCAAGATTTTATAAACCTGGATTTAAAAAGTGGGTATCATCAAATAAGGATTAGAGAAGGAGATGAATGGAAAATTGCTTTTAAAACAAATGAAGCACTGTATGAATGAATGGTAATGCCTTTTGGGTTATCAAATTCTCCTAGTACATTTATGAGGCTTATGAATGAAGTGTTAAAAGAATTTATTGGTAAATTTGTAATAGTATATCTGGATAATTTATTAGTTTACAGTAGATCTAAAGAGGAACATATGAGACATCTAAATTATGTCTTACAGAAGTTGCAACAAGAAAAGTTACTGCTAAATTTAAAGAAATGTTCATTCATGAAGGAAGAGTTGGTATATTTGGGCTTTGTTGTTTCTACTGATGGATTAAAGATGGACCCAAAGAAGATAAAGGCAATCATAGAGTGGCCTTCACTGAAAAGTGTTTTTGAGGTAAGAAGTTTTCATGATCTTGCTAGTTTTTATAGAAAATTCATAAGGAATTTCAGTAAGATCAATGCTTCTATTATTGACAGTAAAAAGAAGGATAAACAACCATTTAAATGGAATGTTGATGTAGAAAAGAACTTCCAGTTGTTAAAAAGAAAGATCACTGAAAAGCTTATTTTAATTTTTCCTGATTTTAATAAACATTTTCAAGTGAAATGTGATGCTAGTGGAGAAGCTATTGGTGTTGTTTTAAGTCGAGAGGATAGACCTGTAACTTATTTAAGTGAAAATTTGAATGAATAGAAGAAGAAATATTCTTCTTATGATAAGGAATTTTATGCAGTTGTGCAGTCATTGAAAAAGTGGAGACATTACTTGATGTCTAAGGAGTTTATACTTTATTCAGACAATCATGCATTGCAGTGCATTATGCAACAACCAAATCTTAGTCAGAAACATGCAAAATGGGTAGAATATCTTCAAATTTTTAATTTTGTATTGAAGCATATAAATGGCCAATCAAAAAAGGTAGTAGATGCCTTAAGTAGAAAAAGCATTTTAGTTCAAGAAAGTCAAATTCAAGAGTAGGGTTTTGATTTTCTTAAGGAATTATATAAGAAAGATTAGATTTTAAAGAGGCATTTGAAGCTAGTAAAAATCATGTTTTGTTAGACAGAAGTAAGTGGTTGGATTTTTTCTTGCAAGAAGGATTGTTGTTTAAAGACATCAACTGTGCATACCAAATTTCTCTATGAGGGAAAATTTAATCAAGGAGAAACATAGTGGTGGACTTGGAGGACATTTTGGTGCAGACAAGACTTATGAACAGTTGAATCAGTTTTATTTATGGCCAAAGATGAGATCTGAAGTGGAGAAGTATGTAAAAATTTGTATAGTCTGTCAGTATGCAAAGGGAAGGAGCCAAAACATAGGTTTGTATGTTCCATTACCTATTCCAGATAGACCTTGGGATATGGTAAGTATGGACTTTTTTTTGGGTTTACCAAAAAATCAAAGAGGAAATGATTCAATTTATGTTGTGGTTGACATATTTTCTAAAATGGAACATTTTATTCCATGTTATAAAACCAGTGATGCTACTCACGTTACTAATCTGTTTTTAAGGAGATTGTAAGGTTGCATGGATTACCTAAGAGCATTGTTTCAGACAGAGACACCAGATTTGTTGGTCATTTCTAGAGGACCTTGTGGAAGAAACTTGGTACTAAATTGAGTTTCAGTTCAGCTTATCATCCTCAGAATGATGGATAGACTGAAGTTGTAAACAAAAGCTTGGGTAATCTTCTAAGGAGTCTTGCAGGTGAACATCCAAAACAATGGGATCAAATTTTGGCATAGGCTGAATATGCTTATAATGATTATCCTAATAGTAGTATAGGGCAGAGTCCATTCCATATAGTTTATGGAATGCACCCAAGAGGAGTGTCTAAATTAAGAGACTTGGGAAAAGTTGAAATGAGAAGTGCTAAAGGAGAAGATTTTGCTTCAGAGATTCAAGCAATACATGAACAGGTAAAACAATAGTTACATGGTAGCAACATAAATTACAAGAACAAAGTAGATTTGAAGAAGAGAGAAGTTAATTTTGAGGTTGGAGATTTGGTTTTGGCACACCTAAGGAAGGAAAGATTTCCAAAAAGGGAGTATAACAAGTTAAAATTTAAGAAAATTGGACCATGCAGAGTCTTGAGGAAATTTTCTGCAAATGCATATGAAATTGAATTACCCCCTGACATTGGAATATCTCCAATTTTCAATGTTGCTGATTTGTACATGTATGAAAATAGAAATGCAGATGATACAACAGAATAAAAAGAAGAACAAGAGGTTGTCTGGGTAAAACAATTACCGACAGCAAAGGTATTACAGCCAGAAAATATTTTAGGTAAGAGATTGTTTAAAAATACAAGAGGAAAAGAGTTTTTTCATTGTTTGATCAAGTGGAAGGACCAACCAATTGTTGATGCTACCTGGATGACAGATGCCATGCTACAAAAGTTTGGGCAGTTCTGTGGAAGAGCTCATGGACAGAAGCCCATGGAGAATTTTTTCCTCATGAGTCTGATGCGGGAGCATGAGGCTTGAAGACAAAAGAATTCGAATTTTATTCCAAAAATACAAAAAAAAGTTACAAGCAAAGGAGTGGGATCCTTTAGTTGTCATTAGACAAAGCTTTCTAGATAGGATTTGAGCTAGAATTCAGGGATTTGAATTATCTTGTAATTAATTCAAGTATTTAGGCTTAGTTGAGATTCTTGAGGAGAATATCATGTAGATTAGATATTATCTAGGATTAGGCATATTTGATCCATTGATTTAGTATCTAATTGTTGTATGTACAAGTATTTATGTAAGTTTTGAATTAGTAGAATAGGATTTTGGCTATGGAGGATTGGAATGAAAATTTGGAATCTCTCTGTATCTTGTGAATACGGTGCATGGATGGTCAAATCTCGGAGGTCTCTTAAATTTTCTTCGAAATAGTTATGAAGTTATTTGATTTCAAAGTTGAATCTATAGGGTTGAATTCACATGAACCCTGTGTTGTTATTTCTTGAATTTTCCAATTACAGTGAACCATTAATAGCCTGGATATGTTTCAAGATCACGGAAATATAATTTAGAGACAGACTAAACTTGGTGGAAGTGCTAAGTCTAGCAGAATGATGAAACTTGAAAAATTCACGAGAAACCCAGGAGAAGATCAGAATCGTCCAATCAGACAGATCCAACAGATCTAATGGTCATCGCGTGCCAACAAACGCAGACGTTAATTCCAAAGTCGGACATGATAATTTATAGAACTGAGTTAATAGATTAGTTAATCATGACCATCTGCTTGAAGGGGTCAGATCTGACAGTGATTGCATTGGAAGATGCACGTGAGTTAAGTTAAATTTCAGACGCGATAAGGTTATGAACTGGAGTTTTAATTCCTTTTGGTTCCTTGGAAAATTTGAAGGTTTGCAATATACTGGGTAAATTAAATAGTTATGCTATTTTAGTAGAATAGCTAAATTTGGAGGTTGATGACTGATACTCCAAAGGAAACCCGAGAAGAAGTTCCACCCAAACTTGAAGAAGTAGTTTCTAGTTTTGAACGATTATCCTTAACACCTGCAACCAGCCCACCATATTGAATATTCTCTCACAATTCCTTAATTCATTGATTGCACTACTAGAAAAGACCTACTAATCTTCCACTTTAATGCATATTATTCAACTTTCATTAGTGGATTTGTGCAACTAATCCAAAATATTGTGTCTTAGCAACCAAGAGACTAACCATCTCCATATGTTTTTATAACCGCTAATTTCTTTAAGAGTGCTCATTTACCAACTTAGTTTACAAGAAAATGTTTTATTATCATAACTTCCTCCATGATTCACAAATAATATCCAAGTATTCTAAAAGTAGATAGTTTAGTCAAAAATATCAAAATCCAATGCTTTCAACTTGTCCAACATGTCCTATAAGTGGACTTAGACCATCTCCAACTTATTTTCAACTTGCTTCCATGTTCAAAGTGTGAGGTCTCTATCTAAAATGACTTTTCCAAGTGTTGACAGTGCTGGACCTACCAACATTCAGGGGATCACCCCGATATGAAGTACCAACTAGACCTCACACTGTTTGGTGTGGGAGTCCCATCCAGTATGATGGCCTGATTGCCATTGTCTTAAGGATTTGCCTCAACTCTTTCTTGTTAGCACAAGAGAGTGGTTTGCTTTGTCTTCGAGAAGTGAGGTTCATGTGCTTGGTGAGTGTAAGTGTCAATTGTGTCAATGGTTCTTTCACTGTCAAGGGAGAGGGTGAGAGTGAGTTCCAGGTCGATTGGGAACAGTCCCAACACTGCTAGGAACACACAACACAACAGGACATGCACAACTTCTGGAGGAGCAGTCCACACAGATGTGGTAGTCACAACATACAAGGTAAGATAACACTTCCAACACTCAACGGATCAATCCGAATGAGTGCAACGGTTGTTACAGTAAGCTTCATGTGAAAGGTCTATCTGATGTCCGGGAGAGCAGTCTACACATGCGAGACAATGTTAACAACATATACAACACATTTCCATTAATAGATTATGCATTACAACAAATGAAGCAATTCAGATGTAGAACACAAGTTAAAGCAACATGCATTACAATTGTTAAAGGTCAGTCTTACAATATATATAATACATGTGTGAAAACGTGTTGGCCTATTCGCAGGCTTCTGAATTAAGCGAAAGTTCCAAGACACATCGTTACACCATACATCACTAACCTCGAGTGCGGGGCATTGGAGCCACTACTTACTCCTCAAAGAAAAGATTACATACTCTCTTGGCTATGTGGGAGGAGCTGAGGTGAAAAGTCATGTCATGTACAAATGAGGGGGTCTTTATAGCCAAGGGTGAAACTAATCCTTATGGTTGTTCGACTACCCTCATGACCGTTTGACTTCCATGAACTTTCGACTTACATGACTCTTTGTTCAACAAGTGGGTCTCTTGGACTTCCACGTTACATCACATTGATTGACAACAAGCCCATAGTGGAGATGCGGGTGACATGACTCATGACGTGATTCGACATGACTTGACACAACAGTGTTGGTACATTTGTGCTGCTACTAGAGTGCATGTCGAGATACAATGTTGTTGGGTGATGGATGTCTTCATGGTGTATCATAGCTGCACCTCCGCATGGTGAAGTGCGCGAAGTCTTCGATGGTCCTTGGTTTGCTTGATGAAGCTTTAACATGTTGTTGCTTGCTTGCATGTTGGAAGGCTTGATAGTCTCACCTTTTCACGAAGGTGTATGTTAGTCGCGTTCGTCTGTTTCGCATGCATCGTTTGTTCATCTGTTGGTGAACCTATCCTTCTGCATGTGCTCCCTTCATTCATCCCGTTCGTCGTCTTACCATGTTTGTTGATGTACCTGTACCTACAGTCACTCATGACAAGACAACATCAAATCCAAAACCTCCTAGTCTACCATGATGCATGATCATTTCGAATGCAAGTAACCAGGTGAGGTAGCAAGGTTGTGAAGCATGATGATGGCTTCGGGCACTGCTGATGAAAACTACGCAAGAGTCACTGAGTGATGAAGACGGGCAATTTGAGTTGACAGTGACTGATTGCGAGGTATGGCTCAACTGGGAGACAAAATTGCACAAGTTATGGGAGGGACAATCCAAGCTACAGGAAGGTAGGTTAGGCAATATCTACGTAGTTTCTAGAACGAGCAGGTAGCAGGGGCTAGAAGGCTAGATTTGCACAATTTTTCAGAGGAGCGGGCTGGGCTGCATGAAGGGTCAATAGGCAGAGATTGCACAGTTTTTTGGAGGAATTTCCTAGGAGACTAGCAGCCAAAACTACGCAATTCCAAAAGGGAACTACCAATTAGCTACTAGGGTCACTGGTAGCCAAAACTGCGCAATTCCCAGAGGGAACTGCAGTTGGCTGCTCAAGACACTGGCAGCAGAAACTGCCCAATTCCTGGAGGGAACTAGTAGTCTGCTATTAGGGGACGCTAGCAAGGGAGACTGCACTGAGGCCGAGAGGCCGACCTGCTAATCATCTCTGCGCAATTTCTAAGTTGAGCTAACTGATGGGAAACGAAAGGCCTTCTCATGAATATTGCACAATTTTTTGAGGTAGATAGGGATGGGCACTTGGTTTCTGTCCGACCTATCTGCACAACTTCCTCAGCCAGCTGAGCGAGTAAGGTCAGTCGTCTCTACGCAAATTTTGAGGGGAGTCAGTCGCGAGGTGACTGCTAGCTCCAACTATCCAGGTGGCCAGCATGAGGGTTGATTGAAATGCTTTCGGGTAACACAACTTGAAAAGACTAGCTTGGTTCTTTTGCATTGTTCTGGTTGACAATTGATCGAGTCGAAAGCGGGGTGAAGGTCCGACTGTCAGAGGGGAGTTTGGTCGTTAGAACTTCAACAAAAATGACTAAGTGTGTGAACGATCAAAAGATGCATAGGTGATCATACGAACACACACTCACATGACTCAACGACGAAACGACCCAAACCATCTAGACACACATGCTCAACATGACTGACTGACGGTGCAAGTGACAAGTGCGACACTCGTGATTGACCGTTCATTGATCGAGACGACGCTTTCATGATAGTGAATGTGACTCTGTGTGTGAGTACAGATACTTTCATAGTGAACACAACAAGCACATACAAAGCAAAGACTTTGAGCATAACCAGAACATGGTCACAAGCATGACTTAGACACCAACATGCAGAAACTTGAATGAAAAGAGAAAGCAAGGCGGATGCAAAGACTCACCCGAGCTCACAGAGTGAACCCGAGTGTGTGCAATCATTAAGTGAAACTCTCAAGGGAGGCTTCAAAATTAGTGCACGCCAAAATTTTGGAGGGTGGTTGTAGCCGCTACAACACTTGGTGACACACTGGTAGAACTCCAACTTCTCTATTTCGGTTCATTTCTAGCACAGGGCCTTGGTTTCTCAGGGAGTATTGAATCGCTATGCGGGTTACTTCAATTTACCCACTTACCCCATGAACATATGTGGTTCACCCAAGTTCAACTTAGATCTCAGTGTTCGAATCTGGGAAGGGTAGTTTAGCTCGCAAGTTGAAGATTTTGAGAGTATAAGTTTTCATCTTTGGTGTTTCTTCACTACCAGCAGGCTTGGGCAGTACCCCGATGGAGTCACGTAGGAACACACACATTGATCCACTGTCAATGAGCCTGGTCAGTACCCCGATGGATTTGCATGCTTCACCTCTATGCATAGGAATCCTTTCTCTTCTTTCACCTTTGTATTTTTCAAGAGGACTATGCATAGGCACTTATTTATTTTTGGGGCAGAAGAGGGATCCCAAATTATTGAGAGCAGAAGAGGTTGTTCCTTCAGAGAAGCATGTAAGACCTCTGACATAGGTTTGCTTGTTTAGATTTTCCCCTTCTTCGTTTCTACTAATTGGATGGACTTGAACACACATAACAGAAGGTTGAGTACAGGCACGGGGCTTCCCAATGTGGACACGAGTTCACGGTTGGACTAAAACTTCCCTTATAGATGGTTCGTATTTTCTGTCAAGACTTCATCAGCCGAAGGTTACAACCAAGAAAATAGAAGGCAGACACAAGACTGGCCAAGTGGTGTAGTGTCACAAGTTTCTTCCAATTTCAGTCGCATACTCTATTCAAATGCTGGAATGTAGTAGTCGGCAACACTTATTCCCGGAAAAAAAATAGCAATATATCAAATAAACAAAACGAACATGAACAAAAATAGTAAGTGGAATCAAAAAAAGCAAAAAAAAAGATAATAAGCAAAGCAAACATGATGAAAACAACAAACAACATGCAGACTATGTACAAGGCATGGGCGCGACCTGACCTACTGAAAATAATGTTTGAGATCTTAGCCATTGGCGGGAAGGTTATTAATCCTCTTTCCCAATGACTGCAAATGATATGCGTGTGGTCCAAGCTTCTCGTGGACTAGTGCAAATCCACCGGGTTCCGCTACTCGAACCTGGTGGCATTCCAAAAGACCTTCAAGTGAAGACAACACCACTGTTTCAGGTACTGCGTGCAACATGGGCTCCGATGATGGCACGGGGTAGTTGTTTTTATTCCAGGAAGGGTTCAAGTTCCTTAAGTCAATGCGAAAGCGGATTTTCCCATTCATTACATGCGGGATTTAAATTAGAAAACCAAGTATGATGGCAAACTTTGCAAGTAGTCCAATCACTTAAAATGTTAGTAAATTTTTTTATGTAAAAGGAGTGCAAACAACATGTATGAGTTACCTGGTCTTTGTTGTAATGGATTGTCTCCTCCTTTAGACTCCGTCTCATGTCAGAGATAGATTCTTCTTCAAAACGGGGTTTCGAAGAAGAAATCATTAATGTGTTGTTTAAATTTGTGTAATTTATCTCCAGCTTGTCAAAAGACAGCAGCAAACTTCAAGCTTCTATCCCTGCACAAACAAAAGAAAGCAAAGCATACATCAGACTCTACTGTTGATGAATTTGGTCAAGTTTTATCTTCATATGGTTTCAATTATCATGGTACAGAGGTTCTCTACAGTGGCACATCCAGTCATTCATTTCGAAGCTTTGCAGCTCCTTAGAGCAGCAATAATTATCAAAGAGGAACAACTTGGCCACAGAATGGTCTACCCTCAAATCCATTTCTTTCCGCTTTAATGTTTGAAAGTATACATTATTGGACTTCTGGTTCTTTTGAAACTTATTCAACCGGAAACCAACATTCCTGCTACCCCATGGCAACCAAAGGTGGATGCTTTATGTCAGCCTGTTGTGTCAGGGAGTCAGAGTGTTTGCGAGAACCTACATAAGCGAAATCCCAACAGAGACAATGGTTATTTTGCAGTTATGAGACATGTTACAATAGTTGAAAATCATTTGCTTTACACTTAATTTGGGCAAAGTTTAATTCACTTTTCTTATATGTGTGGGAAATGTTTATTGGGTGGCTTAGATGTGAAAGAAACATTTTCCATGTCCTTGGCTCTGAATAGTGTGTCTCCAATCAAAGTGTTTTATTGTGATACTGAACTTTTTTACCCTCAGAGCTTTTATGAGGATTTTTATCCAGTGCTTCTTATGCATTTTTCATGCATTTATAAATTTGTAGCTTGCCTATGTTCCAAGAGGAAATGCTTTAGTGATGAATTCATCCATCAAGTTATTCACCAGTTTGGAAATGAGTATGAGACACCAGTTCTTGCACCAAGGAGTTTTGGTACAGAAGAGGACCTGATAAAGAACTGTATTTTAGTTATGGGATTGCGTGAATCTGTCTATTGGACGAGTTGGTTGCTGACATATGCCGCAATGGGTGCTTTCACCTCTCTGATCTTGGTTTTGATGGCCAAAGTCGCTGGACTCTTTGCTGTATCAGATACAAAAGTGACTTTTCTACTTGTTTATTCTTTCACATTATCTCTGATTACTATGGCATTTGCCTTAAGCACAATGTTTTCAAAGGTCAGGACAGCAATAAGTGTCTCTGGAGCTGCGTATTTTCTTGGAGGATCCATGAGAATGACCGTGTCTTTTTGTGTCATTATGGTCGAAATCACAAACAATCTGCAGCTTTTGCCCCTGATTATGCTAGTTCTTCTCATATCTAAGGCTGTTGGTGATGTTTTTAATGGAGGATTTTATGAAGAGCAAGCTCGGCTGAGAGGTATCCCATTGCTCGAATCGAGGCCAAAACAGTATATGCGCAATATGATTGCCAAAGAAGCTTGTGTAAATCAAAAGGTTGCATATTTTCCACGTGTCGTTAAGGTTGGAGATGTAGTTGCAATGCTACAGAGCAATAGTCATAATGGTTTCCCTGTAATTGATCATCTACAAAATGGAGAAACAGAGTATCTATATATTGTAGATAATTTTTATGGGTGGCGGTCCCGCTCCTATGGCAGCTGCCAGGTTTGGGAATTTCACCTTCTCTGCAGGATTTGGGCTATTTCCATCCCTATTTGGGTTCCAGATGCATGGCTTTCCAGACGGTGTTGGGTATGGTGCAGCGCCAGGGTATAACTATGGCTATTCTAATCCATTTCAAGGTGGTCATCCCCACACATTTCATCACCCTATGACCAGAGCGCAGGAACAAGAAGCTACGCTGTCAAAAAATTCTGCGGGGTGGACTAGATCGTTGCTTGATTCTCCAAGTAGCAGAGGAAGTTTGAGCCACATGTATGGATTGGCAAGCAAAAGAATGAACAGCTTCAAAGATCATGTAGTTCATCGTACTACGGATTGGAGACGTGGTGTAGTTGAGGCTCTTCAGCTTGTTATAGAGATTGTTATAGAAGTTGCATTTGATATTGTGCGTAAAGCACTTTACTTTCTCCTGTCTCCTTTCGAAACATGTAGGTTGGCGTTCAAAAGGCTCATCACAAGTATACAGGCTTGCAAAAGTCGTGGCATGTCTGCTAGTGATAATGATGTTCATGTGCAAACATCTATTCTTAATGATTGGGATCCGAATTCCACTTTTCGACAAACAAAATTTCAGCAATCCTTGAATACAGATGCACGCACATGTGGAGATGTTATAACAGAATTGGGATATCCAGATGAAGCTATTCGCGTCATTACTGCTGATGGTTATGTCTTCCTCCTGGAAAGAATACCGAGACGTGATTCAAAGGAGGTTGTTTACTTACAGCATGGATTGTTGGATTCTTCTTTGGGTTGGGTGTCAAATGGAGTAGTTGGCTCTCAAGCATTTGCAGCTTATGATCAAGGTTATGATGTTTTTCTGGGGAATTTTCGAGGTTTGGTTTCCAGAGAACACATAGACAATCACATATCTTCTCAACGGTACTGGAGGTATTCAATCAATGAACATGGAACACATGCATTAATTTTTAACTGTTGCTTGCATTATGGAATGGAATTGTCGCCACAGTTTGAAATTTAAGTCAGCTAACAAGGCGGGATGAAGAGCGTTACAAATTGGAGAGTGATCGACGTCAATTTTCCAGTGCTGTGTTAATGCATTGTCAGCCTTGATATAGCCCAACACTGAAGGTATATCTAGATTGGCAGCATCTCCAAACTATTCGTTGGGTTAATTATCTACATTTGAAGAAACATTACTGCATTTTCCTTGACTGGAGGAGTGTTGATATAATTGGAGCAGCGTAATACACATGAATTGACATATGGCTTTCACAGTGCCAAGATCCAGATCATGGTGCGATCTTTGGAGATTTTGTGGGATCGAGGGCGATGTGGCGCTTAGAAGGTGGAGCTTTTGAATGCAGCCATGTAAACTGCTCTCGGTTTAGTTGTCATCATCAGCTGAATCGGTGGACTACTAGCCTGAAGGTTATGCAACGTGGCAAACCAAACTAAAGTGAAGATTATCCATTACAGCCAGAGAATGCGATTTGATTCCAATCTTGGTCCTATGGAGATCTGCGCTCCAGTTTTGCCTCATAATTAGCCAAATCATCAAACAGAATGTTAATTTAAAAGTTTGTTTTATTAAAATCGCCAATGTATTTCCAGAAATTCGGGAGCAGTTGTAATTTCCAGCATATGCAAAGTGGCAGAGAACGAGGAGCGATTGCCTAGTTGGGATCGACATCTGTGAACGCACTTGTTTCCATCTTCAGCAGCGCTTAGTGGTTATTGTTTTTGGTTTTTTTTTTTTTAGTTTTATTTATTAAATAATCATAAAACAAATCCCTCATCTTGGGGTCGATTGGTTTTCCCCCAACTGGTTTTTGTTTCATATTTTGTGATGTTAGTTAAAACAGCGCCCCTGTTTTGGGCAGCATTTTTATTATTTGTATTTAAAAATAATCATTAGAGAGTGAGTGAGGAGGGAGAGTTTTTTCTGAGCGCTGGGAGCTGCTGGAGAAGCAGAGAGCTTTGTATTGTACAGTTTTCTGCAGAGAATTTAATGGAATTTCAAAGCTCTGTTTGCTGAGATTCATGTGGTATGTTGATTTAGCATAAGTTTTTCCCTTTGTCTCATATGTAATCAGTATGTTCCATTTCATTTCATGACCCTTTCAAGCTGAACAAATGAAGTGATTAGGTAGGAATTCATAGTATTATATGCTCCTCCTATAAGTTTGTTCGCATTCGATGTTTTCTACTGTTTAAGGAGGATTCAGAGTTATTGTCTGCCCTCCTTAGCTCCTCACCAGTCTTGCCATCCCATTTGAAACCAGATTTGGTGTTAAATTGCATGCCTACCTTGCCTCAGTTAATAACCTGTGTAGTCATTATATTTCTCTGTTTGAAACTGTGATTTTTCCCATGCAGCCCAGAAAAACCCCGTCATTAAAAACCAAAAATCTTTAAATCAACCCCCCTTCTATCAATTTACTAGCCTAATATCTTTGATCCTAATTGGTCAGCCTAATTATATTATAAGATCTATCAAATCTGACCCGAGAGAGCCTTCTCATACCTCGTAGGGCTAGCTACGAGGTGAAATGGTTTGATGTAGCCTTGAGAGTTTGTCTATCTCAGCCTAGGTGAATTCCAAGCGCTAACAGATGGCACGGGGTAGTTGTTTTTATTCCAGGAAGGATTCAAGTTCCTTAAGTCAATGCGAAAGCGGATTTTCCCATTCATTACATGCGGGATTTAAATTAGAAAACCAAGTATGATGGCAAACTTTGCAAGTAGTCCAATCACTTAAAATGTTAGTAAATTTTTTTATGTAAAAGGAGTGCAAACAACATGTATGAGTTACCTGGTCTTTGTTGTAATGGATTGTCTCCTCCTTTACCTGGAATCTCATGTTGGATTGCTCGCGTGTAGTGTGTACTCAAGTCATCATCTACCCGTGCAGACCCATCTTGGTACTGTTTGGTCAAGTGGCCAAAGATTTGTTGCTGTTGCGGTGTGTAGTTTGCACCAAGATTGGCCATCTCCGGATCATGATAGGTCCCCAAGATGCTTTGTTTGTTTGTAGCGATGGTCCTTTGTATGTTTAGCATGATAGCTTCATACTCAACATCATTTTTTGTGCATTCAAACTTCAAAAAACTCGAAATCATGCATTGTTTATTGTTTCAGACGACTGAGATACACTCAGTCCTTGAGCCATCATGTGTTTTAGATTCTTCAAGACTCATGGCCCACAAATCATCTGTACATGGACCGTTTGGCGTGCTAGTACTACTGCTTATGTTATTGCTGCTACTACTGCTACTATCACTAAAATAAACTGTACAAGTTTCATTACCATCAGTTGGGCAAGGAAGGAGTCCCAATTGCGTGTCTGATGAGGTTGGAGTTGGTCGTGTAGGATAACACTTCAATGTTGTTTCTAGGAAGCAGTTTCCAAACATGAGTCCGGCAAAGGCGAAAAGTTCGTTCTCGCCGTTAAGGGGAGTGACATTATGTTTCATATACCTCTCGGATAACACCTGGATTTGGTTGCATTTTCCCCTGTACGGAAGCCACATGTGAGACCAGTCCATAACAAAATATCCATCTAGCTTGTTGGACCAGTCGCTGCTGAGTAGTAGGCCATATGCTTCCGATATGTCCACAACAACTATGTTGATGCATTGGTGGACTCAACTATCATGAGATAGTCAAATGATCATGTCTCGCAGTTCACCAATGGCTAGTATTGATGTTATATCAAGTTGGATGATTCCCGCGGATGTTTCACTCCATCGTGCATTAATCTTCTTGGCAATGGAGAGCGGATAACGTTGGCTGTCGCACCAGAATCAACCAAGCAGTTGTGAACATTGTAGTTGAAAACTTCAAAAGAAAGCAGGAATGGGGGGCAATTTGAGTTTGCTTCTTCCATTTGGAGTGTATTGAGCACTGTGGAAAGTGATCCAAGAGGTGTGGATGTTCCCTTGCTGGTAGAGGTTGCATTGTCTGTTCCTATATGTCCCAATGCATGCAGCAGGATACCTCGTTGACTCTAGACTTTGGCTAACTCAAACAAACTGATGTTCGCTCAAGTCTTCTTCATGTCATCAACTATGTTGTAGTCCAGAGGTGGTAGACTCACTAAGGTGTCCGGGGTGGAACGGATGTTCGTGTTGTTCAGCGAAGTGTTCTGTAACTTGCTGCTCATGGTTGTACTCTTGTCTGCCATTGTCTTCCCAGACTTGCTTTGCGCTTGTTGCTTTGAGGCAGACGGTGGATTGAACTTCTTTATCAGTTGCCTCACCTTCTCTTACATTTCCCCAAGTGTAGGGGGATCCCCTTTACTCCTAAGATTGTAACGATTATTTTGCTTTTGGGGCTGCTTATCGGTGTTTGTCTTCGAGATTACTTGCGAGCATTGATATGTGTTCACCACATGCCCAGAATTTGGTGTTTCATCAGGTGCAACCTCTTCGTTATCATCAGTGTCTTCCAACTACTCTTGCATATTTCCTTCCGCATTGAGTATATGACTGCAGACAGAGCTAACGACTCACTTCCAATTTGAACAAGAGTTTTTGGGGTGAAACTCTTCGTGGAAGGAGCAGAAATTAGGATCAGCGCACTGATTTTGTTGCAACACAGGCTTCTGCGCAAATTTGGAAGCGAACCGATTGTTAGTTGATGAGCCGGTTGATGAACTATTTGCATGTCTCTGTCTGGGCAGATGAATGCTTGCAAACATGTCCATTTTCCGTTGCTTGAGTTGATACATTTCAATGGTCAAGTTATTGACAAGGTGAGTGAGGGTCTCAATATCAGTTGCTTCCTTGTCTCTACCTTTGCCCACCGTTGCTTGGGGCTTCCTGCTCGCATCTTTGGAGTCTTTCGTTGATTCGTTGTCCTTGATGACTCTGATTGCGTGCAAGTCCTTTTCAACAAAAATAACCTCTTTGCAATTTTATAAAAGTGTTGGCTTCGTAACTCGCTTGACAAAATGCGCAATGGTGGTTGGCAGTGCAGACGTGTAATAATCAACAGTGATGGAGTCATGAGGCTCAGTGTCTGCTGCAAATTTGTTCAAAATACACATAAACCTCTGATTGAATTCTTTCACTTTCCCTTTTCCCTCCATCCTAAGGCTTCCCAATTCTTTGAGCAGCATGGCTGGGGTCTTGTCATCAGCAAACTTTTCAAGGAACGTATGTTTGAAAGAATCCCAATTATGTATGGAGTTGGGTGGAAGGCTATGATACCAAACAACTACATGACCGTCCAAGGTACATGGGAACAATCTACATGGTATGTCGTCATAACGTACCTCAAGTGTCTGCAACTATAGGTAGAAGTTGTCTAAGTGGTCTTCTGCCTTCACTGTGTTGTCAGGGTTGAACTTGATGTTCATTCTCTCTACTTGCTTTGGCATCTTGTGGAGAACAGCCAGGAGAGCCAATGGTCTCGAAGTCATCCATTCAAGATTTGGGTCAGCCATCTCTTCGTCTTCTTTGTCCTCTTCCTCTCCTTCGGAGTCTGATGGTTTCATATCTGAGTTTGTCGGTTCGTCTCCACCTCCACCTCCTCTGCTTCCTATATTAGAGTTCGATCCCAAGATAACAAGGGTGCCTTGATCGTCTTCAAGGAAGATTGGAGGTTTCTCTTTGTCTTCAATAGCTTCTTCTAGACCTTCAAGTGTAGCAAGGACTACTTCTTCCACCAATGATACAACAACTCCTGTAGGAGTGACTTTAGGCTTCCTAAATGTGTGTGGAAGATGTTGTATGCCTGGGATCAGTTCGACTGATTTCGTGAATTGGCGGGTGATGGGAAGAACGGAGCAAAGGTGTTGATATGAAATGTCGTGTTCAATTTTGGGTGGTGAGGAGTAACCAACTACAGAGTCATGTGAGAGGGAGTGCGAGTTACTGACTTGACTGGATGATTGATGAGTGAGTGTGAGGGGAATTTCAGCAATGTACAACTGGTTGCCCTCCTTCTAGCACCAGAAATGTTGACGGTGTTTGACCCACCAACATTCAAGGGATCACCCCGGTATGAAGTCCCAACTAGACCTCACACCATTTGGTTCGGGATTCCCATCAGGTATGATGGCCCAGTTGCCATTGTCTTAAGGATTTGCCTCAACTCTTTCTTGTCAGCACAGGAGAGTAGTTTGCTTTGTCTTCGAGAAGTGAGGTTCACGTGCCTAGTGAGTGTAAGTGTCACTTGTGTCAATGGTTCTTTCACTGTCAAGGGAGAGGGTGAGAGTGAGTTCCAGGTCGATTGGGAACAATCCCAACACTGCTAGGAACACACAACACAACAAGACAGGGACAACTTTTGGAGGAGCAATCCACACGGATGCGGTAGTCACAACATACAAGGTAAGATAACACGTACAACACTCAACGGATCAGTAACGAATGCAATGGTTGTTACAGCAAGTTTAATGTGAAAGGTCTATCTGATGTCTGAGAGAGCAGTCTACACTAGTGAGACAACGTTACATTAATAGATTATGCATTACAACAAATGAAGCAATTCAGATGTAGAACACAGGTTAAAGTAGCATGCATTACAAGTGTTAAAGATCAGTCTTACAATAGATACAATAGATGTGTGAAAACGTGTTGGCTTGTTAGCAAGCTTCTGAATTAAGTGAAAGTTCCAAGACACATAGTTACACCATACATCACTAACCCCGAGTGCGGGCGTTGGAACCACTACTTAATCCTCAAAGAAAAGATTATAGATTCTCTTGGCTATGTGGGAGGAGCTGAGGTGAAAAGTTTTGTCATGTACAAATGAGGGGGTCTTTATAGCCAAGGGTGAAACTGACCCTTATGGCTATTTAACTACCCTCATGACCGTTTGAATTCCATGACCTTTCGACTTACATGACTCTTTGTTCAACAAGTGGGTCTCTTGGACTTCCACGTTACGTCACATTGGTTGACAACAAGCCCATAGTGGAGATGTGGGTGACATGACTCATGACGTGACTCGACATGACTTGACATGACAATGCTGGTAAATTTGTGCTGCTACTAGAGTACATGTCGAGCTATAATGCTGTTGGGTGATGGATGTCTTCATGGTGTATCATAGCTTCACCTCCGCATAGCAAAGTGCGCAAAGTCTTCGATGGTCCTTGGTTCGCTAGATGAAGCTTTAACATGTTGTTCCTTGCTTGCATGTTGGGAGGCTTGACAGTCTCATCTGTTCGCAAAGGTGCAAGTTCGTCGCATTCGTTCGTTTCGCATGCATCGTTTGTTCATCTGTTGGTGAACCTGTCCTTCTGGATGTGCTCCCTTCTTTCATCTCGTTTGTCGTCTGACCATATTTATTGGGGTACCTGTACATGCAGTCACTCCTGACGATACGACATCAAATCCAAAACCTCCTAGTCTACCATGACGCATAATCATTTTGGATGCAAGTGACCGGGATAGGTATCAAAGTTGTGAAGTAGGATCATGGCTTCGTGCACTGCTGATGAAAACTACACAAGATTCATTGAGTGATGAAGACGGGCAATCTAGTTCGACATTGACTATCTGCAAGGTCTGGCTCGACTGGGAGAAAAAATTGCGCAAATTTTGGGAGGGACAATTCAGGCTGCAGGAAGGCGGGGTAGGCAAGATATGCACAGTTTCTGGAACGAGCAGGCAAAATGGGCTAGAAGGCCAGATTTGCACAATTTTCCAGAGGAGAGGGCTGGGTTGCATGAAGGGTCAGCAGGCAGGGATTGCATAGTTTTTTTGGGGAACTACCCGGGAGACTAGCCGCCAAAATTGCGCAATTCCCAGAGGAAACTGCCAGTTGGTTGCTGGGGTCAATGGCAGCCAAAACTGCACAACTCCCAAAGGGAACTGCCAGTTGGCTGTTGGAGACACTAACAGCATAAACTGCACAATTCCTAGAGGGAACTAGAAATCCGCTGCTAGGGGATGTTGGAAAGGGAGACTGCACTAAGGTTGGGAGGTCGGTCTGCTGATCATCTCTGTGCAATTTTTGAGCTAAGTTGACTGATGAGCAGTAGAAGTTCTGCTCATGAACACTGCACAATTTCTAAGATGAACAGTGGGTCGACTGTCGGGATGACTGACTGGGAAAACTGCGTAATTTTCTGAGGGAGGCAGGAATGGGCACTTGGTGTTTATTCGACCTGTCTACACAATTTCCTGACCAGCTGAGTGAGTAAGGTCAGTGGCCTCTGCGAAAATTTTGAGGGGAGTTAGTCCCGAGGTGACTGTCGGGTCCGACTGTCCGGGTGGCCAGCATAAGGGTTGATTGAAACGCTTACGAGCAGCGCAGCTTGAAAATACTAGCTTGGTGCTTCTGCGCTATTCTGGTTAACAATCGATCGAGTTGAAAGCAGGGTGAAGGTCCGACTGTCAGAGGGGAGTCTAGTCGTTAGAACTTCAGCAAAAATGACTAAGTGTGTGAATGATCGAAAGACGTAGAGGTGATCATACGAACATACACTCACATGACTCGACGACAAAACGACCCAAACCGTCCAGACACGCATGCTCAACATGACTGATCGACGGTGCAAGTGACAAGCATGACACTCATGATTGACTATTCATTAATTGAGACGACGCTTTCACGACAGCAAATGTGACTCAGTGTGTGAGTGCGATAGATGCTTTCATAGCGAACACAACAAGCACATACGAAGCAAAGACTTTGAGCATAACCAGAACATGGTCGCAAGCATGACTTAGACACCAGCATGCAAAAACTTGAATGAAAAGAGCAAGCAAGGTGGATGCAAATACTCACACGAGCTCACGGAGTGAACCCAAGTGTGTGCAATCATCAAGTGAAACTCTCAAGGGAGGCTCCGAAATTGGTGCAGGCCAAAATTTTGGAGGGTGGTTGTAGTCGTTACAACACCAAGCTACACATACAACTTTGTTGGATTTCTAAACTTTAACATGTCATTGTTCAATTTCCAACATTTCATGAATCACCTACTCCATGGCCAGCGAATCCATATAAAATAGATTTATAAGATACTAATCCTACAACCTAATAATATGTTGTGATTTTCCTAGTTCTAGAGCCTCTGGGTGGACACATATATTAACACATCCTAATAGCAAAGGATTGTTCTAACTATGATAATGTATGGGTGTCCAACTCCAAATTCTCTCACTATGACTTGTACTATTGTGGGACCTTGTCTTGTGGCTCTTTTCAAGAAGGTTAGATACTATAACTATTGTTCCAACTATACCATTGCAAATATCTAATATAAAGGATTATGAGGTTCAAGTTTAACTATAGAAGTAGATTAATGTATTGGAATTACTACTTTCTCATCCTAAGCTCTTTCTTTCCTGCATATATATTTCACGGAATAATATGTTTCAAATCCAATTGTACAAAAGGTTGACAAATCCTTTGTTTTAGCTTCATGTTGAATGTTGTTGACAAACTTATGTTGGAAAATTGAAATATAGAATGGGTTGGTGCTACAAAATACATTATAAAGTTAAAGAACTTAACGTAGAATCACAACTATCTCAAGGAATAGATTGGTGCTATGGAATATGTCATAAATGCATGGTTTATTTTTTAATCTTATTATCTATCATTATAGGGATTGAGAAGTGCCTCTCACCACATGATAGAGTGAGAATTATGAGCAACAACTCAACATATTGATGCATCAAATAAAGTAATTACATGACTCAAATCACTTGTTCACTTCTTAGATAATTCACCCTTCTTTAGTTTTAGTGCTACGAAATAATTTCATAGCATTCATTTAATTTTCACTGTTGAGCCGCTATAGAATAATTTCGTAGATTTGTTCTCTATGAAAAAATTTCGCAGCACTCTTTAAAAATTTTGTATTGTGAATTTCAAGAAGGCGAAATGACTCAATTCTCTGCAAAATCGACTTTTCACAACCTTGGCCTACTCCCTGACATAAGGAATGATCCCACTCACCTTTCTTTGTCAAGGATTGCATGCTAGCTCAAATTTCACGGTCAAATATCCAATCCAAAGGATGTCACCACATTCGAAACATGGTACTCTATTTCAATGCTCAGTTTACTGTAAATACTGCATGTTCCCACTCCTGAACATTGTGACCTCATGTTCCCACTCTTGAACACTATGGCACATTCCTCTGAGGTTTGTGAGAAAATTTCAATAAGAATATACAAAATATATGAACAAGCCACAACAATTAAGGCTTCAATGCTCATATTCCTAGTGTAATTCGATTGAACAAGTACAATTTTTTAAAAATAAACAACACACAGGAATAAAATTGTGATTAGAAACAATTCATAAGCAGACATCGATTTGTTTCAAACACCTGACTTCGATTCAATTCAAAACAACACCAACTTACCGTCCCATTGGCCATTCCATTATGCCATTCACACAAAAAACACTTCCTTTTCACACAAAAGGAAATTACAATGATTTGCAATCTACATGACTACAATTTCACAGAGAAAGAACTGAGTCCACTCTTCTCCTCGTCTTTTTCTTCTTCTTCCAGAAACTCGTTCTCTTAAAAAAAAACTAACATGGGACAACCAAGACTCTCAAGAGATGAATCATTTCATATTATCTACAAAACAAAGGAAACTAAAAAACAATATTTACAACAGAAAATATCTCCTCCACTTATTAAAAATAAATAAAAACTCCTCCTAAATTAAACATTCAAAATTTCTAAACAAAGATTCCCCCCCCAACATTACCATGTGACCATCCCATCACATTGGCAAGATTTTATCTAGTCTTCCTCGAATTTTGTGCTCCATCTATGCACCTGCATCAATTGAGATCAATTATTTCAACTTATCTACTATGATTAATGTTTTTTCTTAAGGGATTTGATACTTTATTTGCTCTAGAGTAGAGGCTCAGCCTATAGTTGCAACCAATAGTTGAATCCCCTTTTCACATAGATTATATTGTTGGTTATTTCTTTTCTTGATAGTGGTAGCTTTCTTTGAATTTCCCGTTATATATTTGTTATCATTTATATTTTTTCTATACCTACATTTGTATATGTATTCGAGAAACATGTCATATAATATTTTAATTGTTGTGTTATTCCTCTTTCAAGATTATGTGATTATGTGATTGGATGAAGAATTAATTTGCTTAATTTCATTGTATTAGATTTACTATTAAGTTGTTATATTTCAACTCCCAACAAGTAAATGCATTTAACAACAATGAGCCAAGGGAAGAAATAGGCACAACCTTTCGATGGAAACTCATGCAATAAAATTCCCATATATTTAATATTTTTCATAAGCAATAATGTGTAGGTCATCAACACATATGACTAAAAATATAGAGTTCATTCAATAGAAACTAAGTGTTGTGTGTGGAGCATGATTGTTTAGAGGTCTTTGTTTCAGCCAGATGTATACCCCAGGAAGTTTATACACCCCTCCACGCGGGGGTGCGGGGGGGACTTGCCCCCCCCCCCCCGGCGGGGGTCCGGGGGGTCCGATCCCCCCCCAACTGGGGGGTCAGGGGCCAGTGGTCCCTTGGCGGGGGCTCGGAGGCAGCACCCTCGAAGCTAAAAACAGATGTAAAATTGCCTTGTAAAAGTATAGTAATTTCTAGTAAATCTGGGTTGTTCATTAGGTGGATGATCTAACGGTAGAACTTATGTTTAGTTTAGGGTTTTTTGCCCTAGAAGGAAACCCCTCTCTTTGTATGAGGGCATTGTATTTAAGGTTGTGTAATAGATGTGTACACTGTGAGCAAGAAACAGAGAGGTGAGACTGTGAGAGAAAACAGAGGATATTACAGTGGATCTGCTGTAGGTTGTGTCTCTTCATTTTGCTGGATAATAGAAAGGAAGGACTGGTTGTTCGAGGTGGATGTAGCCCAAACTGGGTGAACCATGTATATTTGTGTCTCTCTTGTTTTATGCATTTTCTGTGTTTAAATTTCTGCAATATTTTATGTGTTCCATTGCTCCGTAATATATAATTTTATAACAACTGGTATCAAAGCTGAAGGTCTATTTGGCTGATAAACTCGCAGGAAAGAAGGGTTCCTCGTTCGAGTGGGAGCAATGGCGGAAGATGGTAAGTTTAGGGTCGAGAAATTTAACGGCCAAAACTTCTCGCTATGGAAGATGCAGATGGAAGATTATCTGTATCAAAAAGATCTGTACCTATCATTGAGAGGAAAAACAAAGAAGCCGATGGCTATGACAGATAAAGAATGGAACCTTCTTGATAGAAAGGCACTCGGAACAATACGGTTGTGACTCACTGCGTCAGTCACCTTCAACATTTCGACGGAAACAACGACAGAGGGTTGTCGAAACTATATGAAAAACCCTCGGCCTCAAACAAGGTATTTCTTATGAAACTGTTCTTTAATATGAAGATGTCGAAAGGTGGATCTGTTGCAAATCATTTAAATGATTTTAATACAGTTACAAGTCAGTTAAGTTCTGTAGGGGTAAACTTTGAAGATGAAGTTAGAGCTCCATTATTCTTGTGCTCATTACCAGAAATTTGGAATGGTTTAGTAATGGCCATTAGTAACTCTGTCTCTGGATCTAGTACTTTAAAGTTTGATGATGTTGTCGGTGCTATCCTTAGTGAGGAAATGCGACGGAAAAGCTCCGTTGAGACATCGGGTAATGCTTTGAGTGCAGAGTCTAGGGGAAGAAAAATGGAAAGAGGAAAGAGCTCAGGATATCACAGTAAATCAAGGAAAGGCAGATCCAAGTCCAGATCGGGGATAGTGTGCTGGAAATGTGGAAAGAAAGGACACCTAAAGAAAGACTGTAGATCTCAGAAGGGAAAAGAAGGAGATGCACAACAAGAAAACAATCATGAAGCAAATGTGACAGGTGAGGTGTTACAAGATGCTTTGATTCTTCTTTCGAAAATATCACTGATTCCTGGGTGATAGATTTAGGGGCCTCATTCCATGCCACACCTGATAAGAAATACTTTCATGACTATGTTCAAGGAGATTTTGGAAAAGTTCGTTTGGGTGATGATAAACCCTGTAAAATTGTTGGAATGGGTAAGGTTCTTGTAAAACAGCAGAATGGAAACCAATGGCTACTAAAGGAGGTAAGGCATGTCCCAGATCTAAAGAAAAATCTCATTTCAACAGGGCAATTAGGCGGTGAAGGTTGTGTGACAACTTTCACAGATAAAGCTTGGAAGGTCACCAAAGGAGCCCTGGTAATAGCAAAAGACAAAAAGGTTGGTACATTGTATTTATGAAATGGTATTTCTAACTCTGTTAATGCTTTAACTTCCAAAGGAGCAAATGCAGCATTATGGCATCATAGGCTCGGACACATGAGTGAAAAGGGGATGAAGAATCTTCACTCAAGGAATTTGTTGCCGGGTTTGAAGAATGTTGATTTGGACTTCTGTGAGAATTGCATTTATGGAAAACAGAAGAGAGTCAGATTTCTCAGAGTTGGGAAAGAAAAGAAGAGCGAAAAATTAGAGCTTGTGCATATAAATGTATGGGGACCTGCTCAGGTATCATCTCTCAGTGGCTCTCATTATTATGTTACTTTTATTGATGATGCAACTAGAAAAACTTGGATTTAGTGTATTAAGAATAAATCTGATGTATTTGATACTTTTAAGAAATGGAAAGCTTTGGTTGAGATTGAGACAGGAAAGAAATTGAAGTGTCTTAGATTAGACAATGGAGGTGAACATTGTAGCAAAGAGTTTGATAGGTACTGTTCAGAGCATGGAATTCGCAGAGAGAAGACAGTTCCAAGAACACCACAAGAAAATGGTGTGTCAGAAAGGATGAACAGAACAATCATGGAGCATGCAAGGTGCATGAGATTGCATGTAGGATTGCCTTTACAGTTTTGGGCAGATGTTGTAGATATTGTTGTTTATCTAATAAACAGAGGGCCTTCAAGTTTCTTGGATGGTGGTGTTCCAGAGGAAGCATGGACAGGAAAAAAGGTAAACTACTCTTTTTTAAAGCCTTTTGGTTGTGAGGCCTTTGTCCATATTGATAAAGAAAATAGAACAAAACTTGAGGCAAAGTCAAAGAAATGTACCTTTATTGGAATGATTTTGGTTATCGCTTATATGATTATGAAAATCACAAAATTATTAGGAGCAGAGATGTAATATTCAATGAAAAGGTCTTGTATAAAAATCAGTAGCAGGAAAAGAAACAGGAAAAAGAAAACAAGGAATACGTAGTTCTTGATGAAATCACTGAAAAAGTATAGGTGCCTGAAAATAATAATAATCAACAACAGCAACCACCACAATAGCAACAGGCACCCTAAACACCTGAAAGTGGTGTTAGAAGATCTACCAGGATAAGTAGACCCCCTGAACGATACTCTCCTTCATTATATTATTTATTGTTGACTGATTCTGGTGAACCCGAATGTTATGAAGAAGCAATGCAGGTTGAAAGCAGGAAGAAGTGGGAGGTAGCCATGGAAGAAGAGATGGACTCCTTAATGCATAACTAGACTTGGGACTTAGTCAAGTTGCCTACAGGAAAAACTACATTGAAGAATAAATGGGTTTACAGGCTGAAGGAAGAAGATGGAGGAAAACAGAGGTACAAAGCTAGACTTGTGGTGAAGGGGTTTGCACAGAAGAAAGGTATTGGTATTGATGAAATATTTTCTCCTGTTGTTAAAATGACTTCAATCAGAACTATTTTAAGTCTAGTAGTAGCTAAAGATTTGCATCCTGAGTAGTTATATGTAAAGACAACCTTTCTCCATGGGGATTTGGAGGAAGAGATATATATGCAGCAGCCACAAGGATATGAGGTGAAAGGGAAGGAGAAACTAGTGTGCAGGTTGAAGAAGAGCTTGTATGGATTAAAACAGGCTCCAAGGCAGTGGTATCTAAAATTTGACAAGTTTATTTCTGAACAAGGTTATACTAGATGCCACTCTGATCATTGTGTTTATCTGAAAAATCAAAATGATGGTAGCTATATTATATTGTTATTGTATGTAGATGACATGCTTGTTGCAAGGTCTAACATGCAGGAAATAAATGTGCTCAAAATAAAATTGGCAAATTCACTTGCAATGAAGGATTTGGGAGCTGCAAAACAAATCCTTGGTATGAGAATCACTAGAGACAGGAAAAATCGCAAATTAACATTGTCTCAGAATGAGTACATACAAAAGGTGTTGAAAAGATTTAATATGCACAATGCAAAACCAATTAGTACACCTTTTTCTAGCCATTTCAAACTTAGTAAGGAAATGTGCCCAAAGTACCAAGAAGACATGGATTATATGTCTAAAGTTCCATATGCATCAGCAGTTGGAAACTTAATGTATGCAATCATCTGCACAAGGCCTGATATTGCACATGCAGTGGGAATTGTAAGCAGGTACATGAACAATCCAGGAACGGAACATTGGATGGCAGTGAAATGGATTCTCAGATATTTGAAAGGTACCACAAATCAAGCATTATGCTTTGGTGGTGCAAACATTTCTCTACAGGGATATGTTGATGCAGATATGGCAGGTGATATAGCTAACAGGAGGAGCACTACGGGATATGTATTTACTATTGGTGGAACAGCTGTCAGTTGGGTTTCAAAAATCCAAAGTGTTGTTGCACTTTCAACAACAGAAGCAGAGTATGTTGCTACTACAGAGGCTAGTAAAGAAATGGTTTGGTTACAAAGGTTTATGGGTGAATCGGGTAAGGAGCATGATATGGGCACGCTATATTTTGATAGCCAAGGTGCCATTCCTCTTGCAAAGAACTCAACATTTCATTCTAGGACTAAACACATACAGCTCAAGTACCATTTCATACGATCAGTGTTGGAAGATGGAGAGTTGAAGCTGGAAAAGATACACACTAGCCAAAATCCTGTAGATATGCTAACAAAAGTTGTAACCAGGGAGACACTGAGAATATGCTCAGTTTCAATTGGTCTTCAAGGATGACGATGAAGATGAGAAATAGCCAGGTCCAAAGAGGAGTCATTGTCTAGCAAATGAAGCAGTGGTGGAGTTGCTACAATCATTCTCCAAGTGGGAGATTGTTGTGTGTGGAGCATGATTGTTCAGAGGTCTTTGTTTCAGCTGGATGTATACCCCAGGAAGTTTGTACACCCCTCCACACGGGGGGGGTGCAGGGGCTCGAGAGCAACGCCCCCGAAGCTAAAAACAGATGTAAAATTGCCTTGTAAAAGTATAGTAGTTTCTAGTCAATCTGGGCCGTTCATTAGGCGGATGATCTGATGGTAGAACTTATGTTTAGTTTAGGGTTTTTTGCCCTAGAAGGCAACCCCTCTCTTTGTATGAGGGCATTGTATTTGAGGCTATGTAATAGATGTGTAGACTGTGAGAGAGAAACAGAGAGGTGAGACTGTGAGAGAAAACATAGGATATTATAGCGGATCTGTTGTAGGTTGTGTCTCTTCATTTTGCTGGGTAATAGAAAGGAAGGACTGGTTGTTCGGGGTGGACGTAGCCCAAACTGGGTGAACCACGTATATCTGTGTCTCTCTTGTTTTATGCGTTTTCTGTGTTTATATTTCTGCAATATTTTATGTGTTCCATTGCTCCGTAATATATAACTCCATCTATGCACCCACATCAATTGAGATCAATTATTTCAACTTATCTACTATGATTAATGCTTTTTCTTAAGGGATTTGATACTTTATTTGCTCTAGAGTAGAGGCTCAGCCTACAATTGCAACCAATAGTTGAATCCCCTTTTCACATAGATTATATTGTTGGTTATTTCTTTTCTTGATAGTGGTAGCTTTCTTTGAATTTCCCGTTATATATTTGTTATCATTTATATTTTTTCTATACCTACATTTGTATATGTATTCGAGAAACATGTTAGATAATATTTTAATTGTTGTGTTATTCCTCTTTCAAGATTATGTGATTATGTGATTAAATGAAGAATTAATTTACTTAATTTCATTGTATTAGATTTACTATTAAGTAGTTATATTTCAACTCCCAACAAGTAAGTGCATTTAACAACAATGAGCCAAGGGAAGAAATAGGCACAACCTTTCGAGGGAAACTCATGCGATAAAATGCCCATATATTTAATATTTTTCATAAGCAATAATTTGTAGGTCATCAACACATATGACTAAAAATATAGAGTTCATTCAATAGAAACTAAGTATTATTCACTATGCACAACACTTGACAAGATTTTGCTTCCTAATGGATAATTTATGTGCAAGTTAAGGGTTCAATATCCCATAGATTTTGGGATAGAGTATTCTCTGATTTGAATTGTGTGTAGTTTCTTCTTTCGAATCCATCACATTGGTAATGTTTTATGCCAACATTTTAAACCAACAAGTGTGGTCCATCCTTAATAGGACAAATGAATGAAAAAAATTTAATCAATCCAAGATAATAAATAGGAGATGAATCTGTCACGTCAAGGCATTGCTAGTCTTCTATTGAACTTTCCAGGTGCCACAGGTTGGGAGGTTTCGTGGGTAGGATAACCTTTGTCACGTCAAGGCATTGTCAGTCTTCTATTGAACTTTCCATTATGCAACTAGAAGATTGGGGATATAGTTTTTTAATTATGATGATTTATATTTGTTTACTGAAGTGCTTCCTACCAGGTCACACTAGTTATTTCTTTGCCTTAACCACAACGTGTTGTAGAGGTAAGAAATCATGTTATAATTCCTCTCTGGCAGTGAATTGTTTGTTTACTAGGATTTTTCTTTTACAACCTATATCTTACATTTGTATTAAATTTTCATTTGCAAATAAATTGAGAGTTTTTACTCAGCTAGGTAAATTTGTTTATAATCCCACTCATATTCCCTCAGAGGTGATTTAAGTGATGGAGATTTTGTTTTTTCTTGACATCGGTTCCCTTTGCAACAATGGTGACACTTTTATGAACTGCAACCACTGACATATAGAAGGTAATAGTTGGACTTAGTCCCTTCTTGAATGTTTAACACAGTTTTTTTTAGTATTCTGGAAAGTCCATGAGTTGTAGACAGTTTTTCATGGATTATCTTTATTTTCTAAAATATAAATTTATATGGGTTTCAAATCCTTAAGGTCGTTCTCCTTCAATGTAAATGAAATTTTTCTGGGTTTTTTCATTCTTCTACTAACAAGGTCACTCTGTTGTTTGTCATTTTTGCAAGTAATATATATATATATATATATATATATATATATATATATATATATATATATATATATATATATATATATATATATATATAGATATATATATATATATATATATATTGTTACTTTGTTAGGGTAAATGTTTTTTTTACAAACAAAATAAAAATATTAATTTTAGTTTTTTTTTGGTTGTGTGAATTAAGTAGACTAAATATTATATTATATCAAAAAAATATGATAACAAGTTATGTCTATCTAGATAAAGCTTAACTTCGGATCTATCAAGCATTGAGAGGGATCAAACCTCTCAAGGTGCAAACCATTGGCTCTTTTATATAGAAAAGTAAGACTCAAGTAGAGATTGCATCCATTGACACGACCCTTTTTTATTGCAAGGACTGGAGTGGTTCCTAGGTCCGGAGGTTAGAAAGTTTTTCCCCTTTAGTGTGGCATTGTGCACCCCATAAGGTGACATTGATGATGTACCCTGGCATGTAGCACAAGGAGATAATTTACTTCCACATTCCCATCTCCTCCTTTCAGCGGTCCTTTGCACCTCTCAGTACAATGGCTAGTTTATCCACTAAGATATGGAGAATTCTTGGCATGTTAGTCCCCAAAGTGTGGAAGCCAAGAGCGTATCGCTTTCATCCCAGTCCCACACAGTCGGGGAAGTGTAGATGATTCCTCAATTTCATCTTTCAATGTCATTATAGTCAGCGCAAACATTTTAGGTAATGAAATTGGGATTATAGGAAAGGATGGATTCTCCAATTTCTTCTTGAAATGTCATTATAATTGGCGCAAGAATTTTAGGTAACAAAATTGAACTGGGTGAATTAGAGAGAAGGATAGTGTGTTTGGGTTGTTTGCGTGTGGAATTGGATCATCTCTTAATTTGTATTTACTTATCCTTGTCATGTGTAACTTCGGTTGTAGGAATAATATTTGCAAAGTTTCTTGCAAACAATTGAATCAAATACTTCCTCATTTTGAGGCCACAAATCGAATCAGTGGGCGACTAATGAAGCATTAGTTCGCCGACCTTACAGTAGAGAGCGGTGCAGGTTGGGTGGCAGGCGTTAGGGGAAACAACATGAATCCCATCTGGGAACTTGCCAAGAACAACAGTCTCCGCACTTGATATTCTGATTCTTCTTATCGTATGTTGGCCATTAAAGTTGCTTCCACCACGGTCTAAATAAGGACAATGGGTAATTATATTTTTCCATTGGAAGAACTGAAATCTCACAAATTGTAAATATTCAAAGCTTGATTTAATATTTGTAAGAATTCAAATCTTGTAAATTCGCAACCTCTAATGCAATTTTATGTTTATGATGTTCATGAAATGCTTCAGCATTCAATCAACGTTGTTGGATTTGGCAATAGATTTTATTTTTCATGATTTGAGATGACATGTATGTTTTCCATAATCCTTATATTGATATTTTACATTTTTTTCCTTTCCAAAAAGAAAACAAAAACACTTTCTTTTCATTAATAAAAAGAGAGTACATTCTATGTAGATTTCCATACATTTTCTCTTGGATTCCTATTTGTAACAATGAGTATTTTACCATATTTCTTATACAAAACCTGTCACTAGATTTCCATACCAATGCCTCAACATGCATAGATTCCCTATCTTATCTATGAGAGTGCTACTATATTCTACTTATTCATAGTTACAAAATATAAATGTTTTCCTTACCAGCTCATGTTTATCAACAAAAAGGTTTTACCAGCCTAGGAAGGAACAACATTTTTCATCAAAAATCTGGAATGAATTCCCTAATTGGTGTTGAATACCCAACATTCATAAATCTGTCCTGCACATATGTCACAAAATGATACTTACCTATCTCTGAGTCGATGCCCCTCTTTGAAAGCAGATCAACTACCTGGTCATGTTCTCTGTAGATATGTGTGTATGTAATGCTCTAAAGAGTGGATGCCATGATTCTGATGTGGATCATCCAGTTGGACAAAATATGGGGACTGAAAAGAATGTATTTGTTAGAAAAATATATATTATGGAGCAATGGAACACATAAAATATTGCAGAAATATAAACACAGAAAATGCATAAAACAAGAGAGACACAGATATATGAGGTGCACCCAGTTTGGGCTACGTCCATGGAGAAACAACCAGTCCTTCCTTTTATATTATCCAGTAAACTGAAGAGATACAGCCTACAGCAGATCTGCTGTAACACCTTCTTTGCTCTCAATCTCCTCTCTTTTCCTCACTCAGAATACAAATATGCCTAGATGAAATACAATTCCTCATTATATAGTAAGGGGTTTCCTTCTAGGGCAAAAAACCCTAAATTAAACATAACTTCTACCGTCAGATCATCCGCCTAATGAACGGCCCAGATTGACTAGAAATTACTAGACTTTTACAAGGCAATTTTACATCTATTTTTAGCTTCGGGGGCACTACCCCCAGACCCCCCAGCAGGGGGGGATTAGCCCCCCTGCGTGGAGGGGTGTACAGTCTTCCTAGGGTATACATCCGGCTGAAACCTTTGAATACAGAAGATAATCAGGCCTCACACCCAACAATCTCCCACTTGGAGACTGATTATAGCAACTCCACCACTGCTTCATTTGCTAGACAATAAATCCACTCTGGACTTGGTTGTTTCTCATCTTATTCATTATGCTTGAAGACCAATTGAAATTGAGCAGATTCTCAATTTCTCCCTGGTTACAACTTTTTTTAACATATTTGTAGGATTCTGGCTAATGTGTATCTTTTCCAGCTTCAACTGTCCATCTTCCAATGCTGGCCGTATGAAATGGTACTTGAGTTGTATATGTTTAGTCTTGGAATGAAATGCAGAGTTCTTTGCAAGTTTTATGGCACTCTGGTTGTCACTGTATAACCTGCCCAACTCCTGCTTCTTGCCCAATTCATCCAGACACCTTTGTAACCAAATCATTTCTTTACTAGCCTCTGTAGCAGCAACATACTCTACTTCTATTGTTGAAAGTGCAACAACACTTTGGATTTTTGAAACCCAACTGACAGCTGTTCCACCTACAGTAAACACATACCCTGTTGTGCTCCTCCTATTATCTCTATCACCTGCCATATCTGCATCAACATATCCCTATAGAGAAATGTTTGAACCAGCAAAGCATAATGCTTGATTTGTGGTACCTCTCAAATACCTGAGAATCCACTTCACTGCTATCCAATGTTCTTTTCCTAGATTGTTCATGTACTTTCTTACAACTCCCACTGCATGTGCAATATTAGGCCTTGTGCAGACCATTGCATACATTAAGCTTCCAACTACTGATGCATATGGAACTTTAGACATATGAGCCATTTCTTCCTGAGTCTTGGGACACACCTCCTTACTTAATTTGAAATGGCTAGCCAAAGGTATACTAACTGGTTTTGCATTCTGCATATTAAACCTTTTCAACACCTTTTCTATGTACTCACTTTGAGACAATGTTAATTTGCAATTCTTCATGTCTCTAGTTATTCTCATACCAAGGATATGTTTTGCAGCACCCAAATCCTTCCTTGCAAATGAGTTTCCAAATTTCCTTTTGAGCACATTTATTTCTTGCATGTTAGAACCTGCAACAAGCATGTCATTATGGTCATGATCGAATTCATGATGATCTCCCTACCTAAATGAGATAGGTAATTACGCTTTAGTATATCATGCATATATTATATATGTCATTATGCTATTTTGAGAGATCGAACTGTGAACTTCTTCCATCCGGACCTTCTCTCATTCACATCTCTCTGGTCATGTATGAAATGACATATATAATGATCAGTCATAAATCTCTCTCCTTCTCTCAATCGATGGGTATCAATCAATAATATCCCAGGTCTCTAACTGTGTCCGTATTGGAAGGTTTCTTATGCTTGCCGAATAGTGACTGATCGATAGCCCACATCTTCCGAGAGGGGTCCGGATTCACATTGGCCAAGACGAAGGAAAAGGAAATGATACCCGTTCACCTTCATCACATGCCACATCCACCGGTACGGGACGACACAAGACGGGAATAAGGTACAGGACGCGTGACTTAGGTGAGTCAGTGAGTGAGGGTCATTCACAATACCCCGTGCCTTTTGATATAAACACAATGATCAAAGTGACATCCAGTATAACCTTGTTCAGACATAAAACTGTCAAATTTTAGATACCACTGCCTTAGAGCCTGTTCTAAGCCATACAAGCTCTTCTTCAACCTGCACACTAGTTTCTCCTTCCCTTTTACCTCATATCCTTGTGGCTTCTGCATATATATCTCTTCCTCCAAATCCCCATGGAGAAAGGTTGTCTTTACATATAACTGCTCAAGATGCAAAACTTCAGCTGCTACTAGACTAAAATAGTTCTGATTGAAGTCATTTTAACAAAGGAGAAAATATTTCATCAAAATCAATACCTTTCTTCTGTGCAAACCCCTTCACCACAAGTCTAGCTTTGTACCTCTATTTTCCTCCATCTTCTTCCTTCAGCGTGTAAACCCATTTATTCTGCAATGTTGTTTTACGTGCAGGCAACCTGACTAAGTCCCGAGTCTGGTTATGTGCTAAGGAGTCCATATCTTCTTTCATGGCTTGCTCCCACTTCTTCCTGGTTCTACCTGCACTGCTTCTTCATAACATTCTGGTTCACCAGAATCAGTCAAAAATACATAATATAATGAAGGAGAGTATCGTTCAGGGGGTCTACTTATCCTGGTAGATCTTCTAACACCACTTTCAGGTGTTTGAAGTGCTTTTTGCTGTTGTGGTTGTTGTTCTGGCTGTTGATCATTATGATTTTCAGGAACCATCACTTTTCCTGTGATATCGTCAAGCACTGTGTATTCTCTGTTTTATTTTTCTTGTTTCTTTTCCTGCAACTGATTCTTATACAAGACCTTTTCATTGAATATTACATCTCTGCTCCTAATGATTTTTTGATTTTCATAATCATGTAAGCGATAACCAAAATCATTAACACCATATCCAATAAAGGTACATTTCTTTGATTTTTCCTCAATCTTTGTTCTATTTTCTTTGTTAATGTGGACAAAGGCTTCACAACCAAAAGTCTTTAAAAATGAGTAGTTTACCTTTTTACCTGTCCATGCCTCCTCTAGAATACCACCATCCAAGGAACTTGAAGGCCCTCTGTTTATTAGATAAATAACAGTATCTATAGCATCTGCCCAAAATTGTAAAGGAAATCCTACATGCAATCTCATGCACCTTGCACGCTCCATGATTGTCCTGTTCATCCTTTCTGACACACCATTTTCTTGTGGTGCTCTTGGAACTGTCTTCTCTCTGTGAATTCCATTCTCTAAACAATACCTATCAAACTCTTTGCTCCAATATTCACCTCCATTATCTAATCTGAGACACTTCAACCTTTTCCCTGTCTCATTTTCAACCAAAGCTTTCCATTTCTTGAAAGTATCAAATACATCAGATTTATTTCGAATACAATAAATCCAGGTTTTTCTGGTTGCATCATCAATAAAAGTAACATAATAACGAGAGCCACCAAGAGATGATACCTGATTAGGTCCCCATACATTTGTATGCACAAGCTCTAATTTTTCACTCTTCTTTTCTTTCCCAACTCTAAGGAATTTGACTCTCTTCTGTTTTCCATAAACACAATTCTCACAGAATTTTAAATCAACATGCTTCAAACCTGGTAACAAATTTCTTGAGTGAAGAATCTGCATCCCCTTCTCACTCATGCGCCCGAGCCTATGATGCCACAATGTTGTATCTTCTCCTGTAGAGGTTAAAGCATTAACAGAATTAGAAATACCATTGCATAAATACAATGTACCAACCTTTTCTCCTTTTGCTATTACCAGGGATCCTTTAATGACTTTCCAGGTTTTATCTGTGAAAGTAGTTACGCAACCTTCACCTCCCAACTACCCTGTTGAAATCAGATTTTTCTTCAGATCTAGAACATGCCTTACCTTCTTCAATAACCACTGATTTCCATTTTGCTGTTTTACAAAAACTGTACCCATTCCAACGATTTTATAGGGTTTATCATCACCCAATTGAACTTGTCCAAAATCTCCTTGGACATAATCATGAAAATGTTTCTTATCAGGTGTGGCATGGAATGAGGCCCCTGAATTTATCACCCAGGCATCAATAATATTTTCTAATGAAAGAATCAAAGCATCTTGCAACACATCACCTGTTACATTCACTTCATGATTAGTTTCTTGATGTGCATATCCTTCTTTTCCCTTCCGAGACTTGCAGTCTTTCTTCAGGTGTCCTTTCTTCCTGCATTTCCAGCACACTATTCTCGATCTGGACTTGGATCTGCCTTTTCTTGACTTACTATGATATCCTGGGCTCTTTCCTCTTTCCATTTTTCTTCTGCTAGTCTCTGCAGTCAAAGAATTACCTGATGTCTCACCAGAGCTTTTCCGTCGCATTTCCTCGCTAAGGATTGCACCAACAACATCATCAAACTTTAAAGTACTAGATCCAGAGACAGAGTTACTAACGACCATAACTAAACCATTCCAAATTTCTGGCAATGAGCACAGAAATAACAAAGCCCTAACTTCATCATCAAAATTTACCCCTACAGAACTTAACTGACCTGTAACTGTATTAAAATCATTTAAATGATCTGCAACAGATCCACCTTCTGACATCTTCATATTAAATAAACACTTCATAAGAAATACCTTATTTGAGGCCAAGGGTTTTTCATACAGTTTGGCCAATGCCAACATTAAACCCTGTGTTGTCGTTTCCTTTGAAATATTAAACGCTACCGACACCGCTAGGCACAGCCATATTGTTCCAAGTGCCTTTCTATCCAGAATATCCCATTTTGTGTTTGTCATACTTGTCGGCTTCTTTGTCTTTCCGCTCAATGGTAGGTACAGATCTCTCTGATACAGATAATCTTCCATCTGCATATTCCACAGCTGGTAGTTTTGGCCATTGAATTTTCCGACCGTAAACCTACCATCTTCCACCATTTCTCCCACTCAAACCAGAAACCCTTCTCTCCTACGAGTTTATTAGCCAAATAGACCTTCGGCTCTAATACCAGTTGTTAGAAAATTATATATTATAGAGCAATGGAACACATAAACTATTGCAGAAATATAAACACAAAAAACGCATAAAACAAGGGAGACACAGATATACGTGGTTCACCCAGTTTGGGCTACGTCCATGGAGAAACAACCAGTCCTTCCTTTTATATTATCCAGCAAACTGAAGAGATACAACCTACAGCAGATCCGTTGTAACACCCTCTTTGCTCTCAATCTCCTCTCTCTTCCTCACTCAGAAAACATATATGCCTAGACGCAATACAATTCCTCATATATAATGAGGGGTTGCCTTCTAGGGCAAAAAACCCTAAATTAAACATAACTTCTACCGTTAGATCATCTGCCTAATGAACGGCCCAGATTGACTAGAAATTACTAGACTTTTACAAGGCAATTTTACATCTATTTTTAGCTTCGGGGGCGCTACCCTCGGACCCCCCAACCGGGGGGGATTAGCCCCCCCGCACCCCCCCGCATGGAGGGATGTACAGTCTTCCTGGGGTATACATCCGAATGAAATATTTGAATACAGAAGATAATCAAGCTCCACACCCAACAGTATTCTTTGACCCAATCAATTATACTCTTGGCATCTCCATCAACGAATATTTTTTTCCAATCCCAACCATTTTCCAAAGTTGAGGATGCCCCAAAGTGCAATGATCTCAACTCTACTATTTGTCCCTCAGTCTCCCTTCCACCAGAAATGGTAAAATCACCCCGACTTCAGAATAATGACAACCACACATCCACATCTTCTCTGTTGGCTAGCCCATCAAAATATCCTCTGGGATAGATCCCCTTAATGTTCTTATATATTATCTTCCTTGTTTTTACCACTGTCTTCTTGGGTCTAATATCAGAGAAATATGTGATGGTCTTCAGTACCACCTCCCAAACCACCGGTCTTGTATGTTCAAACAACTAAGCATTATGACTACGCCATATGGTCCAGATGACGTAGAAGGGGAGAATGTGATGCTCAGGCATGTCTTGGATCATGTGATGAAGCAATTTTCTAGTGTATGTAGTGTACCCAAGCAATATAACTTAAGTAAATCCATCACCCCTGTCCACACCTCCCTGGCAAATGAACATCCAATGAATAGATGGTCTGCCTCCTCATCCTGCATCCTGCACATGGAGCATATACCCAGGCCTTGAGAGCCTCTGCCTTGTAATTTAATCCCAAGTAATCACTCTATTGTGTATGGCCAACCACCCAAAACAAAGAAGTTTCTTTGGTATCTCCCACACCCATGCGGCCTTGAACCATGAGTTGAATTTAAATGTTTTTTCTGCCAATGGAAGATTATTATATATATCATTGACTTTTGGATATCCATTTTTTGTTGGGCCTTCCCATTGCATAATGTCTTCACCTACACCATTGCAAGCACCTGAATCATACAAATTTGTGAGAAAATCTTCCCACTCAATAGCCAAGTTATCGATCAAACCAATGTAGATAACCCTCAACCAAGACAGTTGGGAGGTGAACCGATTGTTCCTGTCAGTGATGTGTGCATAATTAAAGATTCCCTTATCGTGGAGTGTGTTAAGGAGGGCATATGAAAGGGAGTGATTTCCAATGAAGCCTTTCAAAGCATCCATTCCAACCTCCTCATGTCTTCCATCCCCGAGTACCCATCGCATAAACCCCAACATCCAATGGTAATTTCTCGACATGCTACTCCAAATATGTGATGCTCCTGATGACCTTCTTGCCCCCATCCTGGACCATATCGAGAGGGTTTTCCCCTTCATATATTTTTCTCTAATAATTTTGTTATCAGGAAAACTAGTGTCCATTCAAAGCTGCTACTCCTACTAAGACGGGTAGCTATCTTAGAAACAAACAAACTAAAGTTACTTGTGTTTTCCTTTATGAGATATAGATGAGAGAGAAGCAGAGAGTACCAACCTTAGTCTTTCACTAGTCTCCTTGCTCGTTTCCTCTCTCCTTTGATAGAGCTTTCACCACTCCTTTCTCACTTGTCTCACTTCAAAGAACACCTGCAGAGTCAAGGCATCAAAATACCATCAAAGCATAGAGATCTATAACCATAAACAATGCAGGATCAAATGTACATTAACCATATAAATGCATATACAAATACAAGATTCAGATATATACAAGCATATGGAGGAAAACTCAAATAGCTTTATTGATAGAAGTAGTAGAAGAGAGGATTACAACCAAGATGTCTGATCCAGCATCATCCTTCCAGCATGAAATCCCTCTTCACCTCATATAAAGCAAGATCACCCAAAAATGTCTTCAAAGAGAAACCAACAACACTTCCTTGCAAATTACAAAATTCCAGCCTCTAGATCTCTAGGATGAGGGATCCATATATAGATGTTTACAGGAGAGTGAGTCAGCTTCTGGGATTTTGATTAGTGTCATTTCACTAATAGTTCTTGGTTCCACTTGGAGATTTCATGATCTCTTACTCATCCCTGGGCGAATTCAGAGAGGCAAGTGTTAAATGAGCAGTTTCTAGAAGATTCTTTGAGTTTCCACCTAGCAAATTGCTTCTGCCATTTGTCTGCTCTCACTCATCGCACCCTACAGAAGGGCTTTCCAATGTGCATTGCACCCCCCGTGTGTAATAGGTGAGATGCATTGCACACTATGCATGGAGCAATCTATATGGTCTAGTTTTGACCAGTTTTGAGCAGTTTTCCAGGGAGAACTTCTGGGAAATGATGTAATCAGCTGACCTTGTTCCTTTAGGGTATGAAACAACACTTTTAGGGGTTTATAAGCCGTTGGTTTATGGACATATGGATTAGGGTTGTAGTGCCCAAATATGTCTATAACAAATTGTTGGCATTATGATACAAGTGTTATCCTTGATGGCAACTCACTCAGAGGCAGGTACAGGTGAAGGCAACTTAATCAGAGGACAAATCTTAGTACAGCAGGACAAGAAAGCGATATACGCAGGTTCAGTAAGAAAAATCAGCGTGTACACGCAGGTTGGCTTCAGTAAAAGCGCATACATGTGGAAAACTTATCTTTGGTCCGTGGCGGTTAGTCCTTGGAAGTTGTGCCTATGGTTTTGGACCATGGTGCCTCGACGGATGTGTTGATCCCTAGTTTTAAAGTTGATGGTATTGTGTTACTATGGTTTTGGACCGTGGTATTGTGAAGGGCCTAAGCCTATATAAGGAGAAGATCATTAGGCCAGACTGTGTGTAAGAGTGTGTGAGTGATGAAGATCTGAGGAAGTGTGAGATCCAAGTGCTGGTTATGGGTTGGTGATCTGAACCAAGGTTTCACTCATGTGGAGGATGATGAATGATGCAACGAGATCTCAAGGCTTGGAATGATTATCTTCATATGGTATGACTGTGGATAGACCAGATCTATTGACGCATGTTTATTGTTATGATCTGTGTATGTTTTGATGTCTGATATAGTTGCGGAGTTATAAGTTAGAATTTGCAGATCTGTACGTGGGTTGGTTTTGGTAAAAGAGCGTATACACGCAGGTTGGGTTCGTCGAAGTAGCGTATATAATGTGAAGTATGATATTTGAAGATGGAGTTGGATCTGGTTGTTGTCTGGTTGTTGTTGACAGGGTTTCAGTGATTCAGTATTGGGTGATTCAGAGATTGATGATGCAGGTTGTACTACAATGGTGATAGTTTTATGGATCCAGTATGAAAATGTATGAAACGTGGTCCCGGGAAGATCGTAGGCCGGCACCTACGTACTGGTAAACATATCAGCCAGTACAAGAGCCAGGGGGTTGTAGCTCCCTTCCAGTAGCAGCTGGAAAACGAGTAAAGGTTGGAGCATTCTGTAGGTAGGCACCTACGTACTAGTAAATGGATTGGCTAGTACAAGAGCTATGAGGGTTGTAGCCCTCTGCAGGTTGTAGCCTGCGTGCTGGTAAAGGACTGCACTAGTACATTGTAAAAGAAGTTTCTTATTAAAGAAGAAAGAGACGAATTGCAGCAGGTGGTTTTCACCCACATTGGGTTTCCACCTTATATCATGGTGTTCATGTGTGTGGCTTTTATGTGATGATCTGTTCTGTTATACTGCACCTGTTTACTGTTAATGTGGTTAATAATGTTCTGATGCATTTACTAAAGATAAGCTAACTGAATCATAAGATTTCTGGATATACGCTAGTTGCTTTAGACACAGTAGCGTGTACACGCGGGTTCACTTAACTGAAGTAGCGTATATGTTTCTGAGCATGAAATTTGAAAAATATTATTGATCTGATAATATTGATTCACCCCCCCCCCCCCCTCTCAGTATTATTTCCAACAATTGGTATCAGAGCAGGTCCTTCAGAGAAGCTTGATCGCTTGAAGGAGATTCGTAGAACAATGGGGAAGAAAGCACGTCAGAAGAAGAAGACAGCTCAAAGGAACAATGACAACCTGCCGTTGAGTGGAAGCAAGAATTCAGATCCTGAATCACCTCGGAATGAAGATGGACAAACAAATGAAGCATCAGATCAAACCATAGATCAGCAAGATCTACCTAGCAAAAGGGAGAATGCCCTCAAAGAAGAAATCATCAGATTAGAAGATCAGTTGGAATGTGCCTCCAGAATTCGACAAATGCTGCTAGCACTGAATAAAGAGCAAGAAAATGAGATCCTCAAACTAAGGCATCAGCTGGATGAAGGAAGGAAAGCTGAAGAGACCTTGAAGAAGCAATGTCTGGAAAAAGAAGAACAATATCAAGTTGAGGTAAAAATCTTGAAAAGTAAATTAGAAGAAAAAGATAAACTATTACGATTTCAAGATAGTACTAAGATCTTGGATGATATTCTTAGTAGTCAAAGGTTCCCTGCTATCAAAACTGGTCTTGGTTTTCATGAGTCTATTGAAGGTGAATCTGGTTCACAAAGTGAGACAAGAAACTCTAAATCTGAAAGGCTCAACAAGGAGATGAAAGGACAACCCCATCAACAATCAAGGAAAGAGACTCCTCAAAGAAAATCTTTTACTCCTCCCATGAATAATGTTGAATGCCATGCATGTCATAATCTTGGACATGTTGCAGCCATATGTAGAAGAAGAAGGTTTCAAGACCATCATGCAGAAAGATCATCACATTCAAGGTACTTTAATGGATATTGCTTTTCTTGCAATATGTTTGGCCACAAAGCTGCTGATTGCTATAAGAGGAATATGAAACATGTAAGATGCTATGCATGTAACAAGTTTGGACATAAAGCAAGAGATTGCAGGAACAAAGCTCATGATAAGAAGAAATCATCAACATGCTTGAAGATATGGAAGAAGAAGGAAGTTCAGTCAGAAAAATGCGGCACAGCACAGGGTACTCAGCACAGCAAGACATAACAAACTTAGGGGGAGCTGAAGGTGTAAAACTTCAGTGTTCTAATTCTCATACGCAAGTTTAATGAAGGGAAGCCGCGTATATACGCGATTTCTACACTGCAAAGTCGCGTATATGTCAGTTTGTGGAAAAGCAGTGGGAACAGACTCAGAAAAGGGGTCTGATATGTTTCAGTCCAGTATATGCTCTATTGGTTAACAGTTACAGTCTGCGGAGGAGGTCTGGAAATGTCTTAAGATGCTAGAAGTGTTTTAATCCTAACTTGATGATGATGATATCTTGATGCTTATTACTGATGTATGCATCAGATCTAACTGAAAACAGATGGCACAAGCTCAGGGGGAGCATATACTTCAAATAATGCATTGTTGGCATTATGGTTACAAGTTGTTGATAAAGTCTATGAAGCTAAATGATACATCTTGTTGTTTGATCAAAGGAATGGTATTGCAGGCTAATGCTTATGGTACAGATCATATATGATGAATGATAGTCATGGTCTTGAATGAATTGCTGGTCTTAAAACCTGCATCTGCTCAGGGGGAGCATGGATGGATTAATACAAAGGGGAGCCAAATCAGAAACTTCAGCATGTACTCAGGGGGAGCATGAACAGATTGGTACACTTTGGCATATACAAAGGGGGAGCACATTTGGAGATGTCAGCAGGTACTCAGGGGGAGTATGTACAACAAAAGGTATACCAAAGAGGAGAATATCTTGGTCCACCCTTTGCCCTTGATGTCAAAGGGGGAGAGTGACTTGGTGTGGTGGTTGCCATCAAGTCCAAAGGCGGAGATTGTTGGCATTATGATACAAGTGTTGTCCTTGATGGCAACTCACTCAGAGGCAGGTACAGGTGATGGCAACTTAATCAGAGGACAGATCTTAGTACAGCAGGACAAGAAAGCGATATACGCAGGTTCAGTAAGGAAAATCAGCGTGTACACACAGGTTGGCTTCAGTAAAAGTGTGTACATGTGGAAAACTTATCTTTGGTCCGTGGCGGTTAGTCCTTGGAAGTTGTGCCTATGGTTTTGGACCATGGTGCCTCGACGGACGTGTTGATCCCTAGTTTTGAAGTTGATGGTATTGTGTTACTATGGTTTTGGACCGTGGTATTGTGAAGGGCCTAAGCCTATATAAGGAGAAGATCATTAGGCCAGACTGTGTGTAAGAGTGTGTGAGTGATGAAGATCTGAGGAAGTGTGAGATCCAAGTGCTGGTTATGGGTTGGTGATCTGAACCAAGGTTTCACTCATGTGGAGGATGATGAATGATGCAATGAGATCTCAAGGCTTGGAATGATTATCTTCATATGGTATGACTGTGGATAGACCAGATCTATTGACGCATGTTTATTGTTATGATCTGTGTATGTTTTGATGTCTGATATAGTTGCGGAGTTATAAGTTAGAATTTGCAGATCTGTACGCGGGTTGGTTTTGGTAAAAGAGCGTATACACGCAGGTTGGGTTCGTCGAAGTAGCGTATACAATGTGAAGTATGATATTTGGAGATGGAGTTGGATCTGGTTGTTGTCTGGTTGTTGTTGACAGGGTTTCAGTGATTCAGTATTGGGTGATTCAGAGATTGATGATGCAGGTTGTACTACAATGGTGATAGTTTTATGGATCCAGTATGAAAATGTATGAAACGTGGTCCCGGGAAGATCGTAGGCCGGCACCTACGTACTGGTAAACATATCAGCCAGTACAAGAGCCAGGGGGTTGTAGCTCCCTTCCAGTAGCAGCTGGAAAATGAGTAAAGGTTGGAGCATTCTGTAGGTAGGCACCTACGTACTAGTAAATGGATCGGCTAGTACAAGAGCTATGAGGGTTGTAGCCCTCTGTAGGTTGTAGCCTGCGTGCTGGTAAAGGACTGCACCAGTACATTGTAAAAGAAGTTTCTTATTAAAGAAGAAAGAGACGAATTGCAGCAGGTGGTTTTCACCCACATTGGGTTTCCACCTTATATCATGGTGTTCATGTGTGTGGCTTTTATGTGATGATCTGTTCTGTTATACTGCACCTGTTTACTGTTAATGTGGTTAATAATGTTCTGATGCATTTACTGAAGATAAGCTAACTGAATCATAAGATTTATGGATATACGCTAGTTGCTTTAGACACAGTAGCGTGTACACGCGGGTTCACTTAACTGAAGTAGCGTATATGTTTCTGAGCATGAAATTTGAAAAATATTATTGATCTGATAATACTGATTCACCCCCCTCTCAGTATTATTTCCAACACAAATTTGACCCTATATACCATTATCATTTGCAGCCCTCCATAAACTTTTTATGATTAAAGCACAATTAAAATTGTGAGTGTTCAGAATACCCCATCGCCCCCCGCTGCAACCAGTCTAGCTATGGCATTCCATCTTACCAGGTGTATCTTCCCCTTCAACTCAATTCTGACCAGATGAATCTTGCCATAATCTCATCAATCTTATGACAAACCTCCATTGGAAGAATAAACAAATTCATACATAACACTAAGATGTTCTGAAGGATGGATCTGACTAGTGTTAAACGACCACTTATGGAAACCCATTTATGTGCCCACCCAGTAAGCTTTATGTTAAATCTATCCAGTATCCATTCCCAATCTTTGAAGTAATATTTATTTTCATTTAATTGGAATCCCAGGTATTTGATGTCCTCCTTCAGATAATTCACAAAAATCCCAAATAAGTTACAAATCTCCCTGCACTGTGGGTCTTCCATGTTTCCCGTGATCAATATTGATTTATTATTACTCATTTAGAGGCCCTATTCCTCGCTAAATGACCTGATATTCTAGTGGATAATCCTCCAATCATCATTATCGTTCATGCCTCCAAAGAGAAGGTTGTCAACAAACATAAAATTTGTGACTTGTATGTTCTTTGTTATATTAATTCCCTTAATTCTACCATTGTATTTTGCCTTTATCATCTTGCTACTCAGGCATTCCATAACTCGTATAAATAGAAGTGGCCATAATTCACATCCTTGACGAAGTCCCCCGTGGCATGATCACATATAAATTGAAATATTTATTGATTACCAATTATAAATCACTAAGATGAGTGCAGAAGTAGAGCCCATACCAAATTTCACCAAAGTTGGGGAAGCAATAATTCTTGGTTGCTGATGATCGTGACTACCAATATATCATCTGTAAATTGGTAGAAGAATTTCTCAAATATTCTGAGAGCAAACATTTGGTGGATGACCGACTAAAATTGAACAAGGTACAAGCTTTGTGGATTGCGTAAGGACAAACATATCATAAAATCTTCAACCTGTCGATTTATATGTTGATGGATTTATAATTGACATTTTAGGTGGTGTGAGTCTAGAGAAATCCAATACATGAACCATAGTTCTAAGTTAAAACAGAACATGGGTTGGTTTACAATGGAAAATATGTTATGTCGTCTATCAGCCTGGGAGTCCTTCAAAGCGATATTATCAAGTTAAACCCTCTTCTTCCTACCACCTACCTAATTATGTTTATTATAAAGCATTTCCATACGTTTATACAGATTATTGTAGTCGGGCTTATAATGTACATTATTGTTGAAAAATACTGGATTTTATATGATTGTTGTGTAATGTTGGAAAAGAAAAACTTTATTCAACAATGATACTAGAAATTACACAAAAGATATTCCTGAAATTTCCTAATATATTCTGGGCAATGGGTGACGGTACGAAAATTTTCCTCTATGCTCACTAGAAACGTGGATATTTCACTTTTTGGAAGGTGGTTATCATGGCCAAACCAATTTCCTATACTGAAAAAGCATTCCCAACATGATGATATTATCATTGGTATTGATAGAATTATTTTTATCCTGCATTGCAAGGAAAAGGTGTATCCAAGATCAAATATCCTAGTTGTAACAATCACAAACAAGGAATCAAAGTGGGTAGAGGCATAGGGTGATGTGGAGACTAAAGCATAAGCGATGGCAGTGCTAAAAAATGTTTAGGGGCGGCATTCCTGAATTAGAGCAAATTCTAGTTCTTAAATGGTGGATCAACTGGATTCAGAGAGGAAGTGATTGTAAGTATACAATTTTGGTGGACAAGAAGCACTTACATGACATAAGGGTAAAGCTAAATTATGTATACTAAGGATGAGAAGGTTCTTTTAGAATTCCTAAAAATATCTATATGAAATTAAAAATGCATAAATTGTGGTTTTAGTGCAGGCACCGGTTGGTCTCGTTTACTTCACAGGAGAACATACGAGCCAAAAATTCAATGGGCATGTATTATATACATGGTGGTTACCTTTCAAGTTTGCACTACTTTTACTTGGGTGACAATATTAGATTCAAAAAATATTTCTAAATCTGTTGAAAAATGAGGTTCTTTCACTTGGGTGATAATATTAGATTCGAAAAATATTTCAAAATCTATTGAAAAATGAGGTAAAAGAATTGATGTAAACCCTACACTCTTATCACTCTTAGCTGTCATATTCCAAAATAACAATCAAATTAAATTTAGTAAATAATATTTAACAACCATACCATAAAAATTAGTATCATTGAAGTTGCCTTAATATTGCTTTAAATTATTTGATGCACTGGTATCATGGATGGATAGGCATAAACACAACAAACATGGTGTTAGAAAGTATCAAGAACAAAAAACAGTTGCAGGAGCATGAGAAAAATGGTTTATTTTCATCTCGTCGTAAACATAGATCTCAAAAAAATTAATTACAAGATCAAATGCCCGTTGGCCAAAGCTATAACCTTGTAATTGTTAGTTCACTCCAATTATTGCAGAAATATTTTTATTTCAATATGCTACTTCGAGCTACATAAAAAATGTTGTCATTTTTATGTTACTTTCAATCGCAGGTGCGGGAAGCAATGTGGGAAAGAGGGATTTCTCTACAAAGTTCATATTTAATCCATATTCGATTGATTTATGTAATCATTCTTTAATTAGTTACATGTCCATGGGGTGATGATACTACCAGGATATCATTTGTATGAGGTCAACATGTGACACAAAATGAAATGATTTATTTGTTTATTTTTATTCTACGACGTTGGGCATCCGTAAGAACTTGTACCATCTGGTTTTAAGGATGAGATCAATTTTGTTTCAAATTCTTTGGTTTTGCAACAATATGGCATATATCTCATATATTTAAATGAGAAATGTACCATCTAGTTTTAGGGATGAAATCATTTTTGTTTTGCAACAGTTTGTCATATATATCATATATATAAATCATAATTTTTTTGCATTAGACTAGCATTCTCCCAAATTTATAAAAAAAGGGCAGAAGAAGTTGGGGGAAATCAATATGCAGACCTCACTATGAAGGTGATTGCTCTAGATGTGTTATATAAATTATCAACCCTTCTTCACAGGGACAATATTCAATAAGACTTTTATGAAATTTAGCAATGCATCAGGGCTTAATATTAATAAAAATAAAACAAATCTTATTTCCGATGATAGTACCTTGAAGGAGGCAATCAGGATTGCTGCTATGTTTCAATTTTGTTCATTGTCAAATGGATTCAAATACCTAGGATTCCATTTGAAACAAGTTCTCAGATTGGGGTTGGCTTGTGAACAAATTCGAGCGAATGTTATGCCACGGGATCATAGGTGGTTAACTCTTGGAGGCAAGTTTGTCATGATTTAAGTGGTTTTGCAAAGCATCCCTATATATTGGATGCATATATTTCACATCCCTCAATCCACTATGAAGAAGATTGAATCCATTGTGCACCATTTTCTATGGTCGGGATTTGGCACCAAAAGAAAAATCCTCCTTGTTGGCCTCAGTCTAATCTCTAAACCAATTAAGAATGGAGGCTGGGGCTTCCTTAGTTTCAGAAACATTCGATAAAACTTTTCTTGAAATTCAGTAATGCATCTGGGCTTAACATTAATAAAAATAAAACAAAACTTATTTCTGATGTTGGTACCTCGATGGAGGTAATCAGGATTTTTGCTATGTTTGAGATTAGGATTTTCCCATTTTCAAATGGACTAAAATACCTGGGCATCCATTTGAAACCTAGAAATTATAAGCTTTTAGATTGGGATTGGCTTGTGAACAAATTGGAGCGAATGTTATGCCGCTAGGATCATCAGTGGTTAACTCTTGGAGGCAGGGTTGTCATGATTCGAGCGGTTTTCCAAAGCACCCCTATATATTAGATGCATATATTTCACATCCCTCAATCCACTATGAAGAAGATTGAATCCATTGTGCGCCATTTTCTATGGTCGGGATCTGGCACCAAAAGAAAAATCCCCCTTGTTGGCCTCAATCTAATCTCTAGACCGATTAAGAATGGAGGCTGGGGATTCCTTAATTTCAGAAGCATTCCATAAGAATTTATGAAATTCAACAATGCATCTAGGCTTAACATTAATAAAAATAAAATAGAACTTATTTCTAATGATGGTACCTTGATGGAGGTAATCGAGATTGCTGCTATGTTTCAGATTAAGATTTGTTCATTGTCAAATGGATTCAAATACCTAGGATGCCATTTGAAACCTAGAAATTACAAGTTTTCAGATTGGGATTGGCTTGTGAACAAATTCGAGCGAATGTTATGCCATTGGGATCATAGGTGGTTAACTCTTGGAGGTAAGGTTGTCATGATTTGAGTGGTTTTCCAAAGCATCCCTGTATATTGGATGCATATATTTCACATCCCTCAATCCACTATGAAGAAGATTAAATCCATTGTGCACCATTTTCTATGGGCGGGATCTAGCACCAAAAAAAAAAACCCCTTGCTGGCCTCAATCTAATCTCTAGACCAATTAAGAATGGAAGTTGGGGCTTCCTTAATTTCAAAAGAATTCCATAAGACTTTTCTGAAATTCAGCGATGCATCTCGGCTTAACATTAATAAAAATAAAACAAAACTTCTTTCTAATGATGGTACCTTGATGGAGGTAATCGGGATTGCTACTACGTTTGAGATTAATATCTTCCCATTGTCAAATGGATTAAAATACCTGGGTTGCCATTTGAAACCTAGAAATTACAAGCTTTCAGATTGGGATTGGCTTGTGAACAAATTCGAGCGAATTTTATGCCACCAGGATCATAAGTGGTTAACTTTTGGAGGCAGGGTTGTCATGATTTGAGCAGTTTTCCAAAGCACCCCTATCTATTAGATGCATGTCTTTCACATCCCTCAATCCACTATGAAGAAGATTGAATCCATTGTGCGCCATTTTCTATGGTCGAGATCTAACACCAAAAGAAAAACCCCCCTTGTTGGCCTCAAACTAATCTCTAGACCGATTAAGAATGGAGGCTGGGGCTTCCTTAATTTCATAAGCATTCATAAGACTTTTCTAAAATTCAACAATGCATCTAGGCTTAACGTTAATAAAAATAAAATAGAACTTATTTCTGATGATGGTACCTTGATGGAGGTAATCGAGATTGCTTCTATGTTTGAGATTAAGATTTTCCCATTGTCAAATGGATTCAAATACCTGGGCTTCCATTTGAAACCTAGAAATTACAAGCTTTCAGATTGGGATTGGCTTGTGAACAAATTCGAGCGAATGTTATGCCGCTGGGATCATAGGTGGTTAACTCTTGGAGGTAGGGTTGTCATGATTCGAGCGGTTTTCCAAAGCATCCCTGTATATTGGATGCATATATTTCACATCCCTCAATCCACTATGAAGAAGATTGAATCCATTGTGTGCCATTTTCTATGGTCAAGATTTGGCACCAAAAGAAAAATCCCCCTTGCTAGCCTCAATCTAATCTCTAGACCAATTAAGAATGGAGGTTGGGGCTTCCTTAATTTCAGAAATTTCAATCTGGCTCTTTTGTCTTCCAACCTATGGCACACATCTTTGTAGAACAAGGTCTATGGAAAAAAATCATGGCAACAGAATATCTTCACAACAATGAATTGGAGGAATGGATTCGTAATGGTGTTTCATCCACTACAAGCATGTTTGCAACTTGGAGAAGCCTATAGAGCGCAGTCCCTTGGATTTGCAGTAACCTTGTTTGGGTTGTTGGAAATGGTTTATAGGTATATCATGTCCCTTCCTAAATTAATTTTGACCAATACTAATTATTTCATTTTGGGGCCAATTTTGGAGATAGTGGGGCCCTTCCAATTTTTATTAGGAGATTAGACTTAGGAGAAGTTATTTTGTTGTGGTTAAATTACACATGGGGGCCACCCACACTAGGGAAATACACACTCCCTAGTTTGATTTGCATGGACGTGGTTAATTTTTGCATGGATTTGGTTAAGTGAGGGCCCATGATGGAGGTAAAATTGGAGGGAAAAGTGCTCCACGAAATCTGTATAAGGAAGGAAACTCTCCTCATTTCATTCATCTTTTGGAATATCAATTTCTCTTTGGTTGCTCAAGCTGCTTAGCCGAGTCACTTGCTGTTCAACGGGAGTTCTTCAAGCGAAGAGCTCCCCCTTTCTTCTACAGACTTCAAGTGCCACCCTAAGAAGGTTTTTCTTCATTCTTCCAAAGGAGGGATTTCATTGTGATTTCCACCAGTTGCATTCATTTTTTGGTGGTGCGTATTACTGGAGGACATAGTGAAGATGAGGCCGAGTTTGCTTGTGGTGGCTTGCCATGGAATTTGATTGGGAAATTTTTCGGAGAGGAGGTCTAATATATTTTATGTCATCTTGGAGAGTTTGGGAGCTGGAGGAGAGTGCTTCTTTGCAGTGTGATTTTCCCACTTCCTAGGCCAGTGAAAAGGCAATACTTGGTGCACACGTGGGACGTAGAGTATCAGTCTTTGAGGCTGAACTTTGTCGAGGAAGTGTTTGTGGAGGAGATTGCTTCATTTTCAGAGCTTGGGAGGAGGATTTCATTGGTGTCGCTTGTAAGCCGTATTCTTGAGCAGTTTGGAGGGCATGGGGCATATTGGAGGTCGATTTTGGAAGGTAAAACTCTGACCAAACCATTTATGGGTTTTTTTTCTGGTTTTTGTGAGAGGAGTATGTGGTTAAAATTTCATATTTTTCTACGTGATATTAGGGTATGAAATCTTCATTCTTATAACACGATGAATTGGTAGTTAGCTAGGGAATTTGCACCATTTTGTGGGTTCAAATTTGGCTTGGAGATAGGCCAAACCATTTCTAGGTTTTGCCTGTGGAGCCTAGATAGAAATTTGTAGAATTTTTTGAGCACCAGAGGTGGGGTTTTCAGCCATATCTTTGCAGCAGACAATGTAAAATTGTTGGCGACTGCGCAGTGCAGTAGTTTGTCAGTTGATTGTAGCTCTGGGTTTTCATTGCTTCACCTAGCCTTTTCTCCACTTGCATTTGAGGCAAGCCAAGGTGCATTCCTTCCATATTTTTTACTCTTGCACCATTTTATGATAAAATGGCTCCGCTGCTTCCACAATTCCAATTGTTCTAGGTGTTTATTAAATTGTTTTAAAATTTTATGTGGTGCAAATTTTTTATTTGTTTGCATATCATTGTTTTTCATATTTTGGAACATTACAGTGGTATCAGAGCATGATCTTGGCCCAGCTGTGGGTAACCAGTAAGATCATGGAATATTAAGATATGTAGGCACAGTAACCGGTGAAACCATAGGTATCAGAGCATGATCTTGGCCCAGCTGTGGGTAACCAGTAAGATCATGGAAGATTCATATATGTAGGCGCAATAAATGGTAAAACCATAGACAAACCCATGACTCAAGAGAAATTCAGTGTGCAGAAATTCTGGGGTGGAATCCATTGGGCCAATGAGAGGTTGGCCCAGTTGAGGAGGGTGACAGACCAAACCCATCCTCATCCTTATAGCAGAGACACTAGAGGTACACAAAACATGGGGGTGCATCCATCTACACCATGTGGGGTAAATATATAGACTCAGGACACCATATTTCCTCAAAAGGAGCAGATAGGGCAGGAACAATTAAAGGGTGAGACTAAGAGGCACTTCTGTTTGTGGAAAACTGACTTTAGATATGAGGAGCCTGAGGAGGAAATTGAGCATGAGGCGGTGGACACGCGAGAGTGTGAGGAGCACATTAGTATAGCCAATGTGGCACAAGAGTCACCATTGTTGGAGGCCTCTTTGATAGCACCAATTGACACCTTGGGGGAGAGACTAGAACATACACCCATAGGGCCATCCATTGACGAGGTTCAAAGAGACACATACTTGTCCACCATTGAGGAGGTGACATTCGTTGTTGAGGTATTTGGGGTTGTGGCCGAGTTTTCAGGTGATAATAACGCACAACATGATGACGAGGTGCCGAGGGACATCACCGCCCTTAATAAGGAGCCGATAGGTATAGAGGCACCCAGATCTATGACAAAGTTGCGAGATGAAAATCACCTACAACAATATGGAGAGCACATAGAGGGGTGTGAGCTAGTCATGGAGGGGTATTTTGTGACTCATGTTGAGCCCATGATGGAGGAGGATGAGCATTCTTCTTTGGGGCCAACCATTGACTTAGAGCAGATAGATGCACAGACCGTCAATAGAGTTGCATTACTTCCATATAGTAGCTCTCTCTAGGCCTATATAGATGGGTCTTGCGACATTGCTAGACTACCTTTGGACCACAAAGAGAGATGCAAAGACCCCCCGAAAATTTTTATGTGTTGACCAGGATGGTGAGTTGAGGCAACATGAGCTGCAGGGTGAAACACTCGCAGGATGGAGGGATTTTTCTATGTGCTGGAGTTTGTGCATTCGATCCCTCTCTTGGGTTTGGATGGCGAGATATTCTGAGTTGGTACCCGATAGAGTGGGCTAGACTCATGCAGATGGTCGTAGTCTGGAGTGAAGCTCAGTGGGAGCTCTCAGACATCGAGGGTAACGGAGGCCCAAGTTGGAATTGGGATTCAGGTGGGGCTTCCTATTCGATATTAGACATGCAAGATGGATATGGAATCGATGACATAGTCAACCCAAAGCCTGAGTGCATGCATTCCTTAGGGGAGTTCCATTTGGTGCTAGTGGCTAAGTGGTTTTTGAGCAGACTCCATTGGTTGTTTTTACATGTTGGTTGTGTATGGGGCACAAGATGATTAACATTCTCTCGAAGGAGTTGGTTGGAGGAGGTGGCATGGGTAGGCCACCGAACTGGATATTGTATGGAGACTATGTTCTCCCATTGAGGTTTAGGACTTAGGGGTCACAAAGGATCATCATAGAAAAGATATCCCCTCTAGTAGGAGTGGAGTTAGGGTGCTAAGGTCTACCAGGATGGACGAGGGGACATGACGCATGTCATGGTTGGGTCACTAGCAAAGTGATAGGAACTTTGGCACATGCAGGATACCATATGTTACAGGGTGGTATGATAGTAGGCAGTGGTACACAAGACTGCACAAAGTTAGGTGGTAGCATCCAGTGTTATATAAAGGGATATTACCTTATGCATACAAACCCAATTCTAAGCCATAGCACGTAGTGGTGTGCAAGGTTATGTAGCGAGGAGTAGTGTCATGCAGAGGAGAATGGAGATGCATGGTTGTTACACTAAAATTTGTCACCATGACTATTTGCAGTTAGTATGGCTCCATCAATTGTCATACTATCCTCCTTGGCAAGCCTCATACCTCTGCTCTCCATGTCAAACTTCAAGAAAGAGAGAAAGTCATTAAAAATCTATATATCTCTGGGTACGCAGTTTCTCTTAGCCTTACCTACGTGTGCGCACCCCAAGTTCACAATACCTGCGTACTTGTACGCTCTGTATGTAAAGCAATGGGTGCGTACTCCTGTAAAGGTCAAAAGGCGCAAGTTTCACTCCAAAAAAGTTACTTGTGGTCATTTCTAGAGCTTTCTAGAAGCTTGTTTGACGTGTATGAAGCGCCTCCAGATGGTTCATGTATCCCTACCAAAGAGGAACTTATCCCATCAAGAGGGGAGCTATCCCATCCAAAGAGGGGCTTATCCCATTGATGGTGGACCTGAATAACTTCCTCTAGAGCACTATAAATATAGGCATTGGGCCAAAGGGAGGGAGGTTGAAAGTTGAACATTCCTAAGGGTAGATGCTGCTGGAATTAGGACTCCCTTGTAAAGCTTGAGAGGAGAGATTCCCATCCTTTCCTAGCCTTATTTGAGAGTGGGTGAGCTGATCAAAGTAAAGGAAAACTCTTGCTGGACCCTAGGAGGGACTTGCACAAAACCAAGGCTCAGGTTGTAATGGTTCCTTTTGTTACCTTTTAATGCAAATGAACTTATTTTTCTCAACAGATTATTATTCATGGTTTGTTTCATATACTCCTTGGTCTATATGATAGATATGTATTGTTTTATGAGTTTATCAGGTGCTATTTAATCTTTTGGCTTGTTAGTGAATGCAGGTTTCGAAGAGAAGGAGGAGCTCATCCGGATCGGCGAGGCTGGACTACTACAAAGCGTTGGACTAAAGGTATGTTAAAGATCCCCTGATTACTTGTATTTGCAATGCATGTTTAGAGAAAGGTAGCTTTATTTGTCTTGTTTGTCACTAGAAAGCTTTTGCTTCTAGGGAGGTCGGTTGTGTCCGCACTAACGACTCTTTCCGCATGACAAAATGGCGACTCCACTGGGGAATCCATTGATGTGAATGTTTTTTCCTTTGTATGAAATTTTGATCTGAGAAAAGTTGTTTGTTTTCTGGTTTTTGGCTGTCTGACTGTGTTTTTGGGTGGGCTAGCTTAGGGTTAAATTAGATTTTAGTTTTTCTTTGTTTTGCTAGAAGTACGCAGCCTCTGCGTTGAGCACAGTGCGTACTTGTACGCACTGCAGCTGTGTGCACAGAGCGTACCCGCACCTGTGTAAATAGGTCACCTACGTACCCTGTCAAAATTAAGAAAATTTCAATTTTCTTCTTTTTGCCTTTTAGATTTTGGTTTTAAGTTGTTTTTACTGCCCAGATCCACTGGTTACCTGCCATAAATCTTCACCTAAGCTTGTTTCATTAGCATTCCTGCTCTAAGCTTTCATCAATTGGGTTTTTTGATTCTCTTTTTGAGAAATTCTAAATTTGATTTCCTTTGGTCATTACTTGGAGGTTTGTCTCAGTCTTTTCACAATTTTGCTAAATTGTGTATGAGTGTTAATCGCCTTTGAGTGTTTTTATTTTTTGATCTTTGGAACTCTCACCCAATTTTCTCGACTTTCACTTGATTGGTTCTTAGATTACATTAGAATCATCTTGTGTTTGAGAATTCTCTTGCATAGATCACATTTGCATAATTAGAATTCTCATTTTCAGAATATGAATGAAAAATGTGCATAGATTACATTTGCATACTTTTCAAGTGAATTGTGCATAGATTACAATTGCATAGTTTACATTCTGAAAAATCAATCGTAGATTTAGATCAGTTTTCTTTGATTTGAATTTGCACAAAAATAAAAATGAAAAAATGGTTTGGAAATGATTTGCATTAGTTTTTCTTGATAAAATTAGTGCATTAGAGAATTTGTTATATTTTCTCTTAGTGATCAATTTTTTGCATTGTCGGAAGTGAATGGAAACTCTCTCCCTACTTTAGTTAGGATTCATCGAGTTGAAAAGATTACACTATCATATTCGATTGCATTCAGTTGAGTCAGGCCATAACACCATTGGTTTCATCTCCATTTACCCCTTTGAGTAATAACAGCCTTAATAACACAGCGCTTAATTAAAATTCATCTAGTAATTTTTACATTTCTAGGGCTCTGAAACACCAATATAGATCAGGCTAGTGTCTTGGAGTAGGAGAGTAATTAACTCTCCAAGACAGCAAAACCAAACAAGTAGCTCATCTTGTGGTAGGATAAATCCAACTATTACATTTATGCTCTGGGAAAGCTCCTCTTAAAGGAGAAGCACGAGACCGTGTCCGAACCAGTGAGGAGATCAATCCTCCTTCATTGGGAAAGACACCAGATACGCACGTACTACAAATGGTAAACCTCAGATTATTGTCGAGGAGCCTGGGGTCACTTGTCGGTAAACCTTGGATTATTGTCAAGGAGCCGGCAAGGGGATTGAGCTTGTTACTCTGCCCTTGCATGCTATCGGGTCGTAGACTGTTCCCCCAGGTGTATTTGTTGCTGTTGGTGACCTTAGTGACTATTATCTTTAGGGTTCTACCCAAGGTGACGGTGGAGGGAAGATCCCACTGTACCTGGAGCAGACGTCGGCTAGACTCACTTGGATTTTCTGGGGGTTCACTTCACTCGAGACGGTTAAAGTGGAGGAACTTGGTCCAGTCTATTCATTAAGCAGGTTGTCGGGGTAACTGTTCCACCCACCACTTCTGTACTGAATTCTGCGATGTTGGATTTCATCACCAACTAGTTTTTTCGGTCTAGAAGGTTACTGTTTGTGTGTGGTTTGACTCCTAGATTTGATAGCGCGTGTTAATTTGTTTGTTTTTACTTTTAGAGACCATAGGCGTGAATCATGAATTTTAATTATTAGGTGTGAATTGTTAATTTTAGTTATAAATTGTTAATAAAATTCACTGAAGTTGAATATAATGGCAAATGTTCCGAAATTTACCAACCTAGGAACCGCTCCTAACGAAGATCCTAGTACTTTTCCTTTCTTTGGAAATGTTGGTCCTCCTTATATGGCTACTTTGTCATTACCTGGATTTACAATAGGTTTACCGATATGGTTATTTTCAACTTCGTTGGCCCCAAATACTCCAATTGTTCCACCTCAACCGGATGCTTCACCTCAACAGAGTTCACCATCTCAACATCACCAACCTTATGTTGACCCTTTACCTTCTTCGCCTAATTTTTCTTCCTCTTCGCCTGGTAAAAGCCTTGATTCTAGTAACCAGGAGGCTAAGAAGAAGAAGAAAGGGAAGAAGAAGAAGCAAGATAAGAAAAAATTCAACCAACCAACCGTGGCTGTAAGTGTTAATTGTGTTGAGGAAACCTCCAACATGCATCGTAAACCCAAATACCCTTGCAAGCTTTGTAAGGGTGACCACTTCCTTGTCAATTGTCCTGGTATTCCAAAGGTCTTGGAAGTATGGTCAGAAAAATCTCATCAACTTTCGTTGATCCATCAACCAGTGATAGTCAGGTTCCTGGGAAAAAGGGTAAAGTTAGGTTTCCTTGTATGTTATGCAAAGGGAGTCATCAAACTCACGTTTGCCCTCACATGGATGAAGCCTCAACATTGTTGGAAAACCTTACTGTTCCACAGTAAGAATTTCCAACTGGTTACCGTAAACTTTCTCCCAACCTACCATCAACTGACGGAGTGATTGATTTAAATTCAAGTATAGTCGATCACACTCTCCCATTGGAGAGTGAAACTCATGTCACTCAGGTTGATGATCCATTAGTTGATCAAGTGGTCGATTCAATTTCACATTCGGTCGATCCCACTTTCCATTTAGAGAGTGAACTTCATACCGCTCAGGTTCTTCTTGTTACATCAGATTCTTCTATGCCGGGGGGCATTTCACCTGTTTCTACAGAACCCCCTCCAAGTACTGAGGTCTTTTCCTTTGATTGGAATAGACTGACAGAACCTCGTCTTCCTTCCTCCATCCCTTTCCAAATCATTGTCAAGGCTGGTGGTAGGGACATACATCGTACTCAGGTAGATGAAGGTGCTTTTGTTAGTATTTTATCCTCAACTGTTTGGACAGCTTTGGGTTCCCCTCAGCTTGCGCCTATTACGCAGAATCTGAAAGCTTTTAACAGAACCATTAGTGAACCTTTATGGATCCTTCCTAAGTTTTCTATTACCTTGGAAGGTAAAACTGTCTGCATTGATCTTATGGTAGTTCGAGGTCCCTTGGATTTCAATTTACTCCTTGGGCGAGACTATGTTTATGAAATGAAAGTTGTCGTATCGACACTCTTTCGCGTGATGTCTTTCCCTCACAATGGTAGCATTGTGACTGTAGACCAGCTTTCATTCCCTAGTCTTGTTTCAACTACCAATAATATGACACCCCTAAATGTTCCTGATTCTAAAGTGGTATCTACCCTGCCACGGGTTAATTATGTGGCAACTGGTCCCATGTTTTCAATTACCGATGTAAGCGAGCCTCTCACTGTTGATTTAGATCCGGTAATTGACATGGAAAACTCTATGGGATTATTTGAACACGATGTTCTTATCCCTTTTGAGTCCCTTGACATGTGTTTCTTCCAGAGAACTATTCTTCCTTCTGATGAAGACCCCTTGGAAGCCATGATCAAGGTGTGTCCATTGACATGTCTTTCTTCCAGTTGGAAGCCATGATCAGTGAGTACGAGGATAGTTTGTTCCTGTCTCAACCTCGTTAAAAAATGAAACAGGGTGCTTCGAGCAAAATTCTTTGTCTTGTGTCAAGCTCGTTTAAAAATGAAACAAGGTCACGAGGAAAGTTTTTTTTTCCCTGTATCAACCTCGTTAAAAAATGAAATAGGTTGTTATGAGGATAGTTCTTTTCCTGTGTCAACCTCATTAAAAAATGAATCAGTTGGTCAGAGGATAGTTCCTGTTACTAAGTCAACCTCATTAAAAAATGAATCAGGTAGATTTTAGGATATATAGGTAGATTGTAGAAAGAAGGGTTTTGAGGATAGTTCCTGTTACTGAGTCAACCTCGTTAAAAAATGAATCAGGTATGAGGATAGTTCTTTTCTTGTGTCAACCTCCTTAAAAATGAAACAACTCCCTTTTCAAGTTAAATATTGAAAGTAAACCTTCATTCCATCCATCTGGTTGAATGCAATGAAACCTGGGGGGCATGTACCTCGCTTTGCATCATTATCCTGGGGGCATGCGAACTTCTTGAGCATAGTTCCTTGTCTTGTGTCAAGCTCGTTAAAAAATGAAACAAGGGTAGGTTAAGTAAGTAGTCATGAGCATAGTTCCTTGTCTTGTGTCAAGCTCATTAAAAAATGAAACAAGAATTTTAGAGCATAGTTCCTTGTCTTGTGTCAAGCTCATTAAAAAATGAATCAAGGTTTTTAGAGTAAAGTTTTTTGTTAGGTAGATTGTAGAGAGTAGTTATGAGCATAGTTCCTTGTCTTGTGTCAAGCTCGTTAAAAAATGAAACAAGGGTTTTGAGGATAGTTCTTTTCCTGTGTCAACCTCACTAAAAAATGAAACAACTCCCACAAGTCTTTCCAAGATCTTGAAAGTAAAGCTTCATTCCATCCACCTCATTGAATACAATGAAGCTTGGGGGGCATGTACCTCGTTTTGCGTCATTATGCTGGGGGCATGTGAACTTATAACAAGCATAGTTTTTCGTTTCAAGCTTGCGTAAACATGAAACCGAATCTCTAGCAGTTATGCTTAGGGGGAATCAAGCACAGTTTTCTCTTTGTTTCAAGCTTGTGAGAAAATGAAACTACTCTGAAGCATAGTTTTTCTCTGTTTCAAGCTTTTGTAAAAATGAAACTTATCTTGAGTCAATTTCAGTTATTTTCAAGACTCGTTAAACTCATGAAAATCCCGAGATTATTTTGCTATCTTTCATTCTTGTAAAACAAATGAAAATGCCGAGTTCTTTCCGTCTTTTCCTGCTCGTAAATCAAATTGAAAATTCGACCATATGAGTACATTTTTTATCATTTTTTCGAACTCATTAAAACTTACAAAAAAGTGAAAACCATGAGACATTTTTATCATTTTTTTGAACTCGTTAAAACTTACGAAAAAGTGAAACCTTGGAGTTCTCTTTTAAGCCCTTTTCAGACTCCTAAAAAATGAAAAGATTGTCGAGCGTTTCTTTTACACTCGTTAAAACGGAATTAAAAGACGGTCCTCTTACAGCCCTTTTCTGACCGTAAAAACATGAAAAGATTGCCGGATTTTTGTCATTTCAAATTCGATATTGGAAATAAAACGACGTGTCCTTGATCGCTTTTTACTTTTCAGGTCAAAGACACTAATCATGAAAGTACTCCTTGTTCGTAAAGATCAAGCGGTTCTCTCAAGTATTATTTTATACTTTTTCGGGCTTGGGAGACACAAATTTACGAAAAAGTTCAACCCTGGAGTCTTCTTAAGTTTTTTCAGACTCTCTAAAATTGAAAAACGCCGAGTTTCTCCTATACTGGACTCGTTAAAATTTCACAGTAAAGGACCTGTTCGATTACAAACAGGAACGGACCACTCCTTCTTAGGGTTCGAATCAAAACTAAGTTGGACTCATCCGAAGGATGAGCTTATAATCAAGCATATGTTATCTTCCTCAAGCTTGTTAAAAATAAAGAGGTACTTGCCAGCAATGGTGAGGGAAAAGAGAGAAAAATGAGCCTATTTGTTATCCTTTGTCTCAGAAGAAGCCTTATTACCATTCTTGAACACGACACTTTTCATTCACCTGGGTTGGGAAATCCTTTGCCTTAAAGCTGATAAAACCACATTGAAAGTCTTTAGCCGGGTATTAACTTTGGGTCAAATGTCACCAAGCCATCTGTCGTGTCGTTATGTGTTCAAGAGGTCTCTGCAATAAACATTCATCTGCAAAATACTTGTCATCCATTTTGACCATCCCTGAGTCAGTCCTTACAGCAACATTTCTTCAACTTGAACAATGATTTCGTGTTGTGGGCTTGCCTGCAATGGGTCGCTTTCTATCGACATCAGCACATTATCTAGAGAGATGACTTAGAAATCGTCAGTACCTTGAAGTCTGCATGCATCAATGGCAGGTTTCTCGCCTTTGACGACAGTTTACATCATTGACTTTCGATCGAAGGATTCCGTGAAATGTTCGACTTCAACTCATTCATTCACATCTCATGGATTGTACTGGGTACTTTGAGAACCATTGACATCACTGGTGGTCTCTCTCACGCTTGTTAACAGTTTACATCATTGACTGGTAATCAAGTGGTTTCTACCATGTTCGACATCAACTCATTTATTCGCATGGATAGAATCGTACCTGTTCGGGAAGTAGAAATGAAGACCCTGGATCTAGTTTCCACCATCCAGGCTGCGAGGAGTTTTGTATTCATTGTACAGTAGACTAATCGTAAACAGATCGCTACATCCATACTGTGTCTACAAAAGTCTATGATTATGATGTACTACAGAATCATTCCTGTATCAGAGCAGTAGATAGTCAATTAGTTAAAGTTTTCAATCTGAGTATGGGAATGCCTACCTCAGCGATGATATGATCATATATATGTATTTTGTGTTGAATACTTGCAGGTTCCGACTGGGCTCTCCACAAGATAATCCTTGAAATGATAAAGTACTTCACCCTTCCTAGATGATATGAAACCCTAATCTACTACAGGCTTCGCACTTTAGGGGGCAATCTGTTACACTAAAATTTGTCACCATGACTATTTGCAGTTAGTATGGCTCCATCAATTGTCATACTATCCTCCTTGGCAAGCCTCATACCTCTGCTCTCCATGTCAAACTTCAAGAAAGAGAGAAAGTCATTAAAAATCTATATATCTCTGGGTACGCAGTTTCTCTTAGCCTTACCTGCGTGTACGAACTCCAAGTTCACAATACCTGTGTACTTGTACGCTCTGTATGTAAAGAAATGGGTGCGTACTCCTGTAAAGGTCAAAAGGCGCAAGTTTCACTCCAAAAAAGTTACTTGTGGTCATTTCTAGAGCTTTCTAGAATCTTGTTTGACGTGTATGAAGCGCCTCCAGATGGTTCATGTATCCCTACCAAAGAGGAACTTATCCCATCAAGAGGGGAGCTATCCCATCCAAAGAGGGGCTTATCCCATTGATGGTGGACCTGAATAACTTCCTCTAGAGCACTATAAATACAGGCATTGGGCCAAAGGGAGGGAGGTTGAAAGCTGAAAATTCCTAAGGGTAGATGCTGCTGGAATTAGGACTCCCTTATAAAGCTTGAGAGGAGAGATTCCCATCCTTTCCTAGCCTTATTTGAGAGTGGGTGAGTTGATCAAAGTAAAGGAAAACTCTTGTTGGACCCTAGGAGGGACTTGCACAACACCAAGGCTCAGGTTGTAATGGTTCCTTTTGTTACCTTTTAATGCAAATGAACTTATTTTTCTCAACAAATTATTATTCATGGTTTGTTTCATATACTCCTTGGTCTATATGATAGATATGTATTGTTTTATGAGTTTATCAGGTGAATCTTTTGGCTTGTTAGTGAATGCAGGTTTCGAAGAGAAGGAGGAGCTCATCCGGATCGGCGAGGCTGGACTACTACAAAGCGTTGGACTAAAGGTATGTTAAAGATCCCCTGATTACTTGTATTTGCAATGCATGTTTAGAGAAAGGTAGCTTTATTTGTCTTGTTTGTCACTAGAAAGCTTTTGCTTCTAGGGAGGTCGGTTGTGTCCGCACTAATGACTCTTTCCACATGACAATGGTGGTATACTACAACATGCTAGTTTATATTATTGGATACGAGGAGTGATTTACATCTCATTGAGGATGTGCGGGAAGTGACATGTGCAATGACACAGGCAGGACACAGGATGGTGTAGCCATAACCGGGGGTGTCCTGTGGTGTATAGGGACAGGTTGCAACGTACAGTGGCATGTCGAGGAGTGCAGTGGTACTTGGTGGTATGCAGTGACACATGATGCGACGCAAAGGGCTCTTGGAGCATTTCCTCCAGGGAGACTTATGGATAGGGACAGTAGGTGTACCATTAGACGAAACTCACCTAGGATCGATGAGGGCATTGTTGAGCATCTGGGGACATCATGTTTAGTGGAGGTAGGGCCTCGAGGGGCTTATCAGTAGATCCGAGGTGGAGAGGGGGTCATCCGTAGGATTACTCTTGAGCATTCCAGCAGACTCTTGATCATACTCTTTGGGACATACCCACCCATCATCCTCCAATGTTGCTTACAATCGCAGATGGTTTGGTTGTTTCCCTTTGACACTCTCCATCCAGGCAGCAGGGCATGGGAGGATCACCCTAGGCAGTTGGATGAGACACCACGTGTCATGAGCCGGGAAGAGACTCTCTAGTTGAGACACTTTGTAGGTGCATGAGTTGACAAATACGGGCTTAGGGATGACATGGTTGATTGTTGAGGTAGTATGTGTTCCACCCCTAGGATCACACTTGGGGAGGTGACTGAGAGGGAGTTACATGGTGCTTTTTCAGTTGAATAGTTCGAGGCATTAGGCGAACATGAGGTACGAAGGACAGTAGTCCTTTCTGGCAGGATGATGCCTAGGCTTCCTGTTGTACTCATGCACATCATCATGAGCTGGGATAACAGATCTCGCTATGTGATTTGGTAGACATAGAATAGTTGGATATTCATGACACAATTTCTTGATGCTCGGTGTCTATATATTAGATACCTACAGGAGACAGACACAGGGCACAGAGGGGTCCCAATAGATATCAACGTAACACAACAACATGAAGAGAGGATTTGGGGTTGTGGAACTCTAGTATGGTTATGGGATCTAGGGAACCAATGGATGGGTGGGATAATCCACTTCTTAGTGAGCCTGATCAGAATAATAGGAAAACTAATTCATTCACAGACATGCACATGGGGAGTCGCCAAATCCCTCACCATAGGACGAGGTAGATTTTTGCTCAAGATTGGGGTCAGCCATGGGGCGACATGCGCCGGCACTATTGAGGCGCTTTAGCAAGTTGGGCCTAACCTTGATCATTGTATAAATTGTGGTCGGGACTTATGTGAGAGAGGAGGTTATGGTACGAGCGTGCTAGACAATTAGTGATGACCAAGGTGTCATGAGGTCAATAGGATGGTTTCTTGCTATGCTGGGCAGGGGCCCCTAACATCACAATACTTAGCGGTTTAGCTACCCATAGGGGTGAGCTGGTCTTTATAGGAGAGGGTCATCTAGATTTTCCACTGAGTTTCCGTGATTCCCTGATGGCGTGGGAGACTTCATCAGCATTGTAGGATGGCCAACATTCAGGAGGATCTCATGCAAGAGAGGCTTCATTCACATGGGGATTGAGTTGTATCTTCAGGGGCCCACAATCAGAGTGCATGGGGTGGACTATTCGGTAGGGCAACTTCATGAGGATTTGGACAAAGTTTTACATCATCAGGATGCTCTACTTATTGGCAGTAGACAAAGGGGTTCTAACGCCCCTATCTAGCAGGATAGTGAGTGGAGCAAGGGGTTCTCAACGTTGATTAGGTTGTCTTGGGATCCTGGTATCGAGGGACTCCTTCACTATAGGATAGTACAATGATCAAGGATGATCCAATGGCATATTTGGGACCCTGGTGAAGTTTGCAGTGACAGTGGGGATCCACAGTCAGAGAGGGCGCTTGTTTAGGCACTGCTTGAGGACAAGCAATTTTTGGTGCATTAGAGGAGCTTGCCGAATGAGGATGCTACTTGGGATGGCGAGCACATACTTGAGCATCCAACACTGAATTTGCTTGGGGACAAGCAACATTTGGTATGGGATGATTGTCATGTCCCTTCCTAAATTAATTTGGAACAAGACTAATTATTGCATTTTGGGGCCAATTTTGGAGATAGTGGGGCCCATTCGATTTTTATTAGGAGATTAGACTTAGGAGAAGTTATTTAGTTATGGTTAAATTACACATGGGGACCACACACATTAGGGAAATACACACTCCCTAGTTCAATATGCATGGAGGTGGTTAAGCGAGGGTCCACGATGGAGGTAAAATTGGAGGGAAAAGTGCTCCATGAAATCTATATAAGGAAGACAACTCTCCTCATTTCATTCATCTTTTGGCATATCAATTTCTCTTTGGTTTCTCGAGCTGCTTAGCTAAGTCACTTGTTGTTTAGCACAAGTTCTTCAAGTGAAGAGCTCACCCTTTCTTTGGGGGACTTCGAGTGCCACCCTAGGAAGGTTTTTCTTCATTCTTCTAGAGGAGGGATTTCGTTGTGATTTCCAGCAGTTGCATTCATCTTCTGGTGGTGCGTATTACTAGAGGACGCAGTGAAGAGGAGGTCAAGTTTTCTTGTGGTGGCTTGCCGTGGAGTTTGGTTGGGATATTTTTCAGAGAGGAGGCCTAAGAGATTTGTTTTCATCTTGGAGAGTTTGGGAGCTAGAGGAGAGTGCTTCTTTGTAGTGTGATTTTCGCACTTCCTGGGCTAGCGTAGAGGCAACACTTGGTGCACACGTGGGAGGTAGAGTATCAGTCTTTGAGGCTGAACTTTGCTGGGGAAGTTAAGGGAAGCATTTGTGGAGGAGATTGCTTCATTTTTAAAGCTTGGGAGGAGGATTTAGTTGGTGTCCCTTGTAGGCCGTATTCTTGAGCAGTTTAGAGGGCGTGGGGCATATTGGAGGTCGATTTTGGAAGGTAAAAATCTAGCCAAACCATTTCTGGGTTTTGCGAGAGGAGTCTGTGATTAAAAATTCAGAATTTTCTGGGTGATATTTGAGTATGAAATCTTTATTTTTATAACCGGGCGAATTTGTAGTTAGTTGGGGATTTTGCACCATTTTATGGGTTCGAATTTGCCTTGGAGATAGGCCAAACCCTTTTTGGGTTTTTCTGGATTTTGCCTAAGGAACCTACATATAAATTTGCAGAATTTTCTAAGCAACAAAGGTGGGGTTTTCAGCCATACCTTTGCAGTAGACAACGCATAATTGTTGGGAACTGTGTAATTAGTTGATTGTAGCTTCGAGTTTTCATTGCTTCACATGGGATTTTCTCCACTTGCCTTTGATGCAATCCCAGGTGCATTCATTCCATATTTTGTACTCTTGCACCATTTTATAATAAAATGGCTCAACTGCCTCCATAGTTCTGATTGTTTATTAAATTGTTTTAAAATTTTCTGTGGTGTAAATTTGCTATTTGTTTGCATATAATTGTTTTTCCTATTTTGGAACATTACAAGGTCAATGTGGGGATGGATGTCATTAAAGGCATGCCCGAAATCCCCCATTTATCCGCTCCTATCATCACCTCCCTTAATCAATAGGGATACTCCACTTTGGCCAACATTGTGAGGGGCCCTCAGATGCTCATGTCTCCCCCAATTTGGCCACATGCCTGGGAAATTGGCATCCTGGAAAAGCTGGTGGTTGAATGGGAATTTTATCCTAGTAACCTTAGCTAGGTCTGTATCATGTTATCCTCCCGTTCAGATTATCTAGTTTGGGGTGGTCATTTAATGGATGGAAGAATTTCATCTTCAAAAACATATGACCACATCATTTATTGTCCTCCAATCCTGCCATTTTCCAAGCTCACTACTCAATTGTAGTCCTAGGGCGTTCTCCTCAAGATTATATGCTTCACTTGGCTTATTTTGCACAATCAGATTTTAACCTGGGACATACTCATGAAGAGAGGATTTGTGGGACCTGGTAGATGCCCTCACGGTAAATCTGCATTGGAATACTATATTCACTTCTTCATTCACTTCCCTTCTGCACATGAAATATGGAAGAATACATCCTCCCCCTTGGGGACCCAAGTCATTGGTGATAATTCCTCCATTGCAGACTGGATTTTCTCTTGGGGTTTCCAATCAAAAGAGCTTCGGGTTGTTCCTCTATACATATTTTGGGGCATTTGGCACTCTTAGAATGAGTACATATTTGAAGAGACTTCTCCCAATCTTAATTTGACTGCACTTTGTATCATCGTTCACTTTCAAGAGATAGGCCCCTGGTGTACCAAAGAATCTACCAGGTCCATCGCTCTTGCTGACTTGTCCAATATTTTTCCATTTTTTTTTATGGAGCTTCTGCCGGTGGGTGATGTGGATGTGGTGTCTCCCTTCATATCAACTCAATTTTGTCTTATCAATTCAGGTGGTTTACCGGCTTGGGCAACAACAGTAGGGAATAAATGCTCGCCTTCTAGGGGTGCCTTATAGGTGGCTCTATGGCTCAATGTTGATTGCATTCTGGTTGTTGGTGACTCCCTTTCTACGATCAGATGGATTTAGGATCACAACGCCTTACAAATCCCCTCACTTTTCAACTGGATGTAGTGGATTTCGGGCCTTAAGCCCCTCTTCTTGGAGATCTCCTTCCAACATGTCTTTTGGGAGCAAAATTCAGAAGCAGATTCACTTTCCAAGCGTGCTTTGTCCCTACTACCCAGGTAGATACATGACAAACATTTTTCTGAGGGGATCTCCCTTTCTTTGGATTCTTTTTGTTTTTGTTAAACTCTTCCTGCTCCTCTTGGTTTACTTTTGGTTTGCAGGTCCCTGGTGGTTTCTAGGTTTCCGCGTCTTTGTTATATTTCCTTTTTGATCTTCTGCATTATGTTTTCTTTAACTCAAATCAACTCTTTCATCGACCTATTCATGCTTTGTTTCCATATGTGGCCACAAGGTACCATTCACGATATTACTATGGTAGAATTAACTTTGCATTATGGATATTCTCAAACATGGGTATTTTCTTTGTAATTTGAACAATATCTTCGACAATGTATAGCATTTCAAATGAAAATGTTACAATTTTTTTTCTCCTGGAAAAAAAAACACATTCAATTATTTTATTTTGTCTTATTTTACAACCATCCCTGGATATGGTCTAAACATGGACAGTTAGAAAAATTGGCTTGCAATAAAAATGAATATTTTCACCTACATCATTTAGTCAATAGTATGAAGACCTTGTTGTTGCATAAGGGTGTAATAATGTCCTTACAGGCTCCCATATCGAACTGCTCTTAACACATTACCATCAAATGGCAATGTCATTTACATTAGTGCACCTTATATCTTACCCAATACATTCGTTTAACAGGAATCAAGAAAGAATCGAGAATATGGAAAATTCTAGTGGGATTCACATGATTGGGATGGGCTTGATACTTCGTAGCTATGATTTTGGTTTGGAGTGGAGATTTGGAATTGAAGTTAAAATTAGTCTATAATTATTTTAATATGATTGTTACTTTACGTAGACTTTTTTTCTTGTTATATGCAATATTTTTATAATATTTGAGATGTAGAGTTAAAGGTAGTTATTTTTAAAGAACAAAAAATAATAACTTTCTAATCTCTCTATAATATTTACACTGTAAGCCATTTTCTCTGGGAAGAACTCCCCTAGGTGGCACTTTGCATTATGGGATCTGTTGTTAGACGATTGAACCGTCCTCTGCCATTAGATGATGCCATATCCCTCTCATGCATGGATGATTCCATAACCATCTCTCGAATTTGCCATATGATGAAACCATAACTATCACACAGGTAACTAATGGCCATTCGTATACACTCGCTAGGAAAAATGGTTTAGGTTCTATTTATTTTATGACCTAGAAACTATCTTAATTGTTTCTTCCATTCTCAAAACTCAAATGCAATCATTCTTCATCCTGAACATCTCCCAACTCTGATCAATTCAATTATTATTCTCTGCTTCTAAAGCGTTTGTGTCATTTTGTTTTCTTTTCGATCAAGTGTGAATATTTATAAATACTATAAAGTACATTCAACACATCCCACATTAACTACATCCTCCTGTCCACTGAAATATATTCTGCATAAAAAAATTTCATTCATTCACTATATTATCTATTCATATAAAAGTATTTGATAGTCATCTAACATTAGCCATGGCTACAACCTGCAGGAATCCCCTTTTGCTGGAAATATGATAACAATTCTAAGTATTGATGGAGTAGTTCGCGGGAATATTCCAAAAACTATCCTTGATTTCTTGGAGGCAATGCTTCATGTATTGATTAATCTAACCCATGTTCAACTTGGAAAAAGGTTAGATTAGATTTCAATAACAGTGGATATGAAAACATGTGTTGTGACAATTTATAATAGAAACTTGACGGTCTAGATGTAAGGATAGTTGATTATTTCGACGTGAATGTCGGGACCAACACTAGAGGATTGAAACATAAATCAGGCTGATTGTTGTATTGTAGGATGGCATGGAGTGAGTGTAATGACATGGGAGACACTCCTCCTAATTACGAGTATGTGGCTTGGAGTTGTTGTTAAAATAACATATACGGGTTAGTTAGTCCATTTAACATAATCAACATCATCACAATTTTTCTAAAATGTCATGAAGGTGTTTCTTTACTATACCAGGCTTTCTAAAAATGCTTTAGGATGTTGGTTGCTTTTGTACTCCATGATCTTACTCTAATGTAGCAAGTAAATAGTACTTTATTCTATTTAAATTAAATTGTGAGACAAAAGTGAAAGGATAGAAAGGAAAATAAATCCCCCGATGACAGACAAATGCCCACTATTGTTGATTGAGAGGATCAGATAAAATAAGTGTATTTATCTTTTTTATTATGAATGTTGGGATCTTTGTAATGCCAAGATATTTCCATGTGCAATGTCAGATTCTACAGTTAATAACTTTTTTAGCCATTTGTAGATCGAATTCTCAACAGTTTGAAGACTTTCGGCACACTCGTCTGTCTGAATCCCAAAATCACTTTCACAGGCTTGCGGTCAAAGAAAGAAAGATAGGTAAATCTGCATATGTGGACCCTTCAGAGTAGAATAATTTCTCTCGAATAAAAATCTAAACTCGCTAAACTTGTTTATCACTTTAATTTTTTTGGAAAATCTGTGGAAATTTCTTCAGGAGTTCAAGAGCTCCATATTTTGTTATTATTTTTATTTTAAAAATATTAATGCATACTTGATATATATATATATATATATATATATATATCTATATATATATATATATATATAATTTTCAAGTATCCTAACACGATTCTTCTCTCTTATTGTTGATGAACCACACACCTTCAATTTATTTCATAAAACAACGAAGGCACCAATAGTACATATTAGCAGTACACAACCGATTCAGGCAGTACATGTCTGGATATCGAAGAGGCGCTTTAGGTTTAGGTTGAATAAGGAATGGAGGATTTGTAAGAAAATGGATCAAGGTTTGAAAGATTGGATCAACTGGAGTCTTGATAACCAAGATTTAAGGTTGGAAAGGTTTTCTGAGAAGGATGAATGCAGTGCAGGAAGAGGAATGTTGAAAAGCACAAGAGATTAGCATCAGCGTGGATTTGGATCTAATCAGTGCGAAAAAACAGCATCTACTATTTCTTGCTTCCGTCAATCGTTATCACTGCCTTTACCATGGACTAGCTTTACAAAGAGCCATTTACAGGTACAGATTCATTTTTCGTAGCGTTAAGCTTTTCACAACATTTTTCATGCCTTTCGCTCTAATATGTGGTCAAATTCTATTTGTATAAAATTATGATCTTTTTCCAATGCAATTTTGGATATTAAATGTGGTAACAGTGACATAAGCATAAAAATCAGACGGTGTGAATTTCCCTTTTTTTTAATTTTGTATTAATTATTAAATTGAGACAATATGAACTTTTGTTCATTTCCTTGTTCTAATAGGCGAAATTTTTCCCTTTACAGAAAAACCAGATCATGTGAAGTTTCTTCTATTGAATTTTGTATTAATCATCAATTTTTCTGTCGATTTCAAAATTTGTTGTAGAAACTCAAGTTTCTTTTGTTGAATTTTGTATCAATTATAAAATTATGTGACAATATGCAACTTCGTTCGATTTCCCTATTCTAGTAAGAAAAATATTTTATTTTCTAAATGATTTGGAAAATAATTTGTGGATATTAAATTTCATTCAACGTGTTTTATCTGTGTTATGAACATTTATGAGTAATGCTAACTTCCATTACTTGCTGAGCGCATAGAATTCGACAATGCAATTTTTCGGTGCAATATCCTTATTATTCATCAAACAATATCCTTATTATAATGGGTGGCTCCTAATGTCAAAAATGTCAACTGAAAAGCACACTACACCATTGTTGGAATTTACAGGGTAAGTTCCTCAGATAGAAGACCAAAGGACATTGCTCACAAATAGATCACAGATCAATACACCGATATTCTTGACGTGGTTAAAACCCTCAAAGAGGGAAACAGTCCACGACCTGAGCCAATGTGGCCACTTCAGGAAATTTATTAATGTAAAAGATTTTTTTTTACATGAGCTTCTCTCAAGAACGATCACCTAACAAATGACCCTCCATGCTCTTTAAATAGAGATCATGAACCAATCGGGTGTTAAGCCACAGATCAAGTGTCGGTAATACCGAGGAGAGAATGAACCTTCAGATCACTTCATGTCTAGAACATATCGTGACCGTCAGATTGTAAGTTACAAAAGGTACATACTAAAGCAACACACTTTACCTAACTATACACTAGACCAAGTTATACTTAATTATTTCCTATGTGTTAGAATATCCTAACATCACCCCTTAAGAACAACTTGGGATAGGATTGAAGGATGTACAAAGATGAAACAATAGGAGAAGGAAGTAGGCATTATAGCCTATCCCCCCTTAGTGACAAATTCCTGAACTCCAACCACAAATCAAAGTTTAGTAAACTTCACCTCTGTGAGAGCCTTTGTAGAGATGCCCACAACTTGATCATCGGTTGAACAATAGTGCACTTCAAGAACATGTTCATGAATGAGATTTCTGGTGAAGTGAATGTGTAGTTCAATGTGTTTGCTGTGCTAATGTTGGACTAGATCTTTGCATAGTTGAATGACACTTTGATTATCACACCAAAGTGTAGTCAGATGCTACTGCTAAAAACCAAACTCAGACAGGATTTGATGAAGTCACAAGGCTTCCTTACTAGCTTCAATGACGCCACGGTACTTTGCTTCTGCTGAATAAAGATAAATGGCACTTTTTTTCTTGCAAGCCCATGTAATAGGTCTAGAACCAAGAGTGAAGATATAACCTGCAGTAGACTTCTGATCATCAGGGTCACTAGCCCAATCAGAATCAGTGAAACCAACGAATAGAGGAGATGCTTCTGCACTATAATGAATCCCAAACTGAATTGTACCTCGAACATAATGAATTATTCTTTTAGCTGCTTTCTAATGACTTTCATGTGGGTTTTGCATAAACCGAGCAACAAGGCCACCAACAAAGGAAAGGTCAGGATGGGTATGGGTCAAATATAAATTTTTTCCAACAATCTTATGGTATAAGGTTGCATCAACTTCAGGGGAAGTACAAGCAATTGAAAGTTTGGCTCTAGAATGAAAGCGAGAAGGGGATGGCTTAAAATATTCAATGTGAAAGTGGCACAGAATATCACATGCATACTTAGACTGGGAAAAGGAAATGCCTTCTTTGGATTTCAAGACTTGAAGACCAAGAAATAATGCAAATTTCCTAAGTCTATCATTTCAAACTTATTTTTAAGGTTGGACTTCACATGGTTTATAAGGTTGGGATCACTACCAGTAAGGATAATATCATCAACATAAAGAACAAGAATGATAAGGGACTTACCCACTTTCTTGGTATAGATAATATTGTCAGAATGACACCTAGAAAAGCCAGTATCTAAAAGAAAGCTATCCATTTTGGCATACCAAGGCCGAGGGGCTTACTTGAAACCATAAAGGGATTTCTTAAGCCGACATACAAGGCTGGAGTCTGTTTGTATAAAACCATGAGGTTGTTCCATACAAATTTCTTCATGCAAGTCCCCATGCAAGGAGGCGGATTTAACATCCCTCTGATGGAATTCCCATTTGAAAGAGGCAGCAAGGGAAAGAACAAGGCGGATAGAGTTTTTGGCAATAGGGGAGAAGGTTTTAGTATAGTCAATGCCTTCAACTTGTGAAAAATCGTTAGCAACAAGACGAGCTTTATGTTTATCAACTTCTCCATCTGGTCCAAACTTGGTTCTGTAAACTCATTTGCATCTAACAAGTTTTCATCCCTTTGGAAGAGGAACAAGGTCCCATGTGTTATCACCCAAAAAATTCTCAAAACATCATTGTGTAAACTCTACTTTTGGTCATGATTTTAAGGAGGTCTAAAGGTCATTTTAGTCTTGATAATGGGTAGGTAATAGGTTAAGAGTCTCATTTTGATATCTAAATAAAGTTAAATCAGCCTTGTTCCATGTCCTAGAAGTCTCACATGCTGTTTAAAACCCATATCTTTAACCATTTTGAAAATTGTGTTGAAAAAAGAGCATACACAGCAGTTTCGTAGCGCGCTACGAAACTGCTGAAGGTGAACTTTTAGCACTTTTTTTTGTTTTTAGTAGTCAACTTCCAAGGGGGTTCCTGAGCAATTGAAAACTCATTTTTGAAAACTAAAAGAGGTTTTTCTTCCTAACATACTTAACTACAAAAAAATCTCTCAGTTTCTTTAAATTCATTATGAGGTGGGAGAAATTGATGACCCAACTTGCGCTACAAAACTACTAAAAGTCATTGAGAAAAAAGCTTTGTTTTCTGGTTTTAGTAGTTCACTTCATGATCAGTTTCTGGCCAAATGAAAAAAAAAAAAAAATAGACTTATGAAAGAGGTTTCTCTTCATAAAATCTCTATCTACAATAACCTCTCTCACTTTTCGCAAAAGTGTTACCATTTGAGAGAAACAAGGCTTTCTTTGAAGCCATATTTTCAGAAATCAGAATTTTCCAGTTTTACACATGTTCAAAGACAGTTTCTAGACAGTTAGGTCACGGATCAGCAAGGTTGGTAACAATGTTGGAGGCATCATAAAGGTTGAAGACATGGATTAGCAGCTATCAAAGAATGTATTTAAGTCCTAGATAAGGTTGTTGAAACATGTTTTATGAGTTTCACTCCTATTTGTATTAGGACTCCTAAAAGACAGTTAGCTATCAGCTTGTAATTAAGGGTTTGTTTTATGAGTAGATAGGTGTCAAATTCGAATTCTCCTAAGGATGTATCATAGAATCAAAGGTTTTAAAGACTCTATATAAAGAATGAGGTCGAATTCCTCAAAGGGGGGTTGGTAATTTCATTAGCAAAACAAAGTTGTGTTATTGTAAGAAACTGTGGTTTTTCAAACTTAATACAGAGATCAGTTTGACTACTCAAGATTCACAAGGATTTTATGTGTTTGATGTTCTTATGGCCTTTTTCAATTACTTATTTGCAGTGGTATGAGCTTGTGATACTTAGAATTCATTGGGAAATGCTCTAACTTCCTTCACATGCTTGTAAATTGTGTTGAGTTACTGTTTTACTTATAAACCTAAACTCTAAGTGCCTTGACTTCCATGTTTTTTTTATCATGTTGTTTTGTTGAAGACTATCTTGACTTCATAGCCCAATAGATGTTTGCTAATATTTGATTCAACCATTCAACCAGTTATACATTTGTCCATTTTTGTTCCTAGAGTTAGCCATCTAATCATTAATAAAAAATATTAAACCTATTAAGAGAGCCCTCTTAGGTTGAGGAGGCTAAGCTTCAACCAAAATATTGGTTTGAAAGAGTTACTCAGAGTCTACTTGATCAACAGCCTATCAGGGTCAGATTTTGTGATAACACCATGTATCATTTGCCAATAGTGAATGATATTCTTCATTCAAAGTTGCGTCCCAATATGGATGGCTTGAAGCTTCTGCAAACATGTTAGGATCATAATTCGCTGAAGCTTGAGCTAGTAAAGAACGGGCTCTATCGAACTAAGAATGTGTACGATGCTGATTTGTAGGATCACCTGCAAGAGCACTTGCTGCATCCCGAGTAGTGCGGACCCATTTTGGAAGCTGAGGAGCTGAAGGAGGATCCAGAGAAGGCAGGGGAGGATTGTCATCTTCGTTGTCATCATCTGAAGAAGGAATATTTTCAGAAGTAGAAGGGATAGAGAGAGGCGGCACATCCACCGAACTAGGCTCGTAGGCTGATATATTTTCAGTAAACTTTACATCTCTTCTAATGATAACATTTTTGGATTTAGGTTGAAGAAGTCTATATCATTTTACATCTTCAAAATATCCAACAAAAATACATTTTTCACTCTTAGGTTCTAAGGCTTCATGTTTCTCATCTGGAATATGGGACCATGCTTCACTTCCAAAAACACGAAATCAACTTACATCTGATTTAATTTAGCTCCATGCTTCTTCTAGACTGATATTCTTTAAAACCTTAGTAGGAGTGTGATTTACTATGTAATTTGCGCAGTTAATTGCTTTTGCCAAAAAATTAAGACTAAGTCCTTTAGATTGAAGCATACAATTATCCATTTCCTTTAAGGTGTGATTCTTCCTTTCAGCTACATCATTTTGTTGTGGAGTATATGGAACAATATGTTGCAATTGAATTCCATGCTCAGTGCAAAAGTTTATGAATTTGTTGTTAACATATTCTCCACCATTATCATATATTAGCTTAAGAATTTGATGTCCAGATTGTTTCTCAACAAAGGCCTTAAAGGCCAAGAACATGTTGAAGACTTCACTTTTTAGTTTTAAGAAGTATACCCAAGTACGTCAGGAGAAATCATCAATGAAAGTTAAGAAATACTTGTAGCCAGAGAATGAAACAAATAGAAGTGGACCACATAAATCATTATGCACAAGTTGTAAAGGGGTTGAGGTGTGCCAAGAGGCACATTTTTTAAAACTATCCCCATGATGTTTTCCGAGTACACATCCGAAACAAACACCATCTCTGCAAGATACCATAGGAATACCTGTTACCATATTATCTTTACATAGATTTTCAAGGGAACGATAGTTTAAGTGAACAAATCTCTCATGCCAAAGTTTTCTCACTTCATCATTATGAACAACAAATACTGAGGGAAGAGTTGATGACCCAAAGTTGTTAAAGTTATACAACCTTGTAGAATCATTAACAATGCCAGTAGCTAAAATCTGTCTAGGATCTCTTAGTTCCTTAATTACAACATCGTGATGTAAAAATTCAACGATTTTATCTTCACCTGAATGAGTTATCTGATATATAGATAAAAGGTTGCACGATAAGGTAGGAACACACAATACATCATTAAATTGACCATTGTCTAGATGAATAGTTCCAGTCCCTACAACACTAAGAGATCTCTCATCACCAACATAGATATTTTTAGTGTTACTGTCATTTAAAGAAGAAAACATGGCTTTGTTTTTGGCCATGTGATAAGAAGCTCCAGAATCAATGAGCCACTCATGAGAATGAGAAGAAGAAGATACATTTAGTGCATAACCAAACCAAGATGTTTGGCAACCACATGCAGAAATTGTTATTCCTGAAGATGAAGTTGAAGTTGAAGAGTGCTCCAAATGGATGTTATGCTTCTTCATGGTTGCTTCCAAGGCTTCCATCTGCTTAAAGAATTTGGATTCTAAGTGGCCATCATGATTACAAAAGTTGCAATGTCTATGAGTCTTCTTCCCTTTGTTTTTATTTTCCTTATCATTTTGTTGAATTGATTTTTCATTTTGAGATTGAAATTGCTTACGACGCTTGTTTGGTTTAGGACCATTCTTTTTAGGATGTTTCTTCTTAGGATTCTTTGAATTTGGTTGCTATTGGGCTGCTAAGGCTTTCTTAGAAGAATTTCCAGTATTAAGAATACCAAGATGTAAGAGTTTTTCTTGTTCTCTTATTAAAGAATCACAAAAGGCATCAAAAGAGGGGGACTTGTAGTCTTGTCCTTGAGAAATAAAGGCTTCTCTAGCAGAATGGAAGGTGGAAACAAACACAGAGTGGGCTAGTCCTAACAGTAAGAATGGAATAGATAAAGCTACCATCTTCTTTTTTAACCTTAACACATTCCAAAAGAAGTCTAAGGGTCTTGAAATTGGACAAGAAATCTTCAATGGAAGAAAAATTATTGGGGTCCAACGTAAGAAACTCATTTTCAAGTTGATGGGCTCTAATTTCATTTTTAATTCCAAAAACTTTATTGAGTTGTTTCATTACTTCATCAGGGGTATCAATTTCTGCGATATGGAATCTAAGGTCTGGAGAAATAGACATCCCTATCAACCCACGTGCTTGACCTTGCTTATTTTCCCATTTGACTTTCTTGTCTTCATCTTTAGGTTTAGACTCTTAACCTAAGGCTATTTTATAAAGACCTTTACTTCTAAATAAATCCACAATGTAGGATAGCCATTGGAAGTAGTTGGTGTTGTCAAAAATAACTAGGCATGGATTTTCCATTTTAAAAGAAAATGAAGCTGTAGATGCTGAAACTAAGTATTCCAATGGAAAGATTTTGAAAAATTAGGACGATTAAAAAAACAGCTCTGAAAACGGGTTCCGGACGAAGAAGTTATGGTTTTTTGAAGAAAAGTTGTTGACAATGCCGACGAACTACATGATTGTTGGGAAGTGGATGACAATGTTATATTTAAAAAAAATCCCTCCCCTGTCCCCCTCTTTCCAAACTTAATCTAATTAGCTCACTTTTGAAAAAAAATTATTACTTTATGTGACACACTTTTATAAATAAGTGAAAGTCACTTTTATAATGTTATTTTATGAACTATCCACCCAATTGTAACTTAAATAAAAGATAAAGTGACTTTAGAATTAAAAGTGACTCACTTTTTATAATGGGTGAGAACACTTATACATAAATTAACTTTAAAACATAAGTTAAATGTGCTTTTTGAAAAAGTAACTCAACAAAAAGAAAAACTTGAACCCAACAACTCAATTCTCATAGAGTAACTTTCGACCAAGTGAGCTAGTTTAAAAGGTTAGTATTTTTTTGAAAAGAGTAGGAGGTTTTTTGTTTTTTGCTATTTTTTTTGCTCATAAGAGATTTGGAGTGCGTGCTTACTTGAAAACCCCTTTTTTTGCCCTTAAAAAAAACACACACACACACAACCAAAAACGAACAAGCAAAAATAATCCAAGTCTTACAGCTTAAACTTAGCTTTGACCGAAAATGAAATATTTTTCTCAAAGTTTCAGCTTTTCCAAGATCACACTAAGGCGCGACGAAAAAGAGCATACACATGAGAAAAATCATTTCTTTCTGTTTCTGGTTTGCTCAGATTGCACAAAGTCGTGGGGCAAAGAGCATACGCAGAAATGAAAGGTATAGATCCGGTAAATAAATATAAAATTATAAATGACTATAAACTGAAATAAACAAAGAGATAAATAACTATAACTGCAAATAAATATTGTATACCTCAGCATCTTAAAAATGACGTAGCTAGGGCTACCGGAAACCTTTTCGTGTGAAACAGAAGGGGTTCCTCACTTGAAAAAATGCTCATAACATAATAGAGTAGTCCTCTTGGCCTGAAAGCGGTCAGAAATAGTAGATCTAGGAAATGACAGTCGGATGCAATTGTACCAGCTTCCGATTTGGATCAGCAATGGATGTGACCCTCGAATAACTCTAATATCATGTAGGAATTTATAGGGTAAGTTCCTTAGATAGAACACCAAAGGACACCACTCTCAAATATATCACATATTAATACACCAGTATTCTTGATGTGGTTAAAACCCTCAAAGAGAGAAACAATCCATGCCCTAAGCCAACGCGACCACTTCATGCAATTTATTAATGTAAAAGAAAAAAAAATTACATAAGCTTCTCTCATGAATGACCACTTAAAAAATGACTCTCCATGCTCTTTAAATAGAGATCATGGACCAATCAGGTGTTAAGCCACGAATTAAGCGTCGGTAATACCGAGGAGAGAATGAACCATCAGATCACTTCATGTCTAGAACATTTCGTTACCATCGGATTGTAAGTTACAAAAAATACATACTAAAGGAACACATTTTACCTAACTATACTCTAGACCAAGTTATACTTAATTATTTCCTATGTGTCGGAATATCCTAACAACCAAGATAGATATTTCCAAAACCTCTACAATAGTTATCCTAAATTTCTGAGTTTAGATATACTACATGAATAACATGCAATATCCTTATTGTAATAAGCGACTCTTAACAGAAGAAAATGTCAAACGTAAAGCAAACAACGCCACTAAATACATGTAAGAGTAACTAACTAGCAATTACACCAGATGTTGCAAAGGAAACATTGTAAGGCAATAACATATAGCACTAAATAATGCTTCTTTGACAACTGATGAAAGACAAAAAAAAATATCAAGAAAAGGCAAGGACCATGCTATAATTAAATCTTACTGCAATACTACTTCCTTGAGCCTTACAAATCATGAGTCATATGTTGAAGAAATAGATCATGATTTGCTACCTTCGAAATCAGAGGTTCTTTTGGTACAATTCCTCCATCATTTTGAAATTAGAGGTTGTTTTGGTACAATTCATCCATATTTATTCTTGATCACTTCCTCCTACTATAGACAACCTTAATCAGTACAAAGCAATTTTTTTATAGTTTGAAACATGTGTGTACAAAGGACTATAACAATTTTGTAAATAAAATTTGAATTTCTCCAACAATTTGGAAAAGGAAATATACTTTTTTGTAGGGCATTATCCTACCTTGTACAAGTCCCATTTTTTTCTGTTTTTGTCTTAGGGAACTCATTTATTATCCTCAAACACATACAGTTTGAAACAAAGACCAAAAATCTCAAACTATAAGCTAATTTTACCAAAATTAGAACTTTGGTCACAAAAATACACTGTAAAATAGAACTTTGAATGAAAAAAAAAAAAAAAAAGTCTGAGATTCCACATGCAACAACATAAAAACAAATTGGTTTTACTCCTAATCCATAACAACAAATTGGTTTTACTCCCAACCTAATTCAACTAGCCAATTAGAAAAAAAATATATATATATTGCTTTTTAATTGGACAAATTTTCAATGAGTTTATTCCCTAGTTCATAGGTTCCCAAATCCTAAATAACAATCCCCGTAGTTCCCTGGCTAAGGACACATGGATTATCTACTTATGTAACCCATCTTGTGCATTTGTCTTTTTATATAAATAAAAATTACCAGTTTTTGTTTAAAAAAAATTGTGTTACTCAATGGTATTATTATAATAATGGTTTCTATCCTATTATTGTTAATATGGCGCTTCAAATTTTAATCATGTTCCAAGCATAAATTAAATCCTAATATTTGATGAATTTTGACTTGAGTGGTTTTGAATCTAATAAATCATGAATAGAAAATTACTGCAACTCCCTGACAAGACAATACAGAGATTAGCTACTTGTGTAAATCCATCTTGTACACTTGTTGTCTTTTATATAAATAAAAATTATAGAATTTATTTTAAAAAAGGGTTACTCAATGGTGTTATTATACAATGGTTCAAACTTTTATAATGTTTATTGAACAATTCAAGACTTTTACACAAGTTACCATCTTTCACGATATTTCCTACATAAGTTCCCATCTTGCCTTGGAACAGTAATGAGTGCCCTATCTTAACATGGAATAGTAAGTCATGTAGAAATGAACTAATTAATGGATTTTGATAGTATCAACAAAAAGCAACTTTGTCATGCTAGTCACATCACAAATACAATTACAATTTGATATGAACATTGGAGTTAATCTGCAAATAAATGTGTATCATACCGACAACAGATTGATGGTCGTGGTTTCTGTTGAAAGACTCCATTAATGACAAAATGAAAGTGTTCAATGAAGTGAGATGAGAAAGATTTGTTGGAATCTTCTCCAGACTAAAGCATGCATCCATCTTGAGATGCTTCAAATTCTGAAGATCTCCTATCTTATTCGGCAGTTCATCCAGTTCTAGACAATAAATAATATTCAAAACCTGAAGACTAGATAGATTACAAAAGTACTCAGGAGATGATTTTATTGGAGTGTACAAAAAATCCAAACCTTTAAGTGACAGGCCATTATAGAGGCTGCCAGGGAAGTCAGCAAGCATGGAGCAATTAGACAAGTTGATAAACCAAAGCTGGGGAAGTTTCTTCAAGGTTGGCAATCCTTTTATTGAAGTGAATGACAAATCTAAAACTTGAAGAGACTATGCAATTTTGAAAATTTCTTTTGGAACCTTTTCCAAATGAATAATGGAGGCTAATACCAAGCTCCTTAGTTCTGAACATCTCAAATCATTTGGCAGATCATGAATAGCATTGTGGACTCATAATCAGAGACTTGCAATTTGGACGTGTTTGTTACCAATGTCGAATATTTGTAGTAAGTTTGACCCCAAGAACTCTAGGATGAGGTCACCAATTGTGATACAATAATTGGAGAGTAATCTTCTACAAACAATAAATTTAGATAGTAAGCATGTGAACAAAAAGTTATTGACAATTTCCAAAGGCTGACCTTACTCACTGAAAAATGATAGGATTAATGGTCTTACTTGGTGCCAGTGGAGGAGAGGACTGGACTGGAGTAGGAGATGGTTTGGGTTTTCTTACAGGAGCAGGAACAATAGCTTCCCCAGTCAAACAAATCATTAGTTGCATGATATAAAACCAAACAATGCTTTCTTTTTTAGTTTTATTGGCCAAAGTGTATTTTGATTCAGTCCTTATCTAAATGTTAGATTGATGCTTGAATTGTCCCAAAATCTGAATATTTGACTGGGAATTGGAAACCAAAAACAAGGAAGACTTATTGAAGAAAAAAAAATATAATCATTTGATGTTGGTAACTGATGGGATTGGCAAGAATGCTTTAAGAGATTTCAAATGCATATCTGAAATTGAGAAAAGGATAGAAGCTCTGAGGGCTGCACAACTCCACCCGAGTACTGAAGGTTCTTATGAGAAGTAGTGAGATAATAAGAGTAAACTGTGAGGAGAAATGATGCACTTGTCACAAACTAGATGTTGTTCCATTTATGCCAAAACAAGAGGCAACCTGGATTTTTCTGTACAATCCTATTGCCTTTTTGCAAGCACACATACATGAAAAACTCTGCATTTTCATGATAGTTTTGTAGAACAACATTACTCTACCCACCTCCGCCTTAAGGAACTGCAACAATTTAAATGAGCATTCAATCGAGTGAAAAGTTATAGACAACCTTAATCATTACAAAGCATTTTTTTGTAGTTTGAAACATGTGTGTACAAAGGACTATAACAAATTTGTAAATAAATTTTGAATTTCTCCAACAATTTGGAAAGGGAAATATACTTTTTTGTAGGGCATTATCCTACCTTGTACAAGTCCAAGAATTTTTTTTTTTGTTTTAGGGAACTCATTTATCATCCTCAAACACATACAGTTTGAAACAAAGACCAAAAATCTCAAATTATAAGCTAATTTTACCAAAATTAGAACTTTGGTTGCAAAAATACACTGCAAGATTGAACTTTGAATGTTAAAATGATTGATATTACACATGTAGCAACATAACAACAAATTGGTTTTACTCCCAAACCAATTCGACTACCCAAATAGGAAAAAAAATAGTGCTTTTTAATTGGACAAATTTTCAACGAGCTGATTCCCTAGTTCATAGGTTCCCAATCCTTTTGTATCTAGTAAATCCTAAATAACAAGTCCCTACAGTTCCTTGGAAAAGAACACATGGATTATCTACTTATGTGACCCATTTCGTGCATTTGTCTTTTTATATAAATAAAAATTACTATTTTTTGTTTAAAAAAAATGTGTTACTCAATGGTATTATTATAATAATGATTTCTATCCTATTATTGTTAATATGTCGCCTCAAATTTTAATCTTGTTCCAAGCATAAATTCAAGTTATAAAGTCAATCCTAATATTTTTTGAATTTTGACTTGAGTGGTTTTGAATCTAGTAAATCATGAATAGCAAATTACTGCAACTCCCTAACAAGATAGTACAAAGATTAACTACTTGTGTAAATCCATCTTGTACATTTGTTGTCTTTTATATAAATAAAAATTATATAATTTATGTTAAAAAATGGTTATTCAATGGTATTATTATACAATGGTTCAAACTTTTATAATTTCTATTAAACAATTCAAGACTTTTACACAAGTTCCAATCTTTCACCATATTTCCTACATAAGTGCCCATCTTGCCTTGGAACAGTGACAAGTGCCCTATCTTAACCTTGAATAGTAAGCCATGTAGAAAGGAATTGATTAATGGATCTTGATAGTATCCAAAAAAAACAACTTTAATTGGCCAAAGTGTATTTTGATTCAGTCCTTATCTAAATGTCAGATTGATGCTTGAATTGTCCCAAAATCTGAATATTTGACTAGGAATTGGAAACCAAAAATAGTGAAGACTTGTTGAAGAAAAAAACATATAATCATTTGATGTTGGTAGATGTTGGGATTGGAAAGCATGCTTTAAGAGACCTCGAATGCATACCTGAGATCGAGCAAAATATAGAAGCTTTGAGGGGCTACACATCTCCACTGGATTACTGAAGTTTCTTGCGAGCAACAGTGAGGTAATCAGAGTAAACTGTGAGGAGAAATGATGCGCTTGTCACAAACTAGGTGTTGCTCCATTTATGCCAAAACATGAGTCCACTTGGATTTTTCTATAGAATCCTATTGCCTTTCCGCAAACACGCACACATGAAAAACTCTGCATTTTGGAGGGTTCCGGATGGAATCTTGATCAACACAAACCCAAATATCACACTTCCTACCTTGATTATGATCATTTATGGAGGAGAAATATCGTACGACAAACAAGAGCATTAATGAACAAGAATTTGGACAATTCATTCAGTAACCTAGCCATACAAAAGAGATGGGGTCTGCTCAAGAACATGAGTACAATCCAAATCAATAGCATCCAAAGAAAATCGCAGAATTATTCTACCTTGATTATGATAAATTTTGGAGGAGAAATATCATACAACAAACCAAGAGCATTAATGAACATGAATTTGTACAATTCATTGAACACCTAGCTATACAAAAGAGACAGGATCTGCTCAAGAACATGAGTATGGTCTAGATTTCATCATTGGCATATTCAGTGGCTAACATAAGGGACCTATGTGCGATAATACCTACAATCATGGTTTGACAGATCAACCCAATGAAAATATGGCTAAAAAAAATAAGTGCCACATGGATTTAATGAGTGGTCCTATCGACAACACACTTTGACAATAGTGTTAGTGGCACAATTATTTTCATATTTAAGAAATTTTTCAAAATTAATGTGGAAAGAGTTTTGATACTATTACATAGGTTTGGAGAGGACAGAGGAGAATAAGCATATTTGTTTTTGTTGGAGAGTCACTTATGTGAGAGAGAAAAGAGGCTTGTGGTTTCTGTTAGATGAAACATGATCAAAGATACAAATATAGAGGGTCACTCCCAAAGAGATATAAATAAGAGATTTCAACAATGCAATGTGAATGGCACCAAACCTTATCCCTCATCCTTCACATTTCATTGATGAAATTGGATTGGAATTGCTGGTGATGGAAGAGTATTGATTTCTGTACGAACTCAAGGGACAAAACAAAACACATCTTTAATCAAAGATTTTTTGCTATATGGTATTACAAGACACCTCTACTGGGCAATATAAATACTGAATCTTTTCCTAACCAGGATTTCATATTTGATCAATTCATATCATAGCTTTGAACAGAGATGGTGGCTTGAGGAGTTGCATGGATGTAAACAAAATAAAAGCTTTGACCAGGAGAAAGGGATTGCCATAAACTATAAGAAGAGCCCCCAATTTTAGACATACCCCAAATAGGGCCAATATTCAATCTTTGAACTGAGAGCTTGATGTTCTTGACTGTTTGTTACCAATTTCGAATATCTATAGTAAGTTCAACCCCAAGAACTCCACAATGAGGTCACTAATTGTGATACAACAATTGGAGAGTAATCTTCTGCAAATAGTGCATTTAGATAGTAAGCATTTGAAAAAAGAGTTGTTGACAATTTCCAAATACTGGCCTTGTTCACTGAAAAAATCTATGATTAGTGGTCATACTTGGTGCTAGTGGAGGAGAGGTCTGGACTGGAGTAGGAGATGCTTTGGAATTTCTTACAGGAGTAGGAAAAAACCACTACCCAAGTCAAACGAACCGTTAGTTGCATGATATAAAACCAGATAATGCTTGCTTTTTGAGTTTTATTGGCTAAAGTGTATTTTGATTCAGTCCTTATATAAATGTTAGATTGATGCTTGAATTGTCCAAAAGTATGAATATTTGATTGGGAATTGGAAACCAAAAACAAGGAAAACTTGTCGAAGAAAAAAGAATATAATCATTTGATGTTGGTAGTTGCTGGGATTGGCAATCATGCTTTAAGAGACCTCAAATTCATACATGAGATTGAGCAAATGATAGAAGCTCTGAGGGGTGCACAACTCCACCCGAGTACTGAAGGTTCTTACGAGCAACTCTGAGATAATGAGAGTAAACTATGAGTAGAAATGATGCACTTGTCACAAATTGGATGTTGTTCCGTTTATGCCAAAAGAGGAAGCAGCCTAGATTTTTTGTACAATCCTATTGCCTTTCTACAAGCACGCACACATGAAAAACTCTGCATTTTCCTTGTAGTCTTTTACAACAACATTACTCTACCAATCTATGCCTTGAGGAACTATAACAATTTAAATTGATATTGTGACATTCCTTAAGATGAAGAATGCCAATGGTTGCTTGCTTTATCTTTTACCCCATGTTCACAGTAGGCCAGATAGAAGGCCCCCATGTTATCAATTGTCATTCAGATGAGAGCCTCTGGTCGTAGCCGGCCATGAATTGTAGGGCATGACAAGCAAAACCTTGGATTTAGGAAATCTAACCTTAGCCTTACTACTTAGATTTGAAGGGCTTAGGCATTTAAAAAATTCAATGCTTCGCCCCTTGCTTGCCTACTTGATTCATTACCCTAGACCTACTGATACCACAATCGTGTCGTGTTAACAACAACCAGTCAATGCTTACAGACAAAGAAATAATTTGGGAGCTTAGGAGGACCATCCAAGATCTGCAAGAGGAGTTTGAGCATGCCTATTTCCTTTCTGCAAGCACACTCACATGAAAAACTTTGCATGTTCCTTATAGTTTTGTAGAACAACATTACTCTACCCACCTCTTCCTTGAGGAACTGCAACAATTTAAATTGATATTGTGACATCCCTTGAGATGAAGAACACCAACATTTGATTGCTTTATCTTTTACCCCATATTCACAACATGCCAGAGAGAAGGTCCCCATGCTATCAATTGTCAGTCAGATCAAATCCTATGGTCATAGCCATCCGAGAATTGCAGGGCATGAAAATCAAAACTCCTTGGATTTAGGAAATACAATCTTAGACTTACTACTTAGATTTGAAGGGATTGGGCATTTAGAACATTCAACGCTTCGCCCCTTGCTTTCCCACTCGATTCATTGCCTTAGACCTACTGATACCAATAATCGTGTCGTGTTAACAACAACAACCAGCCATTTCTTACAATCAAAGAATCCATCTGGGAGCTTAGGAGGACCATCCAAGATCTACAAGAGGAGTTTGAGCGTGCCTATTTCCTTTCTGCAAGCACACACACATGAAAAACTCTGCATTTTCCTTATAGTTTTGTAGAACAACATTACTCTACCCACCTCTTCCATGAGGAAATGCAAAAATTTAAATTCATATTGTGACATCCCTTGAGATGAAGAACACCAAAAATTTATTGCTTTATCTTTTACCCCATGTTCACAACAGGCCAGAGAGAAGGCCCCCATGTTATTAATTTTTAGTTATATCAGAGCCTGTGGTCGTAGTGAGCCAGGAATTACATGGCATGACAATCAGAACTCCTTGGATTTAGAAAATACAACCTTAGCCTTACTACTTAGATTTGAAGGTTTAGGCATTTAGAACATTCAACGCTTCACCCCTTGCCATTCGTTGCTTACAGTTGAAGAAACCATCAAGAAACCATCTTGGAGCTTACGAGGACCATCCAAGATCTACAAGAGGAGTCTGAGCATGTCAAAGTAGAGTCTTTGATGAAGGAGAAACAACTCACAAACTCCCTTGTGGCTCTCAGTCTCGAGCACAATGTCCAACTTCAAAAGGATGACTTCATACACAAGCTTTGCCAATAGACACTTCTAGGAAACCAACTTGACCTTCATATGTGTCGTTAAGGACAGATGATTCAGAATAATGATTATGTCATAAAAATTGTGGTTGCCTCCACAAAACCACCTTCTGAGATAATGCAGAGAGGCAGATCTCCCAAACCAAGAAGAAGAAAAACTGGTTCAGTCCCTGAGAATGTGTGCAATCAACTCCCAAGGTATAATCAATTGATAAAGATGCGAAGAAGGTCCCAATGTTCATATTTAGATCAAAAGAGATGACCTCAAAATTTACCATCACTTGCAACAATGAGAAAGTGAACCTTTTGAGATATCACAAACGTCAACAACCCTGCAACCACCACAAATGTCAATAGCCCTGCAGCCACACTAAACAGGAGTACGAGGATCTACACAAATGATTACATGACAGATGCATAAAACCCACAACCCTTGACCCACTGTAAAATGCAAAAATTCTTCAAGAATCCAAAAGAAACTACACTCTCATATAAAATCCCCTTTGCCCATGCAAAAAGAGTAGAAATACAAAGAAAAACAGAGGAACAAAAACATAAAAACCATAATCAAGAAAAAGAGAGGAACAAAAACATAAAAACCATAATCAACAAGCACTTGCATTGCCTTTTGAGGGATCATAAGTGACATCGACCTTGTTCTAAACAAGTGCGAAAAAAGTGGGGATGGTGCTACATAAGCACTGTAAACCCAAACAAATTCCTCAAAGCTTTTCTCCACATAATTTGAATAGGTTGCACACTTAACGTCCTAATTCGACATAGCGTCCTCTTTCTACTAGATTCGGTTAAAATGGGGTTTGTGCACCAATTGCAATAACTCTTGTGGATATCTCCAGGGTGGTTATCGGTTCTCATTAGGGTCGTTATCCATTCCAAAAAGAGAACCAAGAAGACATCATGGTAATTATTAGTTTTGTATTAATTATTAATCTGACAGCGTCAAACACTTTAATCGTCTAACATTAGATCAAATGGTCTAGACTAGTACACAATGGCAGCTGGGGGAGTTGTTTTCAAAGGAAAATTCCTTACGACGTAATAAGAGATACCCACTAGCATTGTAGTGCTAAAAGTAAAAGCACTTTAAAAGCCAAAATACCATAATACTTTGAAATGGGTTAAAAAGACGTTCCAATGACTTATTAAGTTTATAAAAATTCTGGTTAATTTGTGATTATTTTTTCAATTAGGTAAAGTTCCTTTATATATACTATTTTTCTGTTTCTTAAAATTATTTGAACTTTCTCTGTTTCTCAGAAAAATATTAGTTATTTGGATTTTTTTTAAAAACTAAATATTTAAGATAGAATTTCATAATCAAAGTATTACAATTAAAATTTCCAATCAAATCAAATAAAAGTATAACACCTATAAATGATTAAAAAACACTTCTTCACTTACTCTCCATACTACACCACATAAATTGTTTTTGGAAGTTCGAATGCTCAGTATCAATTTATTAGGTATATGACACAAGGAACATAATAATTTGTCAACGAAAAATGGCTTAGGATTCCTATTAAGGGTTAAGCAGTAACACTACAATTTTGGAAGTACAAACACTTCAACTAGACATCCATGTTGACATCATAGAAATGTTCTACACAAAATCTGGAAAGGAGATTCAAGTTCCAAGGAAAAAACCAATGATGAATACAGAACTTTTCTTAGCACTGCAAAAAAGAACTGAAGAAAGCACCACTAACAGAAGATGAAATACACTTAAAGCTATATAAAAGGACTAGCCAAAGGTTAATGAATTAGTATTTTGGGAATATACAATAATGAAAACATAATTCCTTATTAGTCGGTGGCACCCTTCTCTTAGGAGATGTAATGGGAAAGGTTGTCCAGTTATTTCCACCAATTGTCCAAATGAAAAATTAGTATAACTCCGTGTACTTAAGGCAATGATTAACCATGCTAAAGCAAGATAAACTCATTATGAATTCCAGTCCAATTTTTCATAGCTACTCTCAACATTGACAATATAACCACCTAAATGAGAGTTGATATTGCCTTGAATATGCCTTGTGACAAGGTATGTTTATCAACAACCATCATGTTGAAGATACTTATAGTTATTGGTATAGTTTTGGAAATATTTTATTAATGGTGGGAGCCTGTTCGTGGGGAATTTAGGTTAGACCAAATCTCACAAAATTATGTGAGAGAATTTTACAACTGGACATATTTTTTTCCATCCAACATTAAAACTAACCCCACCTAAACTCTCAACATGAAAATTATAAAAAAAATAAACCTAGACTTTTATTTTTTTGGTTTATATTACTGATTGAAATACTTTCCTGTCCCAAGAAAAAACATAATGGCATTCCCCTACTATCTAGGAAACTAGAGAAAACAAAACTTCTAGGAGTCCAATATAAACCTGATGACATTCCCCTATTTTCCAAAAACTGAAAAAACCAGTTTAAACTGAAGTGTTTGATGATGAATATAGGTATGTTTGCAAGGATGTAAAAGGTAAAGTCCTCATTATTCATCAAATCGATCTGAAATTAACGATTTCATTAAATTGTTGAAGGTCGCAAACCTTAAACAAAATCATTTTGGTGTGCAATAAAATAATTGATAGTAAGTGCATCTAATAAATCTTAGAGTTTCATGTTTCTTGCACATGCTTTTTAACTCAACAACAATTCCAAGTGCCCCTTAACACAGGGAATGCAAGGCCAAATAATGCAACAACATTGTTAGATAATTACACCCGCCTGACAAATTAATCACCAAACAACGCCTCACCGAACTCCTCATTGATCCAAATGGATCCTAAAACCCTCTAAGTCTTCTAAACATTCAAAAACTATCGAAAAATAAGAAGTTGTAGAAATATCGGATTACATTATCGACAGCGAAAAACACAGAGAAAACATTGGAAAACAGGCTTATCGGTGGTCAAAGCAACTTTGAATCGGAGTCGTCGGATCTGGCCGATCAACGGCCCAGATCCGATCGGCGAATCGCAATCGGCGATGGCAAAGGGAGGCTATCGGGACAACCATATAATAGTTGCGATCACGATCAGCGCGGGTCAACGAGGACTGTCGATCAAGCGTGCAGATCAACGGCCCATGTTAACATGCGATATCGCAATCGAAAAACACAGAGGAGCGATTACAATCGGCCAGGGATATGTGCGATATGCGACTGCGATCACAACATCGCATCGGAGTATTTCAATAGAGCAGGGCCGATATAAATATGATTCGCGATAGCAGGACCCGATGAAAATATAAATGATATTATATATATTTTGAGATCTAGAAAATAGGGTTTTCCTTTGTATTTGCATTTTCATTAAATAAACAAAATACAAAGGAAAAAGCGTCGATGCGATGAAACCAGACCCAAAAGGGCTTATTAATGTTGTTATACATGATTTCGAGTCCGATAAAGCCATTTTACGAGGTTTTTCATGTTTTAATGAGTTTTTTAATACAAAGGAAACAAGTGGGATTTCGGATGGCCAAAGGTGGTAATTGGTTTGGGCCAAGCTCCGCCCGAGCCCGTACATTGGCTACCACGTGTCCAGGATAAGGAGAGAGAAAACCACCCTCATCGGGAGGTTAACCCTCGTACGAAAGGGCCACCCGAAATGAACCACAGCCATTGGATCTCGATATCCCAAATCAGCGGTGGAGATGTGATGTCGGTATACAAGCGGACCCGATAGGAGATATAAGGCAGATTTATAATATTTGAAGTCTGACGAATAGTGTTTCAGAATATTTTTCCATGTTTTGTAGCGTTTCTCTGTGTAAACATAAAACAACCATTTTTGGGGCTTCGAAGGCATCGATGACCCATTCCGTTACAGAATAGGTGGCCACCATCCATGAAAGCGTTTAGCAATGATTGCTAACAATCAGAGGGGGATCTGGGTGGACAGAGTTCGGGAAGCCAGAGAGCCTGAGAAGAGGAAACGAACAGGCAACACTAATTGGCTTTAAAGCCACAGATTGACAAAAACCAGACAAGGCAGCGCTGAGACATAGAAAAGACAAAGACAATGAGTAATAGAGGGAGTCTGTGTACTCAGAGAGGCTTGAGGGGTTCAAGCAAAACTCTTGCTATTGTAACTGCTCTGTGTTGAGACTCAAATTGAGCTCATACCTTTGTAAAACTCTGTTTTTGAAGACATAATAGAGAGGTCACCACTGAAGGATGGATCAAGAGACGTAGCCCACGAGTGTTGGGTGAAATCCTTATTAAATTTACTGTGTTTATGTGTGTTTGTCTATTATGTTATTTAACTGCTTCATTGTCTATGTGTTTCACAATCTTATCGATCCATTTCACAAAGTAACATAGGAAAATCCCTGCACATGAGTCTGTGATACCTTAATAATTGTCTTAGGTCTCATTATTAGATCACTCATGCACGGCCGCATCACCGTGACCTGCTCAAATTTGAAGGGGCACTACCGCCTTAACCTATTCAACGTTGAAGGGGAAAATAAACGACTTAGTTTTGTGTATAAAAGTAGATGATCAGGCATAAAAGGATACACATTCGGAGTAGTAATGCAATTGAAGCTGCTTTTCCATTTCAACTGTTATGTAAATTATGGGGTTTCCTATTAGCATCCATAGCTTCCTATTGTTTTATTATGTGCTTGAACTGTGTGCTCTATCACTTTTAACTGGTATCAGAGTGGTGTGATTTGCCCTTCAATTGGTATTAGAGCTCAGGTGCGCTGTGAGGAGAGGCTGAGTGGTAAATTTCCACATGAGGCTGATTGTGGTGGTAAGTTTTTGAGTGATTCTCCTTTTAGTGGTTGAGTGCAGTGAGTGTTGATCTGCCTGGAACTGCATTAGAAGAAGAATGTGTTGAGCGTTGCGTGTCCTTTAAGCCTGACTTTCATATGGCATCAGAGCTGAATTCATTAATTGGGAAGAGGTTCTGCATAAATTTCAGATATGAAGAATATATCAATTTTCTTCAGTGCCAAATCTTGCTAGTAGCTATTTATTTAACATATATACTACGTGTGATAGTAATGACATATGTAAAAGGACTAGAAATCACGCATGCACTACTGATGATAAATCTCTGTGAAGTTCTGGTCTTCATTCCAATCTAAATTTGTGTTGTCTTCATTAGATTTTCAGGCCCATTTCCAAGCGGTAAATGGAAATGGTTGGTTTGATGAGTACATTTCTCCTTTTGAAGGAGTTCCTTATTGTTGAGAAATAAATGCTAGTAGAAATAGGGTTAGATTTCTCTTTCTTGATGATTACTTGTGAATTATGTTGGATTCCTTTTACTTCTTTTTTATATTATCTTTCATCAAGCAATTGTAACCAAATCATGAAGATCAAAAAACACAAGGCACGAGATGTTGGCACTCTATTAGGGAGAAACCCCTATCTAGGGGAAAACCCAGTCAACAATTCTTCCTTCAATAGTTTCACGAGATAATACAAGAATCTTGACCTAGACAAAGACTTCCTCCACACCAAGTCATCCCTCTCTTCCTTCTAGCAGATGATAACCCTTCAATAGCAACTTCGACCTAGCAACATCAACTTGCAATAACAACTTTGATCCAACAATTGGCAACATTAGCAGCAGCAAAAACTTCGACCTGGCAAGAGAGACTTGATCTCCTAGAGGAATCCACCTAAGATTTGAAAATTTGTTACTGATTGGGGTTGTGTTTGTACAGGTAAATCTCTCTGAGGTTTGATAGCATGCTGGTTACATGAGAGATATTTTTTACCGATGTGTTTGATTGGGGAGGTTTTTCTACCGATTGGAATAATCAAAAGTGTTGAGGCTTTGTGTGTAAGACACATTTACTAGAAGGATATCTGGCCGACACTTTGTGTTGATGTCTAGATCCCGAAGTAGGGAGGGTGGCGTTGGTCTTAGAGCTCTGACCTCTGATGCACACCTAGATCCCTGGGTTGATGGTTAGCAAGTAAGCCTAATGGTACCTACACTGGTTGAAAGCTTTAGTCCATCTTAGTCCCTCCTGGATATATTTCCCTAGTCAGAAATCTAGTCCATGGCATCATGAGTTCCTAAACTGTTGGAGGACCTTGGATAGATTGCCCTGGTCAGGAATCTAGTCCATGGCATTGCAGTGCCTAAATTATTCATGGTTTATGTGTTTTGAGATATTCTTTGTACTTGTTATTATGAATACCTCCCTAGTTAAGAGGTAGTGTTGAAATATGTACCTAGGTTCGGTCTTCATAAATGTATCTGAGTCACAATGAAATGTATTTATCAAAAAGATGAAGAAAAACATATTGTAATTATTATTATGAATTATTAAAGCATGGGTTTCATGTTTGGGTCATCATGTTTTAGGTCAAAGTCCCCATTGAGGACTTATAGTATTTATTTTGAGTCATTAGAGTCATTGTCCATTAAAAGAGACCCTTCTTGGGCTTTTGAATCACGTAAAAAGAATTAATATTGAGTCAAATATGCTATTTGTCCCCTCCAGACAACTAGATGTTGCTTCTCAATTTATCATAGTAGAACTTTCAAACGAATCTTGATAGAAGATTCCTCAACCATTCAGCTTCCTTTCCTACTTCAAAATCAACTTTCCTTCTGTTAGCAACACCTTAATATGTGTTCTCCAATTACTTCAGGGTATTCATCATGACTATAGTATGCCCTCCCTCTCAACTCGGGACTTTTTCCATGAAGACAAGAGTGATGTGCCCTTCTCTTACTCGTGGCCTTCACCAATACTTACGTGTTGATTTTTGGTAGCATCGGATGTGCTCTAGCTCTGAAATTTGGTGGAGGGGCTAGAACACATGAGATCTCCAAAACCCAGAAATCGTTTGGAGAAATTCCACCCGGATGAGGAGTTATTAAAATAATTAATATTTTTAATGGGTTCCTAATTCTAAACTTAGGAAAATAAAAATATTAATGGATATTAATAAAGATATGGGTGAGAAGTTTCTAAGAGATGATGAAAAAGTTTGTTTTAATCTTAGTTGTTGATTAGAGACTTAATCTTGGTCGTTGATTCATCCCCAGGAAAAGTATAAGAGAAGACTTGAGAGTCAGTTGGAGACACACCAAGAAAATACTCAGTACCCCGAGGGAAATCAATTCTCAAGGAGAAGGAGTTTGATTTCAGAGGGAGAGTTGCAAGGTGGAGGAAGAGGAGGGCATCAACAACAATCAGTGACTGAGGAGGAGGTGACGCAGGGCATTCGAGAGACAACGCAGAGGGAAGAGCAGGCATACAGCACCATTGGAGACATGATCCTCACGTAGAGAGACGCAAAAGTGATGCAGAGGTGGGTGAAGGGTCTCCAGAGTGTCAGAAATTCTCCAGGAGAAGAAGAAACTGTCTCAGGTGTTTTCTCTCAGAAGTGTCTCAATTTCTCTGTGAAATCATTCATCAGAAAACGATTGTTGTTGAAGATTAATAAAACCCTCATCTGCTGCACCAGTTTTCCCACATTGGGTTTTTCAGGGGACAATTTTCCAAAAACAACTGTGTTGATGTGATTGATTCTTGTGCTTGTATATCACTATTATTTTCTCTACATAATTATGTGATAACTGTAATAGGATTTATTTTAATGTTTACTGAAGGTTTTTTGTAAATAATTTATTGTGAAAAATAAGTAGGTGAAATAAATCGGTTATTGTTGTAGAATTTCGTATTAGAAATTTTCACATGATATCGGAGCAAAGATCAAGCAACAGGATAGAAGAATTTACTATGAGTTAGGAGCATGATGTTGAGGCATCAACCTAGAGGGACTCACGTAGATCTCAAGAGAAATAAGAGAGCACGAAGAACATGGATCAGGATTAGTCTATGTTAGCTTCTGAATTGGAAGAATAAGTCGCTTGCCTAGCAAGTTCTACCTCCTTTAACATTTGGTATATAGATAGTGGAGCTTCCTAGCATATGACAGGAATATGAGAATGTTTTTCGAATTATTAGGAAGAAAGAAAGAATTTTTAGATCATCATGGGAAATAAGGCAAAGTGTACCCCCGTTGGAAGAGGTACTATAGTCTTTCAAATAGAAGTAGGGGATCGGCTTTGAGCAACCAATTTGTTGCATGTGTCAGGATTGGAGATGAACTTACTCTCTGTATCTCAGCTTCAAAACAAGGGATATGACATTTTCTTCATTAAGTAGAAAGTATATGTCAAACACTCAAGTTGGAAAAAGAAGGCCCAGATTGGAATCAGAAGTAACAGGTTGTATAGATTATAGCTAGAATCTCCAATGGCACTGATAGGCAACAGTGGGGATAAAGATTTGAATGAACTATGGCACAGGAGGATGGGACACTTACACTATGGGGCTCTGAGAATTCTCGGGAAAACAGTATAAGGAGTTCCAGAATTAAGTACTGAACGAGATGATGTATACAGAGAATACGCACTAGGAAAGTACACCAAGGCAACATTTTCTTGAAGCAACAATAGGGCTAAAAGTGTTCTGGGATTGATACACTCGGATATCTACAGAACCATGTCCACAAAAGCTCTCAGTGGTGCCGAATATTTCGTCACCTTCATTGATGACCATTCCAGAAAGACTTGGATCTACTTTCTGAAAACCAAGGATGAGGTTTTTTGTCGATTCAAAGAGTTCAAGACTCTACTTGAGAATCTAACAAGAAAGAAGATAAATATATTGCGTTTAGATAATGGTGGAAAATACATAGACAAGGACTTCACTAATTTTTGCACAAGGGAAGGCATCATAAGCAAGTGGACAACCCCCTATAATCTAGAGCAGAATGGAGTAGCAGAAAGGAAGAACCAGATTCTTGTTGAAGCAGCCAGGGAAAAGTTGTATGATCAGGATATGCCCAAGTTTCTATGGGCAAAAGCATGCAACACGACAATGTATATCCAGAATAGGAATCCTCATAGGGCAATAGGTAATATTACTTTGGAGAGTGTCTTCACTGGTAAGAAGCCTAATCTAAGCCATTTCAGGATATTTGGGAGTTTGGCATACTTCCATGTACCCGAAGAAAAGAGAAAGAAATTGGATCAGACTGCGGAGAAAGGATATCTTGTAGGATCTAGCGAGAATGGTAAGGTATATAGAGTCTATCTTCCACGGAATAGGAAGATTGTAATTCGACGGGATGTAAATTTCATGGAGGACAGAGCTTTCAGAAAATCCCGAGAAATGTCTTCCGAAGAGCAGTCAAAGGATGATCCATTGGTCCATCCACTTCAACCAGCAGAAACTAGCACTAATATTTATCCAGAGGTGGAGCCTCAGGAAGAGGAGGAGTAGGTAGATATACTCACTACTAGTGTTAGAACGAGTCGGGAACTTCGACAGATACTACAAGATGCAGAGGATTTTGTCGGGGCGCCCAGAAACGAAAAAAGGGAGCGTAGGCATCCAAATAGATACCAAGCCTTGGTAGCTCAGGTTGGAGAACCCTTCCGTTTTCAGGAGGTCGTTCAGCATCAAGTATGGGTAGATGCTATGGTGGAGGAATACAGTTCCATAATGGTTATTGATGTCTGGGAAGTGGTACCTAGGCCTCAGGACAGGTCAATTGTAGGGTCAAGATGGTTCTACAAAGTCAAATATGTTGCAGATGGTAGTGTAGAAAAATACAAAGCCAAGTTTGTGGCAAAGGGGTTTGCTTAGAAGGAAGGGATAGACTATGAAGAAACCTTCGCCCCAATAGCCAGGTATAATTCTATTAGATCCGTGATATCCCTTGCAACTCATATGGGGTGGAAGATTCACCAGATGGATGTCAAGATGGTGTTCTTGAACGGGGTGATAGAAGAAGAAGTATACATTGAACAACTAGAGGATTTTGAGGCACGCCATAAGAAATCTCATGTATGCATATTGAAGAAATCTCTATACATGATTAAACATGCACCTAGAGCATGGTACGGTCGAATTGATGGCTACTTGTAGAAGATGGGATTCATCAAGAGTGACGTAGATCCTAACCTCTACTATCTAGTTGTAGAGAATGAGCCTCTAACTCTAGTTTTATATGTGAGTGATCTCTTTCTGACATAATCATCTAGGCTCATCAAAGATTGCAAGAAGAACCTAGCCACAAAATTCGATAAGAAGGATTTGGGACGAATGCATTATTTCCTGGGGTTGGAAGTTTGGTAGCAAAAGGGCGAAATTTTCCTTGGGCAAGGGAGATACGCTATATAGATTTTGAAAAGGTTCATAATGCAAGACTGTAGACCTATGGCTACTCCAAAGATTACCAACTGGAAGAATATTGATGCATCTGAAGATAAAGAAATGGATCCCACCTTGTATAGGCAGCTCATAGGTTACCTGATGTATCTGGTCAAATACCAGGCCAGACATTTGTTACGTTGTCAACACCCTCAATCAGTTCACGGTAGAACCCAAGAGGGTGCACTCGGCGGCAGCCAAGCATGTTCTTAGATCTATACGAGGAACAATCGAGCATGGAGTAATGTACACCCAAGGCAATGACATCAAGTTGAGTGGGTTCACTGACGCAGATTGGGCTAGAAGTTTAGTAGATCAAAAAAGTACCACTGGGTATTGTTCCAGCATTGGATCAAGAACGAACTCCTGGTGTAGTAGGAAACATAAATCCATGGCTCTGATCTCAACTGAAGTTGAATATATGGCAGCTAGCACAACTTTGTGCGAAGCCATATGGCTTAGGAAATTGCTTGTGAATCTATTCAAGAGAAAGATGGAAGCGACCAATATTTTGTGTGATAAGAAAAGTTGCATCAAGCTGTCTAAGAATCCTGTATTTCATGATCAGTCGAAGCACATTGATATCAGGTGTCACTTATCAGAGACTGTGTCCAACGAGGGGAAATACAGTTGACGTACACCCCAACAGGAGAACAAGTGGCAGACATTCTCACCAAGGCCCTAGGAAGAACAAAGTTTGTTTACTTCAGGGAGAAGATGAGGATGGTGAACAATCTGTTTCAATAGCATAAGCGAATAGTACAAGGAGTTGTAGTGAAACAATTAGTAGTGGCAGTGCAATGGGAAGCATGCTGCACCATATTCAGGGGGAGATGCAGTACGGATGTAGTAGTGACAATCATAGTGTCATGGGCAACAGAACAGGTTATTGTTGAAGAATCTTGGGCATGCATAATTATAGTGATTCTTCTTAAACATGATAAAAATTTGTGAAGTTTTTTTACATTTGATCTTAGCTTGATCTTCTTTGCATTATTAGTGTGTGCGTTTACTTCATCAAACTGCTATCAAAACAAAAGAGACAAGAACACAAATATTTGGCTTTCTGTCGGGGCCAAAACCTCTCCCTCTTGGAGAGGAAAACCCATGAAAAATTCTTCTTATAGAGATTCCATTAACGAATACCAAGACCATGACCCTTGACACAATCTGCCCCTCCAAGACCAAGACATTAATCCTCTTCCTCTAACACTGTTGAGATCATCATGATTGGTGCAACATTGAACCCATCATTGTTGCATCATTGAGATCTCTTGGCTTCATTGCGATCATCATCCTTATTGTTGTCATACCACTGTCATCCCACTACTTTTGCATCTTCATTTTCTATTCCTTTCATATGGGATCATCATTGATGTAGTACCATTGAAACAATGAGGTCACGGAGATATCAATATCATGATTCCATGATCATGCTTGGAACAGAATTGTACATATTACAAAGATCCTTCCTTATTAATATGTTAAGGTTGTGATTCAACAATGCAGTGATCACGGAGTAGACTACTATGATATATCCTACGTTTGAATGGAATGACAACAAGGAGAGTGATCTGATATCATTCAAAATGAGAGGGATATACGCAACTGTGGGATCATCGTGATCCTCTTCCTTGATCCCTGTAGAATTTCAATGTAACATGTTGATGGTGCTGGACCTACCAACATGTCAAGGGGATCTCCCCCGTAAGAAGTCTCAATTAGAACTCAGACAATTTGGTGTAGGAGTCCCAACAGTGGTTCGTAAGGTAATTCCTTTACCGCGATGTCACACAAAGACAAGTAAGATAACTCTGTCAGTAGCAAGGGTGTGACTGTTGCAGTGAGTCAAAGAAGGTGTATGAGAGGTTCTAACACATAAGGGGGGAGATAAGGGTGAAGGTGAGTTCCAGGTTGAAAGGGATCAGTCCCAACTCGGCTAGGAACACACAACACAAAAAGACATACACATCTTTCGGTGGAGCAGTCCACTCGAATGTGGTAGTCACAACATACAAGCTAAGATAACACGTACAACACTCACAGATCATTCCAAACGAGTGCAACGATTGTTACAACAAGGTTTATGTGAAAGGTATGTATGGTGTCTGACAGAGCAGTCGACACGGACGGGACAACATTAACAGTATATACAACACATTTGTAACAAGATCCATATAATTGCATACATATCAGTTCATACACAAATACGTAAGTTAAACAACATATATCATTAAGGCAACTGGAACAGTCCAATTACAATAACAACATATGCATGAAAATGTGCTGGCTATTATTATATAAAAGTGTAAGTTCCAATCATACAATACATCCATGTAAACTTGCTAGCCCCATCAGTGAAACGTTACAGCCACATCCGCCTGCTCCTCCAAAGAGATGTACTAGCTCCGTGCAGTGGAGAAGCCAAGGTGCGTTACAATATTGTCCAAGCTTTCTTCAAGATAGTCTTAATAGAAGTTTGGCTTACCAAAAGCCAATACAATGAGTAATGAGGGACTATGTATAGCAAAGGGTGGGGTGACCCTTGACATTCCCCTTTGTGACCATTCAACTACCCTCATGACTCTTCACCTACTCTGTCACTGTTACATCCACTATTGAGACTTGACTTACACTTGACATGACTCAACATTACAACACACATGTACTCATGTGAGACAACATGGCTTGAGCAAGCCTTGCAAGACATCACTAACACTCGGTCCGCTATGATGAGAGCAACTCTTTGACATGCTTGTGATGGTGAAGGTTGTGAGATGATGCCAAGTGTGGTCGTCTGTGATGGTGTGCATGCACCTCATGATGACATCTTGCTGAAGCGAACTCTTGCCTCCATTGCAAACGGTGCATTGGTTCAACTCCTTCATTCAACTCATCTGCTAACATGCACATGGTATTCTTGGGTGCGGCTTAACCGGAAACACACTGATGCATAAATTTTGTGTTGATCTTCAAGTGTGTGCTGGTGGTCATGCGCATCAACTTGTTGAAGTAAATGTTCAGCCCTAGCTGGACTTTCTTCTTGTCTTCGCCTTGGTGAGTGTCTTGACTGGGTTGGATTCCATGCGTGCGCTCAACGACATGCATGTTGTTGAATCCCTTGCATGCGATAAAAAACACTACCCACCATGTCTGCTCTGTGTCAGTTGCTGAGATGGATCTTTAACTTGTACAGGTGCAGTTTCATCCATGAGTGCACGTTGCGCCTGTTAGAGTCGGTCTAGTAGCCCTCCATCAGCGATCAAAGCTCTTTGCATTTGCATAAGTAGGTGTCTCATCAGTGTCATCTTATTGCATTCCATTAGGCATGCCATAGCCCTGATGGAGGAGCTTGTGTCTTTTATTCCCCTCTTGGCACTGTTGGAGTAAGTTTGTTTCAGTCAATAAATTCTTTACAGGGTCATTGGTCTTGTCTTGAAGTCAAAGTACTAGGTCTAGGGTTTAGTCCAATTTTGTCTTTTAAGGTCATGTCTTTTAAGGTCAATAAGTGCCCAGAAGGCCAGAGGGATGTCCATCAAAGCATCACTTCAGATGATTTCATATTGTATAGCTAATTTTTACCTTGAGTTCAAAAACCCTGTTTTTGAAGGCAAGGTCATTTTCTCATTTTTGTAAAAATTTGTAAAAAATTCAAATTCTCCAGAAGTCGGCATGCGGCCTTGGTCTCCTTTGCCAAGACTCCTCAGAAGCTATCCCTGCAAAAATTTTCAAGAAAAAGCATCATTTCAACCAATTTCATGACAAAAAGGAAACCACAAGTCAGCAGTAATTAGTTTTAAAAAGTGTCATTGCATAAACATTATAAAGTGGGTTTGAAGGGAAATTAATTTAAATCAAGCTTATAAAAGCCCCTCTCTCCTCATTTTGCAATTCATTTGCCTCCAAGACTCCAAGAGCAAGTATGAAAGGAGATTTAGTGTCAAACTGGGCGAATTGAGTGACAGCACCTGCGCGCTACGCATCAGGGCCTGCGCACTACGCGTTGGGCACGCACTACGCGTCAGGGCACACTCTACTGTGGAAGATTTGGTCGGGCGCTACGCGTTGGGCGCGCGCTATGCGTCAGGACCCGCACGCTACGCGTTGGGTTTTCACCTACAGAAACTGCCAGTGAAGCTTCAAAACGACCTCAAATCTCCTAAGTTTTACAGGTAGGCCTCCAATCATCAATGTTTTTTGCTTGCTAAAGAAAAATGAGCATGGAGAATGTGTCAAATGCCATCAAGTGTGAAGCATGAAATTCATATATATTATGTTTAAAAATTTCAAATTGCAAGTGAAGCTAGGGTTTTGAGTTTGCTGCCCAAGGTCATTCTTTTTCAATCCCTCATTTCCCCACATTCCCATTATCACTTCCCTTGTCACTTTCACACAATTTCCCTAACAAAAATATCAAAAGCCCTATAACCCTACCTATCCCTAAAATTCAATAAAATCTCCCTAAATCCTACCTCCTATCAAACCCCTACAAATTATGATTGTGTGATTATGTATGTGTCATAATTCCTTCCCTAAATTCCCTTTTATATATATTTTCCCTAAATCCCCTCAAAAGTCCCCCTCCCTAACATCTCCCTTGTGTTTTTGTCCCCTTGGAGCAGCATTCAAACAGTCAAAACAGCAGGTCATTTGAGCAGAACAAGCAGTACATTTCAGCCATTTTGTTCTTGAAACCATTCAGAAACCGAAACAGACTATGAGAAAAGTGATGACCGTGAGTCAACACCGGAGGTTGAGGTGCCAAGGAGGCCTCACAGGGGTGGTAAAGGTGGTCAGCATTTGAGAGAGGATCCCACCTCTTTGGCTTATTTGCAAGCTTGTCCACTTGCAGTCACATGTTTCCGTCATCAATCATGCTACGAATATTGCGAGAGAATTTCCCAAATTCAGCACCACAGGGAATTGGTCCGCTTGTTTGTTTTGCATTTGCACAACGGGCATGTGAATCTTGCAAGGGTGGATTTTACATTCACCTGAGGTTGTTGCTCAAGCAACAGGGATACCCAATGTTGGAGAAGAGTGGAACAAGCGCCAGCTGTTGGACAGATTCCAGTTTGAGTCCTACATTAAACCTGTATATATGAGGCACCTGACTGGTGTATTTCCTTTCAAATTCTTGAGGGATGAGTATGCACCCTTGATGAGGTTCATCATTCGCTATTTCACCTGTGAAGGCAGATTTTCACGTTTGTATTCGTACCATATCTGCTTGTTGATGCATTTCACACGGGTACGGATGATGAACATTCCTTTCTTCATGTGCCGGAATATTGAGAGGACGGTGCCCTTGGTGCAGAGAAAGAGCCCAGCACAGCAACACAGGAGCATCTACCATTATGCTTTGATCAAGATTGTGGTCATGCATCAGTTGGCCCAGCAGGGTATTCCATGGGAGGATTTCATCTCTCGAGATTTATTCACAGCGTCACCACCCCCTGAGGTTGTTCATGAGGAGGGAGGACCTTCACAATAGTATGACATCCCTGAGCCCAGACATGTCAGCTCCCCTCCATTGGTCACATATTAGAGAGGCCACAGGGCCTTATTTGCATCAGCTCGGCGAGTATTTTCTCCACATCAGGTGGAAGGGGTCTTGCCTTCTTCATCAGCACCGCGAGTGTTATCTCCACACCAGGTGGAAGGGGCCTCGTTTCCGACAGCAGCACAGGTACAAGAGAGAGGCAAGCAGCCCAAGATTGATGAGGGGCCATCAGGTGATCCAGGCATAGATGTTGTTGACCTCGATATCAGTTCTCCTAGCCTAGAGCCAAAGGAGATCATCCAGCAACTGAGGGCTGAAAATGACTCGTTGCAGCAAAGGTTGGAAATGGAAAATTGGACAATCACCTACTTAGAGCAGCGCAACAAGCAACTAGAAGATGAACACACTCTTGATGAGTTGCGGAGGATCCATGGAGACCGCAACTTGGCTCATAAGAGACCTGGTGATTTGGTACCCATTGAGCGAGAGGCTATGCTTCTCCGGGTCAATGCTCATTTGGAGAGGTTGCTGGCCAAGGCTAACAAAGATAAGGACATGCTCCGGAACATGAAAAACCATTATTGAGCTCGAATGCACGTATGTAAGGCAAAAATGAAGGTGCTCAAAGGACGGTTGGCCAAGGCACTAAAACGAAGAAAAGGGCCCGATCCCCTCCACATCTTGGCTGAGGCTTCCTTGAAGGAGCATGGTGCTAAATGACTTACCTTCTGCACAAATTTCAAAAAAATTTGAGCATTTTTGGTCATTTGTGAATTTTTGGGCAAAAAACAGGTTTTCTTCCCCAACGCGTAGCGCGCCGCGCGCTACCCTGAAGATGGGCAACTCCTTTTCATGAAAACTCAGCATTTTTGGATTTTTCATGCAAAAATACACTTGCTCAGCAATTGCCAAGAAATTTCACCAAGTTTTGAGCCTCTAGAAGGTCAAAAAACAAGCAAAAAATGACTTTCTGCCACCTTTTTGACACACAGGAAGCAGTCTTGGGAGATTGCAATTTTGGAGGGGCAAATGGACACCAAATTGAGAAATTCCACTTGGGTTGGAAAGTAGACATCCAGACCTTTCCAACAAGCCCACTTTTACCTCATTTGGACACCGGGAAGTGCCTCAAAAGCAGGCCCAAAGGCGCGCTACGCGTTGAGAATCAGGGCGCTACGCATCAGGCTATTTTTCCAGAAATGCACCTACAGCTCAGCAAAACGCAGTTTTGACTAGGTTTGACTTTTTGGAGTGGATTTTGATCCTCCTTGATGTAAATGATGTAATTTTATGATACTTTGACACTTATTTATCTCTTCTAGAAGATTCATTCATGAAATAGGAAAAAATTTAATGAATGAATTGGTTTCCTAGCTTATAGAGGCAAGTTGTTTTGACTGCCTAGATTTTAGTGCTCAGTTTGGAATTGGTTGAAACAGCTCCTAGGATAGTGAGCTCGACCCCTAGAGGCAAGGAAAGATGTTAGATTGCCTATATTATGTACTTTCTTGGTCATTTTCATGGTTGGACTCTTGAGGGAGAAAGCTTCTATTGTATTACTCATTGTATCTCTGCAATTTTGGCAAAGGAAGAAAGACCAGGGTTTTGCAGTCCTTTTTTGGATTCCTGTGGTTACATGTATTGATGGTGTGTTTCTCTTTGTACTTGTAAGTTTGTTATGTGAAACATATTCTTACTTTTCCTTCTGCAAATTAGGAAAATGAAGTGTTAAAGTAGAATTCATGATTGCCATGCTCTGCTTTTAAGTTTGCTTAATATCAATGTTTTCATCTGTTTAAGGAGAACTCAAGGTGTTTACTTGCTCTCCTTAGCTCCTCACCAGTCATTCTTGCCCATATGAATCTTTCAAAGGCATCAATACAGTCTCCTACCTTGCCCCAAAGAACCCCCTGCAAAAACTGTGTCCAATCCCCGCACCCAAAATTGCCTTTCCCCGATTTTCCACCAAAATCCCAAAAATCTCAAATCAAACCTTTCATCAGTTTACTAGCCTAAAATTAGTGTTCTTTATTGGTTATCTCCGCCCTTTGAAGATCTTTGCTGAGATATACCGGAGAGAGCCCTCTCTTGCCCCGTAGGGCTAGCTACGAGGCTAAGTGGTTTGATGTTGCCTTGGAGTTTGCCTTTCTCAGCCTGAGGTGAAATTTCAAGCGCTAACATATTGGCGACCATACTGGGGAGAACAAATTGTTTGCTGATTGATGTGTTTATTTCATAAGGCTTAGACGGAGTCTGAAGATATGCCAGGTAGCCTTCGAAACGCTTTTGCTTTGCATAAGCGCAAGTAGATAAACGCTGCTTCAGTCGACCTCCGTGAGCTTGTGAATGTAACACTTCATTTGCATTTCACCCCAGTATATTTGCAAACTCTGAACTTTTGGATGATTAGTTAAGAGTTTTCACAGGCTGATTGGTTATTTGTTCCTTGATATCCAAACTGGCTTCCGATTCTGGTCATATATTCAAATCTCATTCATGTCCAGCTATTTTTGAGTATCTTGAAGATATTGATTTTGACGAGAGTTTTGAGTTGTCCTTGTTCAAAACCAAATCTGAAAGTGCACTTGATTCTCTAGTTCCCAACCCTGATTTTGCAGTTGCCCTTGACATTGCGAGACACAACAAATTGGTTGACAATTTCATCCTAAGATCTCTTCAGTCAGATATTCATTCTACCAATCTTGCTGAGTTTGTTGAAACTATATCTGTTCATATTGGATCCACTACCACGGCGCATGAGCAGAGCAATCCTCCTTTTATTTCTGTTTCTCCTATAATCACTTATCCAGAATCTACAGTTGGTTCGCCCTCTACATCCCATACCACTCCTCCTCATACTCCTCATACTACAGCTACACCTACTCCACCTGCTACTCCTAGACCCAATCTACCTAAAGCAATGGCTACCCGATTTGCTCCCCTTGCTCTTCCCCAAAATCTGCATGATATGCCAGCCGATTATCAGAGTAAAATTCCCATGTTTGATGGCACTCCACAAAGTATCTCTACTCAACAACATATAGACAAAATGACGACTTTCTTTGATCTATATGAGATAGATGAAGAGGATGTAACTATGTGTTTGTTTGTACAAACATTTGATGGAGAAGTAAGAAAATGGTTCAGAGGTTTGACAGCTAGAAGCATACCCACCTTGGAAGCACTTCAGAGGTAGTTTCTAGATCGATGGGAAATCAGAAAGGATCCACTTCAGATTAATGCCGAGTACAACAACCTCAAGCGTAATCATGGTGAGTCCGTTCAAGATTACATAATCAGATTTAATACAATTTACAATGTTATTCCAGATGATTTAAGGCCATCTAGAAAATCAGCACTTCTCAAATTCCCGGATGGTTTTGATCCGGAGATGGCTTATTCATTGAGAGATAGAGATCCTCCTACCTTGGAGGATATGCAGAAAATTGCTGTCAGTGTTGAGGCAAACTTGAATGATAAGAGATCAAGGATGAAGGCGGAAGAGCGAGTCACAATCAAAGAGGAAGCTTCTACATCAGATCAGCTCCTCCGTAAGGTTGAAAAGATTGAAAGAGCACTTGAACATGTTCATCTTGACAAGCTGGAGCCTCAGATTCGCAATCCAAATTTTCGAGGTCCGCAGCAGCCGCAATATAGAATCAAAGAGCGTGAAACAAGGGCACAAGAGGCAGTAGTTCAGCAGCAAATTAAACCTCCACTTCAGCAAAATTTTGTGAGCCAAGAATCCTAGGATGAAGGTGATACGGTGGGAGAGGAAAATCACTTCTTCACTCCTGATGATCTGCCCACTTATATTACAGAAGAAGAAGAGTTGGTGAGAAACTCCATCGTCCCTCAGGATGAGCATTATATCTTGTCAAATGATGCAGCGCTTGAAGAAGAATCGGAAGAGTATCAAAGAGGGTACTTGAATGCTTTATCCTCTCAGCAGAGACAATTAAGAAACCGAGTTGTTCCCATAAATCCCATCCAAAAGAGGACAGATACTTCAGCAAAGAATGGTTCAGCTGCCCCACAGAAAAAAGGGAAAGAGATAATCGATCCTCCAGCAGGTCAATCATCATCAGCAAGCAAGATAGATCAGCCATCAAGTACACCGAGAGATAAAGTTGAAAAAAGAGAAGTTCCGGCCAAAAAAGGTGAGAAGGTTTCAGCTTTCAGTTTGGAGAATGAAATTTCAAAGTTGAAAGTGTCCATTCCTTTGACGGAAATCATGAAGAACAGCACTTACCGAGGCCAAATCTCCAAGATGCTGAATTTTGATCCAATGCTAGACACGGTGAATGTAGAAGATGATCAGCCAGAATTGATTTTTGGGCCCGCTTTAAATGGTGAGTCTCCCGAAAGTGATGTTCCTCCATTCTATATCAGTTTGCGATTGCATGAGTATGTTTTACATAATGCCATGTTTGACTCGGGAGCTTTGCATAATTTGATGCCAAAAGCAATCATGGAAAAGTTGGGACTAGACATCACGAGGAAATATCATGATTTGTATTCGTTTGATTCCAGTCGGGTAAAATGTATTGGTTTGATCAAGGACTTGGTAGTGAGCCTAGATCAAATCCCAGCAAAGAATGTTTTGATGGATGTGGTGGTGGCGGATCTTGGGGAGCTAAGCTCAAAGGTACACTTCAGCTCGATTTTTCTTATGCTACAATCTCGGTCTTCGGTCAGATGAGGAAATTATATCGGGAACAAAAGATGAAATACATGATCACTAGTAAGGAAAAGCCAGTTAATCATCCTGTAAATTATGTACATACAGATTTAGAGTCATTTGTTTTGTTTGCGGATGATTTTAATGAGATAGATAGTCAGTTAGTTCAAGCATAAGATATACCAGACATTACAGAAAATTTTAGAAAAATTTCTAGAAAGGAAAGTGAAGAAAGGTCCGCTGTCATAGAGTCAACAGCTGAGATCAATGGGCAGCAAACAAAAAATGCAGAGACATCACATTTTCAGCACTTAGAAGACGATGAGGATGGTCTTTGGACCATGGATTTTGATGGCGTTGTGGGCAGCGATGGTGCTGGTATAGGTGTGTGGATTCGAAGTCCATTTTCTGTCCGAAACAAAGTCCCAAGCAAGGTACGAGTATGTCCTTACAAATTGGCATTCGATTGTTCAAACAATGAGGCGGAATATGAGGCTCTCATTGCTGGCCTGAAAATCCTTCGGAAGCTGAAGGCAAAGAAGATAGCAGTATATGGTGACTCCGAGTTGGTTATAAAGCAAGTGAAAGGTGAGTTCCAGGCCAAGCATCCTCGTATGCGAGCATATCGAAATGTTGTCCTAGATATCTTGAAGCTGTTTTTAGAACATACTTTGACATGTGTACCCCGTATCCAAAATGGTGTTGTGGATGCATTGGTTAAGGTAGCAAGCAATCTAAAAATCCCCATGAATTCCAGCAATAAGTTTGAGATTTATGTGAAGCATCATCCTACGGTTCCAGACAATCAAAGATGTTGGCAAGTTTTCCAAGATGACGAAGAAATCAAGGATTTTCTGCAAGTTGAAGGTGAGTTCAAAGACATCTCCATAGAAACAGAACCTAAGGAAATAAATCAAATGGATGTATTGCAACTTAAATATAATTTCATTCCTAAAGGATTAATTCCTTTGGAGGAGCTGTTCGATTAAGATGACATGGCCCGCAAACCAACTTTGAGGCCAACGGAAGAAGGTGTTGAAGAAGTGAATGTCGGAACAGCTGAAAATCCAAAGATGGTGAAACTATTGAAAGCATTGTCGCCAAAGGTAAAGAAAGAATATATTAGATTGTTGTCTTCGTTTTCTAATGTTTTTGCATGGGATTATTCAGATTTGAAAACTTATGACACAAGTATCATTCAGCATACCATTCCCATAAAGCCAAATCAAAAGCCTTTCCGACAAAAGTTGAGAAGAATTAATCCTAAGTTGCTGCCATTGATCGAGAAGGAAGTTAACAGGTTGTACAAGTCTGGAATTATAGTGCCAATCAGATTTTCCAACTGGATTTCCAACTTGGTCCCCGTGAGAAAGAAAACCGGTGAGATCTGCTTGTGTATAGACTTCAGAAATCTGAATAAGGTGTCGCTAAAGGACAATTATCCGCTGCCTAAGATGGATCATATATTGCAGCGGTTAGTTGGGGCATCAAGGATGTCGCTACTTGATGGTTATTCCGGGTACAATCAGATTTTGGTGCATGAGGATGACCGCGACAAGACTGCATTCACTACTCCATGGGGGACATTTCATTATGCCAAGATGCCGTTTGGATTGAAAAATGCAGGTGCTACCTTTCAGCAGGCGATGGACATGGCCTTTGCTAATGAGAAGGATGTCTTTTTGGTCGTTTATCTTGATGATTTAACTGTGTTTTCTAAATCTGATGAAGAACATTTGTATCATTTAACAATGGTGTTTCAAAAGTGCAGAAAATTTGGTATCTCATTGAATCCAAAGAAGAGCCTTTTCGCTATGAGTGAAGGCAAGTTGTTGGGCCATATCATTTCCAAAGATGGCATTCGTATAGATCTTGCACGTGTGGAAGCTATTCAGCAATTAGAGCAGCCCCGAAACAAGAAAAAGATTCAGTCCTTTAATGGCAAGTTGAATTTTCTGCGTCGCTTTATTATGAATCTTGCCGAACACCTCAGAGAAATCACTAGCATGCTAAAAAAGGACAGCCAGATCAAATGGACCGAAGAGGCGGTAAAGTCTTTCAATTTGGTAAAGTTAATTTTATCTTCAGCCCCAACTCTAATCAGCCCGGATTATACACAAGATTTTATTTTATTTTCATTTGCTTCTGAGCATACATTGGCAGCTGTGCTGATGCAAAAGAGAGATGGGGTTGAGAAGCCCATTGCTTTTTTCAGTCGTATTATAAGGGACGGAGCGCTGAAGTATAATATCATTGAAAAACAAGCATTGGCGTTGGTAAAAGCCTTGAAAGATTTCCGTGTGTACATATTGAATTCTCACATTGTGGCATATGTTCCTAACGCAGCTGTTAAAGATGTTTTGGTACAAGCGGAACCGGAAGGAAGGCGGGGTAAGTGGATTGCTTCACTATTAGAATATGATGTGGAAATTAAGCCTACCAAGCTGATTAAGGGTCAAGGTCTCGCTAAATTGATGGCTGAAACAAATCTCCATGTCCTAGACATTAATTTGATAGCTGCCCTATCCGATGAAGACGAGGAGAATTCAGCACTACAGGTATCTGACATCTTTATTTCTTCTCCTTGGTATGCTGATATTGTATATGTACTTCAAAATTTGTCTTCACCTCCCGGGATGCCTCGAAACAAAGCTAGGACATTGAAATTAAAGGCTGCCAAATTTTGCATCATAAAATCTGCACTATATTGGAAAGACCCCGGTGGAATATTGCTGAATTGTTTGGTCGAGGAGGAAGCTAAGAGAGCTGTAGAGGATTTTCACAAAGGTGATTGCGGGGGCCACTTGTTTTGGAAGACCACGACAAACAAGATCCTAAGGGAAGGTTTTTATTGGCCTTCATTGTTTTCAGATGTATATAAAGCAGTCAAGAGTTGTCATCAATGTCAAATTTTTCAAGGAAAGCAGAAATTACAGCCATTGCCTCTCAAGCCCATTGAAGTCAGCGCACCATTTCAGCAGTGGGGCTTGGATTTCATCGGCGAAATTCATCCAGCATCTTCCGGACAGCATCGATGGATATTGACAGCCACCGATTACTTCACGAAATGGATTGAAGCCATTCCCACCCGGCAGGCCACGGACTTGGTAATTATTTCTTTCCTTGAAAATAACATATTGTCACGTTTCGGCTGTCCACATAAGTTGATTACAGATAATGCAGCCGCGTTTAAATCGAAGAAGATGGTTGATTTTTGCTACAAATATAATATCAGTTCAGGGCATTCGACCGCCTATCATCCGCAAGGAAATGGGCTGGCTGAATCTTCGAATAAATCATTGGTAAAAATCATAAAGAAATTGCTGGAAATCAATAAGAAGAGCTGGCACAAAAAGTTAGTAAATGCATTATGGGCTGATCGTGTAAGTCAGAAAAAGTCAATTGGTATGTCACCTTTTGAACTGGTGTACGGGACAGATGCAGTGTTTCCTACTTCACTTAGTATTCTGGTAGCAAAGTTGCTTCAAGAAGCTAGTGGTGAGGAGGATCCCATGCAAAGGCGGATTGGTCAAATGATTCATTTACAGCAGACACGGGAGGAGGTTTTTCACAATACTCTCAAGTTGTAGGAGCGCATAAAGAAAATCTACGACAGGAAAGCAAAACCGGATGATTTCCAGATAGATGATGTGGTTTTGAGGTGGGATGCCCGAAATGAAGACAAAGGGAAACATGGAAAGTTTGACAACCTATGGAAAGGTCCCTACAAAATTGCAGCATACCGTGGTCCAAATGCCTTTCTTCTCAAAGAAATGAATGGTGATGATTGTCTCGGAGGGTCGGTCAATGGTCGACTACTCAAAAGGTACCATGTCTGAGCATTTTCTTCTCTAGTCATTATCATTGTATATATAAATTTATATATATTTTTGTTTATTATATTATAATTTATCATTCATTTATATATTTATTTATTTATTTTTTACCTAATATAACTAAATTTGACCTTGCTCCTTAAGTCAACCTTTTGCCCAGGTAACCGTTGGTGTCTCTGCTCTAGCTATTTAAACAGGCTAAGCTAGATCTGTTCTTCAACTTGTCCTGACGATGAACCACACTGGTTGGTTCGAAACGCATCGACATATGTTTTCTCATGTGATTTTCGCCGAAAAATCTATCATAAACTTGTTATGGATCACAGAAGCCTCAACTCTACATTATCATTGTAATTACCATTTTACTTTTATTCCACTGCAAGTGTGAACTGATCTTTCATCTTTAGTCTGGGGCCCACGGTGAAGGCTATAATTCTGAAGATGAAGATTAGTTGGTGTGAGTTTTTCATGTCGTTTTTATCAGTCCATTTTCTGTCCAAAGTTGAAGTCAGTTTGAGTCAAAATTGGTCCAATTTTCAGTCACTTGTCAAGTCAATAAAGTTGTCCCAGTTTGGGTCAAATATGTAAATAATGACTCCATTTCCCAATGGTTGAAAGGCACTGGTCTGCTCTCCCAGAGGTCAAAGGTTCTTGGCACCTCCAAGGAGCTACCATCCCCGTTGGAGCCAATGTTAGAGTCGGTCTAGTAGCCCTCCATCAGCGATCAAAGCTCTTTGCATTTGCATAAGTAGGTGTCTCATCAGTGTCATCTTATTGCATTCCATTAGGCATGCCATAACCCTGATGGAGGAGCTTGTGTCTTTTATTCCCCTCTTGGCACTGCTAGATTAAGTTTGTTTCAGTCAATAAATTCTTTACAGGGTCATTGGTCTTGTCTTGAAGTCAAAGTACTAGGTCTAGGGTTTAGTCCAATTTTGTCTTTTAAGGTCATGTCTTTTAAGGTCAATAAGTGCCCAGCAGGCCAGAGGGATGTCCATCAAAGCATCACTTCAGATGATTTCATATTGTATAGCTAATTTTTACCTTGAGTTCAAAAACCCTGTTTTTGAAGGCAAGGTCATTTTCTCATTTTTGTAAAAATTTGTAAAAAATTCAAATTCTCCAGAAGTCGGCATGCGGCCTTGGTCTCCTTTGCCAAGACTCCTCAGAAGCTATCCCTGCAAAAATTTTCAAGAAAAAGCATCATTTCAACCAATTTCATGACAAAAAGGAAACCACAAGTCAGCAGTAATTAGTTTTAAAAAGTGTCATTGCATAAACATTATAAAGTGGGTTTGAAGGGAAATTAATTTAAATCAAGCTTATAAAAGCCCCTCTCTCCTCATTTTGCAATTCATTTGCCTCCAAGACTCCAAGAGCAAGTGTGAAAGGCGATTTAGTGTGAAACTGGGCGAATTGAGCGACAGCACCTGCGCGCTACGCATCAGGACCTGCGCGCTACGCGTTGGGCGCGCGCTACGCATCAGGGCACACTCTGCTGTGGAAGATTTGGTCGGGCGCTACGCGTTGGGCACGCGCTACGCGTCAGGACCCGCGCGCTACGCGTTGGGTTTTCACCTACAGAAACCGCCAGTGAAGCTTCAAAACGACCTCAAATCTCCTAAGTTTTACAGGTAGGCCTCCAATCATCAATGTTTTTTGCTTGCTAAAGAAAAATGAGCATGGAGAATGTGTCAAATGCCATCAAGTGTGAAGCATGAAATTCATATATATTATGTTTAAAATTTTCAAATTGCAAGTGAAGCTAGGGTTTTGAGTTTGCTGCCCAAGGTCATTCTTTTTCAATCCCTCATTTCCCCACATTCCCATTATCACTTCCCTTGTCACTTTTACACAATTTCCCTAACAAAAATATCAAAAGCCCTATAACCCTACCTATCCCTAAAATTCAATAAAATCTCGCTAAATCCTACCTCCTATCAAACCCCTACAAATTATGATTGTGTGATGATGTATGTGTCCTAATTCCTTCCCTAAATTCCCTTTTATATATATTTTCCCTAAATCCCCTCAAAAGTCCCCCTCCCTAACATCTCCCTTGTGTTTTGTCAGCTCACTTGGAGCAGCAACCAACAGCCTCACAGAAGTCATACTATCAGCAGTACATTTCAGCCTTTTGTTCTTGAGTCACCACTTCTGCTTCCGAAACAGATATGAGCAAAGTTGACCGTGAGTCAACACTGAAAGGTGCCAAGGAGGCCTCACAGGGGTGTAAAGGTTCAGCATTGAGAAGGAGCCACATCTTTGGCCTATTTGCAAGCTTGTCCACTTGCAGTCACATGTTTCCGTCATCAATCATGCTATGAATATTGCGAGAGCTCAACCAAATTCAGCACCACAGGGAATTGGTCCGCTTGTTTGTTTTGCATTTGCACAACGCGATGTGAATCTTGCAGGGGAGGATTTTACATTGTCCTGAGGTCATTGCTCAAGCAACAGGGAAACCCAATGTTGGAGAAGAGTCACAAGCGCAGCTGTTGGACAGATTCAGTTTGAGCCCTCATGTAAACCTGTATAGAGGGTCTGCACCTGTCAGACATATTTCCTTTCAGATTCTTGATGCACAACCTTGATGAGGCTCATCATTCGTTTCACACCTGTGAAGGCAGATTTTCACGCTATATTCATACCATATCTGCTTGTTGATGCATTTCACACAAGTACGGATGATGAACATTCATTTCTTCATGTGTCAGAATATTGAGAGGATGGTGCCCTTGGTGCAGAGAAAAGCCCAGCACAGCAACACAGGAGCATCTACCATTATGCTTTGATCAAGATTTGGTCATGCATCAGTTGGCCCAGCAGGGTATTCCATGGGAATTCATCTCTCGAGATTTATTCACAGCGCCACCAGATCTGAGGTTGTTCATGGTCCCTAGAGGACCTTCCAGCAGTGATACATCCCTGAGCTCAGACATGTCAGCTCCCCTCCATTGGTCACATATCAGAGAGGCCACAGGGCCTTATTTGCATCAGCTCGGCGAGTATTTGACTCCACATCAGGTGGAAGGGGTTCAATCAGGTACATAACCGCGAGTGTTATTCCACACCAGGTGGAAGGGCCTCATTTCCGACAGCAGCACAGGTACAAGAGAGAGGCAAGCAGCCCAAGATTGATGAGGGATCAGGTGATCTAGGCAAGAGATGTGTCCTGCCATTCAGACACTCCTTCGCCTAGAGCCAAAGGATATCATCCAGCAACTGGCTTTCCTTGACCCTTGATCCGAACTTGGAAAAGTGAAAATGGACAATCAAATCTTCCGCAGGGCATTCATAGCATTCTAGAAGATGAATTCACTCTTGGTGAGTTATGAGGAATCCATGAGACCTTCAACTTGTCGTAAGAGACCTGGTGATTGGTACCCATTTGCTTGAGACATGCTTCACCTCAGCTCAATGCTCATTTGGAGAGGTTGCTGGCCAATGCTAAGCAATTTAAGGACATTTTCACAGGAACATGAAAAAGCATTATGATGGGCTCGAATGCACATATGTAATGCAAAAAAGCCAGGTGCTCAAGAGGACGATATGGCCAAGCCACTAAAACCCACAATGTGTGGGGATCCCCTGATCACATCTTGGCTTATCTTCAAAGTTCAGCAGAGAGAGAGAGAGAGTACAATTACAATAGAAGTCAACACTTTGACTTTTGATATCTATAGAGATCAGTTGAAGACATATTGCTTCAACTGATTCTCCAAGGTGACTGCTTCACCTATCGTAGAGTTGCATTTCGTCCATTTGCTGCAACTTGCTGTGTAGCACCATGCTGTACCATCACAGTACTGGACCTAGATGACGGAGCTGCTCCCATCACTATGCTGCTCCTTACTAACATGCCCATCATGCTGTACCATACATCATCATGCAGTCTCATTACTGATCATGCTGCCCTTCATCTCAGTGCTGTACCAAAATGTCACTGAGCTGTTCTCATTGATCCAAGAGAGGTTCCAGCACTGTTAGTGTAACCCTCTTGCTCCTTGAACAGCTTATCCTTGAAGCTGCACCACTTGTCAACTCCATGCTGTCTAAGGTTCTTCTATGACAGCACTTAGTCACCATGAATCTATACTCAAGTCAGTAATTGTAACAACGTTTATACTCACGCTGTCACCTACAACAAAACAGGCTCCTTGCTGCGCTTAGATGTCTTCATTTACTGCGTATTAGGTGTCTCTATTGACTGCGTTTAGGGCTGCTTGGACAGCGTATGAGTGCCTCCATTAACGACTGCGTTTAGGGCTGTTTGGACAGCGTATAAGTGCCTTCCTTAACTGTGTTCAGGGCTGTTCCATTGATGCGTATTAGGGCTTCTGGGACAGCGTATAAGTGCCTTCCTTAACTGTGTTCAGGGCTTCATTAATGCGTATTAGGGTTTCTGGGACAGCGTATAAGTGCCTTCCTAACTTGTTAGGGCTGTTCCATTGACTGCGTATTAGGGCTTCTGGGACAGCGTATAAGTGCCTTCCTTAACTCCAGCCAGATCTCTGCAGCTAGGGCAAGGAAAGATGTTAGATTGCATGAATATTATGTACACTCATGGGTCTCTCTTTCATGGTTGGACCTTGAGTGGAGAAAGCTTCTATTGTATTACTCATTGTATCTCATCAATTTTACAAAGGAATGAAAGACCAGGGTTTAGAGCCTACATAAGTGCTGGTCGGCTTGATAATGGTTACATGTATTCATATCTCCATAAATCTTTGTACTTGGTAAGTTTGTTACATGTGAAAGATGTCCTTACTTTTCAGCTGTCAGAAATAAGCAAATGAAGTTTGGTTAAAGTTGAATTCATGATTGCCATGCTCTGCTTTTAAGTTTGCTTAATATCAATGTTTTCATCTGTTTAAGGAGAACTCAAGGTGTTTACTTGCTCTCCTTAGCTCCTCACCAGTCATTCTTGCCCATCTGACTCTTTCAAAGGCATCAATACAGTCTCCTACCTTGCCCCAAAGAACCCCCTGCAAAAACTGTGTCCAATCACCGCACCCAAAATTGCCTTTCCCCGATTTTCCACCAAAATCCCAAAAATTTCAAATCAAACCTTTCATCAGTTTACTAGCCTAAAATCAGTGTTCTTTATTGGTTATCTCCGCCCTTTGAAGATCTTTGCTGAGATATACCGGAGAGAGCCCTCTCCTACCCCGTAGGGCTAGCTACGAGGCTAAGTGGTTTGATGTTGCCTTGGAGTTTGCCTTTCTCAGCCTGAGGTGAAATTTCAAGCGTTAACAACGCCCACTATTGTTCCTGATCTTGCTGCAACTCATTCATCTGTCTGTGCAGTTTCATGTTCTTCCTTGCGTTGTTGCTTCAGCACATGCAACTCCTTATTCGTTCCATTCTCTGTCTTCGCGCGACCTTCATGTCTTGTCGTCACCTCATAGCCTGAGTCTCCAAAGTTGCTTTCATTATCAGTGGATCTGCTTGATCTTGCACCTTTTTCCTGCCCTGTGTTGTAAACAACCTTCCTCTTGCATTCGTTGCATTCGCTGCATTCAGTATGCTAATTTCAGCTGTTGTTCATGATGTTGCTCGATGTGATGTTGCTTCTTGATGTCCTTGTCTACGAACAACTTGATGTCTTCATGAGTAGGCACGCTCATAGACACTTGATCGACTGTATCTCCATGTGTGCTCTGAACGGTGTCTTCGACTCTGATCTCTTGGAAACCATTGTACCTTCACTATTGAGAGGTAGATGAGCACCTGCAATACCTGAGGACATGGCAACACTCATGGCAAGCAATTTGTCAGTCGAAAACCAAAATGAACTTGAGAACTGACTTGCAACATACCTGTGTGACTAATCATGAAGGTTGCGCAATTTTGGCCGAGAGGTCGAGAGACCCACTGCCAAGATTGCACAAAGCACAGTCTAGGCTACTGGGAGACTGATTGACTACTAGAACTACACAATGCACAGTCCAGTCTGGCTGTTGACTGTTGGGATTGCACAATGCGCAATTCCAGTTGGGAAGGACTGTTGGCCTAGGGACAAATTTGCGCAATTTCTTGGGCCAAGTAGCCACTGTCCTCTAGAAATGCGCAAAACAGTCCTGGAGGCCAGTGCTAAGCAGGAATGCGCAAATCTCGAGAGTAAGGTGAGCCCTCCTTCCCCAAATTGCACAATGCAGCCTTCGTGAAGGCAGAGTCCGGGCCAAGGTTGGCCCGACTCGCCAACGGTCAACTGAAAGCAACTAAGACAGTAAATACATGGTGACAAGAAGTGATAGCAGAATTTATTAACAGTGCATGCAAAACATGAATGAAAGATTCAACAAATAGATCAACATGCATGTGGTTGAGGCAGTTCGTGAGTTGGGTGAACGTCCGTGAAAAAAAAAATTCGTGCATTCAACAACAGTGAGATAGCAACGAAAACTGAAATAGAGCTCAGACAATCTAGTATACATGTAAATGACAAAAAGCGTTCAAAGAAATCAAGCAAACAATACTCCCACAAGCGAAAACACAAAAAGAGACAAAAATGCAACACAAGGCATGGGAAGCGGGCTTACCCCAAAACAACTAAGCTAAATGTGTTGACTGCTCCTAGATGTGATGTGGGATGTTAGAGCTGCAAGGTTGATGTGAGGAATGAGCTCTGTAGCGTCTGGTTGATGAGTTTTGATAACATCGAGGTTGTGACGCGCATGCCAGAAATCTAGGGGAAGTGACACTTGGTGGAAGGTCTCTGAATTACTCTTTGCATGTAACCTCCAACTACTAAACATAGATCCTTGAGACAAGGGATGCCTTTGCATGTTGCCTTAGGAGAAGCAACACATGCATGCAATTTTGTTTTGCTCAGTCGTGGAGAGAACTGGTCAACTTAGCTGCACGTGCAAGAGGTTGTTCGACTAGTTGAACGAAATGCGCATTTTTTGCTGGGAGTTGGGCTAACTACCCAGGAGATTTGGGCAATTTTTGGGTAGAGCAGCTGACTTCTGCCCAGATTTGTGCAAATTATGGGTTGAACAGCCTTTCTGGGGAAATTTGCGCAAATCTTGCTGGGAGTGTTGGCAAGCAAGATTGTGCAATCCTCGAGCCCAACAGGTTGCCAGAGAGGATTGCACAATTTCTGGAGGGAAGGCTGGTTTCCCTCCAGAAATGCGCAATTTTCAAGGGGAAGCTACTCAGTCTGCAGCTGGACCAAGTCCGAGTAAACAACCTATGATGGGAATGGATCAAGCTATGACCGACAGGCTACCTTTGTGCAAGAAAGACACTTAAGCTTATGAACTTGACGAAGCAAGGCAAGCTGTTGTGAAGGTTGGAAGGGAGGCTCCAAAACGAGGCAAAGGAAAAATTTTGGATGGTGGTTGTAGCCGCTACAACATAACCCTTGTCACTACCTTTTATGATGTTGAGACTGTAATATGTATGCTGAGATTGAGACAACATCTTTAGGATAAAGCGTGATCTCCATGAAGCCAAGACAATAATATAAGTGTATGCCGAGGATAGTCCATCTATAGTGACAGCGTCCTCATCCGAAATTTTTGTTGCTTCATGCATCCGAGAATCATAGGTATGCCGAGAATGAGATAGAGACATCACTTCATCATTTAAATGCTCAGATCACACGCAACCTTTTTTCTACTCTATCTATATGAGGACATCACCTTCAGATCATAGTTATGCCAAGAGTAGACAAGCTTGGGTTCTGCTACTCCTTATACCCATCCGAGGATGCATTTGAACCCTAGATCTATCTCACCGAAATACGGATCTTCTGCCCCTTAATCAACCAAAAATTCAAAGACAAATTGCGAGATATCTTATGTGATTTGCGCTGACCCTTCATGGGTATTTATAGTAGTGAGCCTACTATATTTGAGTCGACTTGAGTGGGTGAATGGATGTGACTATAGCCCAAGACGACATGACATTTAATTATGCATTTTAATTCATATTGAAGCCGACATGAAGAATTCTTTCTCTTTTTCACTTGCAAACTTCTAAGAGGATTATGCTTGGTCTTTGGAGGGCTTCTTCATGACTTTGTGGGCTTGTTTACATTTACATAAACTCATGAAGAGTTTCTATACACGTGAAATGACTCTGACATATAAGTAAATCCTAAAGACATCAAGAAGAAGTCGTTCACCTAGTGACACTTCTTTCTCATGAAACCCATGTAGCAAGGCATAAAAAATAATTTATTTCCTTTTATTACATCGTTTACAAAGATCATGTCATTATGAAGATCAAACCTAGTTACACTTTCTTCAACACTCCCTCTTAACTAGGGAGGTATTCATAATGGTACTTGGTCATTCTCAATCTGAAGAATTTCTCATAAGAAGAATTGGATTTTCAATCCATCTGTTATAGCATCATTTCAACCACATTGTTTCCATTTAGCAAGGCCTTGACTAACAACTCTATCTCTTACTTAAATCAGAGCACAATGTTGGAGAGACCAATGAATGATAGACACATATCATCATTGTCTCTCTTAGGGTCATACCCACCTGGGTGTTCTCCGAGTATGCCCTACTAGGACTATTCTCATCTTGGGTTCCCAGCCCTCAAGAATATCAGTCCTCTTGCCCACTCTTGTCTTGGATTCCCTACCAAATCCTCAAAGAGTGTTGGATGCCAAATGATTCCATAATCCTCCATTATTTCTTCCATACTAAAGACAAGAATGTTGTGTCTAACTCTCCCTATTAACCAGGGAAGAGCTCCAAGTTTCTCTTCACTCAGAAACTTGCTCAAGTTCCTTTATTCATAGGAACCTCCCAGAGCTCCCTCTTACCCAGGGATTCTATCATCAGTGCTTTATAGGGTCTTCTAGTTTACTAACGATCCAAGATTTCGATGTCATCAATTTATTCACATGTAGGGTTCATTCATCCATCACTTTCCTCCGTCGCGTCTTTCCTTCTTTCCCAGAAAGTATCCTCCTTGGCTTTACCTCTGGGGCTTCCTTCATAAGGCCATCTATCTTCACCTTTTCTTTAACGATGATTCACAAGGTACATAGTTGTGACGTGCTTCATAATTCTCCTTACCTTGGCCCTGCACACATACCCAGTCTTTTCCAAGAGGTCAGACACCAAAAACAAATCACATATTACCTTTTGGTGATGGTTTTTTTCTAGTGACATCTTCTTATAGGTATCAACATCCTGCATGCATGTTGACTCATCTCCCAACAATATCTGTTGTCAAGGGTCTTCATCTTTTCATACTCCTATCAGAGTCTTCACATCTTTCCGGGAGATTTCCTAGTCAAGTCTTCCTGATCTTCTAGATGTTGATTGCCTTCATCAAGGTTGCATACTTCACGATCTCTTCCATCCTCACATCTTTCATTCCCAGGAGCTCTCAGAGTTCTTCAATTGTAGTCAACTACCTCATACTTCATATGAGGACATATTATGTTGATTTCATCTAGTTAGACTTATGTCTTTCTACATCCTTTCAGAGGAGGAGATCCTTTCCCTTTTGATCATGCTTGATTCATTTTACCTGCAACCATATATCATGACATTACAACATCAAATACAAATACAAGCATTCATACCTCATTTTCCCTTCAGGCTAATTTCAACGACTTTCTTGATTGAATGGATCTTCAATCCATTGATTTGATTCATCATGTCATCATTGATTCATCTCATGACTTCCATAATTTGGAAATCCTAATGAAACATTTGCTACCTTCCCGGACTAGAAGATCCTTCGCTGAAATTTCTATCAGAGAGCCTTCATGGTCTTGTATGTCCCCATCTGGAAAATGTTTCCTTTGTCCAGGATGACTTCTTCAATGTATAGTGAGATTCCCAAGAGCTATATCCTTTTATAATTCATACGATCTCTTGTTTTTCATGATGCCACGATGCATATTTTTACTATGATCATATCTGCAAGAACTTTTGATAGGACCCTTTTTGAGAGGGATGCCATCTTACTCATACTAGAGATCTATTACTCCCTCTTCCCTTTAGCTTCCTCTATCCTTTTCATAGTTTTGTTTTGTCTTGTTAACCTTTCCTTTGTACATAGTTGAGTCCTTTCAACTTACCTTTCTCTATCTGGCATAGAGACCACAAACTGTTGATTGAGGTAGCATTCTTGTTCATAGACAATTGTCACCTTGCTTATCAATGATGATTATCTATTCATCATTTTCCTAGATCTCTCAATTGAGATCTCATGAAGATATTTCTTAATTATTTGGAACCTTTTGTATTGCATTTCAGAGAGTATATCCTTTAGCATTTCATGTATCCTTCTTATGTCTCCTTCCTTACTTTATAGAACCTTATGAGTTCTCATGACTTCAAAGGAGACCTTAATGTACTAACTTCTCTAAGGATAATGAAAATCCTTTTCATTCCATGCAAGACCCTTGATGACCCATCCAATATATAGGTCTTCTTGCAATCATGAAGTCATAAAACCAATCTTGATTATAAAATGAAAAAGTACTTACTTGATTGTGACATCTTCACCTTGATTAAGTTGGCAGTCATATAGGTACTTCCTTCATCTGAGATCTTTGATATGCAGATTGCCTCCTGTGCCAATTATGACTGAAGTGTAGTGAGGCCCATTTTGAACATTATGCTGCAGATGATCTGCTTCTTTGAGTAGGAATCTGAGTTGTCAAAACTGTTGAAAAGATCCAATCACTGTTATGCCATTGTGAGATGATTGGGATTATTATGGATCAAAACTTTAGGAGTCACCCGAGCTGTTGCTATGCCTCTTGAGATCTGACTACTTCATCCTCTTGATTGTTGTCTTACAAATCCCTTGTTGTTGTAGACTTGTTAGTGTGGGCTACTTCCTGAACTTCAATCCTCTGGTGTAGTCTTTGATATACAAGATCTTGTTGTTGTAGATTGTCTCCTTGATCGTACAGACAACCATCCTTGAGATTATATACTGTTGTTGTAGACTGATCCTTTGATCTAGGGTTTGATCAAGATATTCTTTAGCTTGCTATGCTTGAAACTTGAAGTTTGCATGTCTCTTTTCTGCCCTCTCTTTGACTTTTGAACCATCCCTCTGATACCATGTTGAACAATCTAGGGCATGCATAATTATAATGATTCTTCTTAAGCATGATAACAATTTGTGAAGTGTTTTTACATTTTATCTTAGCTTGATCATCTTTGCATTATTAGAGTGTGTGTTTATTTCATCAAGCTGCTAACAAAACAAAAGAGACAAGAACACAAATATTTGGCTTTCTGCCAAGGCAAAAACCTCTCCTTCTTGGAGAGGAAAACCCACGCAAAATTCTTCTTATAGAGATTCCATTGACGAATACCAAGACCATGACCCTTGACACAATCTGCCCCTCCAAGACCAAGGCATTAATCCTCTTCCTCTAACATTGTTGAGATCATCATGATTGGTGCACCATTGAACCCATCATTGTTGCATCACTAAGATCTTCAGTGACTGAGATCTCTTGACTTCATTGCGATCATCATCCTTACTGTTGTCATACCGTTGTCATCCCACTATTGTTGCATCTTCATTTTCTGTTCCTTTCATATGGGATCATCATTGATGTAGTACCATTGAAAGAATGAGGTCACAGAGATATCAATATCATGATTCCATGATCCTGCTCCGAACATAACTGTACATATTACAGAGATCCTTACTTATTAATATGTTAAGGTTGTGATTCAACAATGTAGTGATCACCAAGTAGACTACTGTGATATATCCTCCATTTGGCTGGAATGACAACAAGGAGAGTGATTTGATATCATTCACAACGAAAGGGATATATGCAATTGTGGGATCATCGTGATCCTCTTCATTGATCCCTGTAGAATTTCAATGTAACCCTTGTCACTACCTTTTATGATATCGAGATTGTAATATGTATGCCAAGATTGAGATAGAATCTTTAGGATCAAGCGTGATCTCCATGAAGCCAAGACAGTAATATAAGTGTATGCCGAGGATAGTCCATCCATAGTGACTGCGTCCTCATCCGAATTTTTTGTTGCTTCATCCATCCGAGATAGGTATGTCGAGAATGAGACAGAGACATCACTTCATCATTTAAATGCTCAGATCACACAGAACCTTTTTTCTGCTTTGTCCATTCGAGGAAATCACCTTCAGATCATAGGTATGTCGAGAGTAGACTAGCCTGGTTTCTTCTACTCCTTATACCCATCTGAGGAGGCAGTTGAACCCTAGATCTATCTCACCGAAATGCGGATCTTCTACCCCTTAATCAACCAAAAATTCAGAGACAAATTGCGAGATATCTTCTGTGATTTGCGCTGACCCTTCATGGGTATTTATAGTAGTGAGCCTACTATATTTGAGCCGACTTGAGTGGGTGAATGGATGTGACTATAGCCCAAGACGACATGACTTTTAATTATGCATTTTAATTCATATTGAAGCCAACATGAAGAATTATTTCTCTTTTTCACTTGCAGACTTCTAGGAGGATTCAGCTTGGTCTTTGGAGGGCTTCTTCATGACTTTGTGGACTTGTTTATATTTACATAAACTCATGAAGAGTTTCTATACATATGACATGACTCTTTGACATATGAGTAAATCCTAAAAACATCAAGAAGAAGTCTTTCACCTAGTGACACTTCTTGCTCATGAAACCCGTGTAGCAAGGCATCCAAAAATAATTTATTTCCTTTTATTACATCATTTACAAAGATCATGTCATTATGAAGACCGAACCTTGTTACACTTTCTTCAATAGTTCCAGTGGTGCAGTGGATGAGGGGCTATAGGCCTAGCATCAACAACGCAGAGGACCGATGTCGTGGATCAGTGTGATGCTTCTGTTGGGAAGTATTGCTAGAGCACATTCCTCGCTAAGAGGGAGTGTTGATTTTGGGTAGCATCAGATGTGCTCTAGCTCCGAAATTTTGTGGAGGGGCTAGAACACATGAGATCTCCAAGACCCAAAAATCATTTGGAGAAATTCCACCCGGATGAGGAGTTATTAAAATAATTAATATTTTTAATGGGTTCCTAAGTCTAAACTTAGGAAAATAAAAATATTAATGGGTATTAATAAAGATATGGGTGAGAAGCTTCTAAGAGACGAGGATCAAGTCTATTTTAATCTTAGTTGTTGATTAGAGACTTAATCTTGGTCGTTGATTCATCAATAGGAAAAGTATAAGAGAAGACTTGAGAGTCAGTTGGAGACACACCAGGAAAATACTCAGTACCCCGAGGGAAATCGATTCTCAAGGAGAAGGAGTTCAATTTCAGAGGGAGAGTTGCAAGGTGGAGGAAGAGAAAGGCATCAAAAGCAGTCAATCACTGAGGAGGAGGTGACACAGGTCATTCGAGAGACAACGTGGAGGGAAGAGCAAGCAGACAACACCATTGGAGACGCAGTCCTCACGCAGAGTGACGCAGAAGTGACGCAGAGGTGGGTGAAGGGTCTCCAAGGTGTCAGAACTTCTCCAAGAGAAGGAGAAACTTTGTCTCAGGTGTTTTCTCTCAAAAGTGTCTCAATTCCTATGTGTAATCATTCCTTGCAAAACAATTGTTGCTAAAGATTAATAAAACCCTCATCTGTTACACTGGTTTTCCCACATTGGATTTTTCTGGGGACAATTGTCCAAAAAAAATTGCGTTGATGTGATTCATTCTTGTGCTTGTATATCATTGTTATTTTCTCTATGTAATTATGTGATAACTGCAGTAGAATTTATCTTAATGTTTACTGAAAGGTTTTCGTAAATAACTTATTGTGAGAAATAAGTAGGTGAAATAAATTAGTTGCTGTAGTAGAATTTTGTATTAGAAATTTTCACATTACAGTTGTTAGTCCTAGTCTAGTGCATGACACATGAAGTAGAGAACCATATCCATCACTCCCTCTTAACCAGGGAGGATCTAATCATTCATATACAAGGAATATACCCAAGCTCCTTCTTAACTTAAGGACATAAACTTCTTTTATATGACATCAAAGAATCTTTCATGGCTTTCATCCTTTTCATTAGAGTTATCATGACCATCATCATCCATGTAACTTTCTTCATCATTCTTATCAAATGAACAACTTCACCATCTTGAATATTATGTACATGCACAACTTAGATAGCAAGTACAACAAAATATATAGAAGCATGAAGTTAACCATATCATAATCATGTAATAATGAAAGAATTTGAGATTAGACATCAAACACCTAAACTTAGCTAGGCTCGCCAACAACAAGAAACACATACTTTTATACTTCAACTATATGCTAAGGTTTTTGTCATAAACCCTAGATTTTATCATCAAGACTTTGAGCACCTCAATTAAGAGAAAAACCTTCATTATATTTAGCGTTTCAATATTTATTCCAGAGATATGACATACCCTACTACAATATATTGCAAACCCTAGAAGAAATTCAAACAAATATATTTCTACAATGCATCCAAAAAATTTGAATTCATATGTTCAACTTCTATTAGGATTTAATGCAAACCCTAGACTCCATTAAGGAGACACTAAGCTTTCAACAATCAAAACCAATCATAGCTTGATTAACAATCTTTCATAAATCTCAGATTATCACATTGTCACCCTATATTAGAGAATTGAACTTCTACTAAAGTTTAGTTACAAAAACCTAGAATTTACAAACACTATCATCCTAAAGAATCAAACTTCGACTAGGGCATAGTTCCAAACCCTAGGACTTATGACCATCAACAATTAGGTCAACATATATATCTAGGATTCCATCATATAACATGTGTTAGTCAAGCCCAATGACACAAATACCAATTTAAAGTTAGACATATAATAAACTTGATCAAACTAGGGTTTCGATCAAACAAACACACATATACCTAGAATTTCATTCCTAGAACATTATCTAAAACAAGGGTCTTGCTTATACATCCTACCGAAACCTAACAATCTAGGGTTTCAATACTAAACATAGCAAGCCCTAATTTATCAACACTTCAAAGGTTTTGGATTTCATACATCACCATTCAACCCTAACAAGTTAGGGTTTTCAATATCAATTTTTTGCTCTTCCGTGTTGTGCTCTCCCCTAAGATCACCCGTCCTCCTTCAGCTTGTGCATTCTTTCCATGGACTCTCTAGAGTGATTCAGAGGGGGCTCACTCTGTTGGTGTGCCCCCATTTGACGTTGCTTCTATAGCCTTCATCAGCCTTATCTCTTCCCTCAGCGACCCTCGCGATCATCCTGTTGTCTCTAAGTTTGTAAAAAAGCTTGAGGACATCCATGAAATAGTTCTACCTCTTACATTTCCTTGAAGATTTGATATCTCATTGTCGGGGAAGGGCCTGGTTGGGCAGTTCACTATTCTATGGCCCTCTCCAAAAACTGTGCAAAAATACGTTGAGAGAAATTGGTCTCCTTCAACTCAAGGAAAAATATCTATCCGCTTCTATGGAAGAGGCTATTTCACCTTTTATTTTGAGTCCAAATAAGACAGAGATCTCATCTTCAAAAACAAGTCTTACTTCAAGGATACTTGAGGCTTATACTTAAACATATGGACTCTGGACTTCACTCCTGAGCTCAATATTCCTAATGTTGTTTCAGTTTGGGTCTGCCTCCCCCGCCTTCCTCTTAATTGCTGGGGGCATGAATATGTCAAAGCAATAGGCAATGCATTTGGGAAACATATAGATCGAAGTGAACCAAAAGAAAACACGCATGCTTGTGCTCGAATATGTGTGGAAGTTAACCTAAGAAAGGGACTACTTGAAGCAGTGAAGATCAAGGTAGATAACTGAGCACACATTCAACAACTAGATTATGAGTAGCTTCCATTCAAATGCAAGGTATGTCATGAATATGGTCATTTCGCAAATAGATGCTCGAAGAAATAAATAGAAGAAACAAATTATTCTCAAGACCCTCAATGGAAGCATGTTAAATGAAAAAAAATGGAACCAAGCCTTCAAAGTCTTTAGCCCCTACATCTTCTTTTCCTCCTCCTCAAAGTGCCCCTCCTCCCTCCTCTCTCTCTTTTCCTTCTGACTCCAATCCCTTCGCCTCTCTAGATCCCCTCCTTGCTAGAGATGATGCTCCCTCTCTCTCTCTCAAATCCCTTGCCTCTCCTCCCCCCCCCCTCCTTCTGCATCCACCTTCCCTAGGCCTCCCCCTTAGTCCCCTTCCTCCTCCCTTCGAAATAATCCTGACTAGAAATCAGTCTAAAGAATCTCTCTTTCCTTCTGACAGTCATAAGAAGCCCGAAAGGAAAACCAATAAAGAAATAAGGGATGAAGCAACAATAAAAGAAATGGCCATGGGAACCCAACAACCAATGGAAACATACATAGAAAAAGCATTGGAAACAAAGAAAAACAAATCAGACAGTGAGAGGGAAAGGCCTCTCTGCTCCATCTCATAGTAAATAATGAATATGGTCTCCTGGAATTGTAGAGGACTCAAACATCCCTTGAAATTCAATATAGAAAAATATCTTATCAAATTTGAATATCCAGACTTCTTCCTAATACAGGAGACCAAGTCCTCTGAACAAGAAATGAATCAAATAATCCAAAAAACAAAAAATTATGAAGGAACAACTATAAAAGCAACATGTGCATCAAGCGGTATATGTACAATGTGGAATCAGTCCACATGGGAACTTATATGTCAGCATAAAGAGTTGCATTGGATCAAAACTGAATTCAGAAATAAGACCTCCGGCTATCAAATATGTCTCTTCAATATTTACGCTCCCTCTCATTTTAGAGACAAGGACCACTGTTGGAATTCTTTGGTTCACTGCTTAAGTCACGAAAAAAATAAAAATATACATAATTGGAGGAGACCTTAATCTGATATTGAATGTTGATGAAAAACGAGGTGGCAACTTTCAGGTAGATCATTTCAGAGATAAGCTCGAAAATATCATAGAAGCACACAACCTAATGGACATTCTGCCTAAAAATGGTAAACAAGCTTGAAGCAACAAAAGGCTTGGTCCGAGTAATATCAAAGAGAGGTTGGATAGATTTTTAATTCATGACAACATTATCTCAGAATTCAACTTTGTGATTTCAAAGATCATTCCTTCAGCAGTTCCAGATCATAAGCCGATTGCCATAAAATTCGGAGAAAGTGAAAATTTGGGACCTCTCCCATTTTGTTACAATCCCCCCTGGACAAATTCTGAAGAAGTCAGAATTGTGGTTTCCACGGCATGGAATCAAAGAATTAATGGCTCCCCAAGTTTTGTTTGGGAATCAAAGCTAAAAAATGTCAAAAAAACTCTTAAAGATTGGGCTCGATTACATTATAAAGAACCTCAGCAAAAGAAAGTAGAGATGCAAAAGGAGCTTGAAAATGTTCAGAAAATCATGGAGGAAGGAGAAGTAACAAAAGAGAATCAACTGAAAGAAAAAGAACTTCATTGGGAAATTTATAAGAACAACAGAAATGAGGAAGAGACATGGAGACTAAAGTCTAGAAACTTGTGGATTCAGGTCGGCGACAAGAACACTGCATTCTTCCACAACACCACTAAAATGAGAACAATAAAAAACCACATAGAGACAATCAAAGGAGAAGGGGATGTCAAAATAAAGGGATAGGAAGAAATAAAAAGGGAAGCATATCAGCACTTCAAAAGTTTGTTCTCAATCGTGGGAATCAAAACTATGAAGACTTCACAAGACACATCCCTAAATTAATTTTAGAAGAGACAAATTTTGTTATAACAAAAGAAGTGGAAGAAGATGAATTACAACTAGCCATTTGGAATCTTCAACCAAATAAAGCCCCGGGCCCTGATGGCTTCTCCATTTCTTTCTACCGCTCCTTCTGGTTGCTTATTAAAAAAGACCTTCTAAAGATGGTCTATGGGTCTTCAAAAAAAAAAAAAAATAGGTGGCAATACCAACTCCACTTATCTGGCCCTCATCCCTAAGGAAGCTAAACCACCCTCCTTTCATCGCTTTAGACCCATATCCTTATGCAACTCCTCCTATAAAATTATCTCCAAAGTTCTAGCAAATCGGCTCAAGCCACTCCTCCCCAACTTGATTTTTGAAAATCAAGGAGGCTTTGTACCAAATAGGCAAATCATAGATAACATAATGTTTGTTCAAGAAGCCATTCATTATAACATGTCTAGAAATGAAAAAGACTTCATCTTGAAACTAGATATGGCTAACGCCTTTGATCGTGTCAACCACTCTTTTCTAATTGTCGTTCTTCATAAGTTTGGATTCGATTCCGATTTTATAGCTGATCCAGGTGGATGTTGGTGGCTACCCGCCTATCCCACTTGGACCCCCACAACTGTCTCTTTTCGTTTTTCAGTTTCCTTAATTGTAGCACAGTTTACTATTTTTAGCAGTTTTTCGGGTCTTGAACTTCCGAGTCGTTTTGAGGCCCTAAACGATGTTTTTTGAGAAAATTGTGAGCAACATGGGTCCATGGGCTGATGTTGCTCAGTCAAAATTTGTAGTCCTCGGATAGATCTTTCTAACAAGGTATTGTGTGCATCAAACAGAGATTGTATGCGAAAGTTACGACCCTATGAAGTTGATGTACCAATTTACCCAAAACGGGGCCCATAGTTTGGCGCTTCATCTCCTAGGGTTAGGTTTTTGGATGTTTAGGGTTTTCTATTGTTTCACAATGATAAATAAGCCTTCGAGCCTTATTGTAAGACAGTTCAGAGGCATGCAGCCGCCACATCTCTCCTTAGAGATAAGCTACCATCGTCCGAGCTAGTTTATTTCCATTTATGTTTATAAGCATATTTCAATATGTTACATTAATGAAATGAAGTATTATTTATGTTGCATCTCTATATTTATGGTTATCTTTGTAATTTGTTGCATTCCTCTTTAAATCTGGATCAGTGGTATCAGAGCAATCTGCTCTTTCTCTATTTTTCTTTGCATGTCCCCAACCAAGTCGGGATATAAGGAGCTAGGGCTTGAACTGGTCGAACCTTTGCAAGACTAGACTCACAAATCCCAACAGCCTCCTATGGTGGATGAAAAGAAAGACGAGGGGGTAGGAGATCCTACCAAAATCTTGCTCGAAGAAGCCCTCGAGTGACAAAGCAATGCGATGATGGAAAACTTTGCCCAGATCCCTCAGCAACTACCCATGGGCAACACATCTACTTCCAAAAGCTGCTTTAGAAGCGCCACACCCTTTAAGGTACAAGTTAACTTTGACATTCCCATATTCGAGGGTCAGATAAATGCATAAGTTGTAGATAAATGGTTAAATCTGCTAGAAGGATATTTCTCTATTCATGATTTTTCCAGCGAGGAAAAGATTACTTTCGCTCTTCTCAAAGCCGCCCTCCACGTCAAGGACTGGTGGGAAACCTACTGCGAGCAGAAGGATGAGAGTATGGCCTCACTGTTTTCAGCCGCCCCCCACGTCAAGAACTGGTGGGAAACCTACTGCAAGCAGAAGGATGAGAGTATGGCCTCACTGTTTTCAGCCGCACCCACTTAGAATTCGTTTCGGGAAGCCATCAAGGAGCAATACTACCCTATCAAAAGCTATGAGGATAAATACATGAAGTGGACCACGTTGCGGCAGGGAAGCAACCAAGATGTGTCGGAGTTCACAAATATTTTTCATACCCTTCGTACAAAGTTGGGTATCAAGGATTCTGAGCTGCATTTGGTATTCAAATACCACGGCTGCCTACACAGGTATATCCAGGATAAAATGGAGTTCTTGAACATCTCCTCGCTCGGCACAGCGTACTGATACGCTGTCAAGATCGAGCAGAAGTTTAAACAAAAGAAGCGAGACTTTGGATCTGTAAATCCGAAGAACAAAGGACAAAGCCAAGGCGGGGTGACCCAAGAAAACCCGTCGAAGCTGCAAGAAAAGAACAACACCAAGAAGTCAAAGAAGGACACAGGAAAATGGTGTGAGTTCCACAAGAGCCCCACTCATAACACAAGTGAGTGTCGGACCAAGCAGTCGTTGGTGGCCGAGTTGAAGGTTTCAAAATTAGATGCATGTTCCGACCCTGAGTAAGAACCTGACAAGGGGAATGAGAAAGGGAAGCAAATCATTGATGTGGAGCCCAGTGCCACTGTTGCCACCACCAAGGTCCAAAATAATGAGCCCGAAGATCCAAAGGAGGGGGAGCGTCTTTTCCACTCACAGATGTGGATGAAGGGTTCGCCGCTACAATTCATTATAGTGGGAGCCAAAAGAACCTCATTTCAGCAGAGGTCGTGAAGCGGTTGGAACTACCAACCATACCACACCCACAACCGTACAACATCGGGTGGTTTCACCAAGGACAAGATCTCCTAGTCTGCCAGCAGTGTTGCCTTCCCTACAGCATGAAGCCCTTCACATATGAGGTATTGTGTGATGTTGCACCGCTTGATGTTTGTGATGTATTATTAGGCCAACCATACTTGTGGAAGCGACATGTTGTGTATGAGTCAAGGCCTCGCGCTGTTATTATTTCTTTGTGTAATACATTATACAAGATACCGGAGGTAGCCCCACCTACTACCACTTCTTTGATCTTTGCTAAGAAAGGCAGTAAGATCATCTCCCAGACTAGGAAATTTATTTTCTGTCTGGTTCGCCCTCAAAGTAAGGGGAAGATTGTAGCCACATCCATGGCCCCCGGGAAGGGTTCCTCCACGCAGCAGAAGCAGGTGGATACAGTCATGAAAGAAGACATGGACATCTTCTCCTCACCCACAAGGGTACCACTGCACGATCAGGTCAAGCATTTGTCTGATCTGACTTCCGGAGCACCTCTACCCAACGTGCCGATCTATCGCCACTCCATTCTGGAAAATGCCAAGTATAAGCAGCGACATGATCAACATCAGGTACCACACAAGTTTCAAGTGGGCGACAAAGTCTGGTTGCATTTGCAGAAAGAACGCCTTACAAGAGCCCATCAGAAGCTCAGACCACTCTGATATGGTCCTTACACCATTACCAAGGCTGTGGGAAACAATGCTTTGGAGCACAACATTCCCTCATTCTTTCGCTTGCACCAAGTGTTCAATATGGACCACCCTTGACCATACTTCCCACCATTACCGGACACATCAAAGGTTGCAGAATAGCTCACCAGGGACCAAGTTCAGCAGAAGTTTCCTCATCTCATGGAGGAACTCAATGCAATGGGGACCATCGCTTCCTAAGGGGGGAGGAATGATCCACGTGGATGTTGGTGGCCACCCGCCTATCCCACTTGGACCCCCACAACTGTCTCTTTCAGTTTTTCAGTTTCCTTAATTGTAGCATAGTTTACTATTTTTAGCAGTTTTTCGGGTCCTGAACTTCCAGAGCCGTTTTTGAGGCCCTAAACAACGTTTTTTTTTGGAAAACTGGGAGCAACATGGGTCCATGGACTGATTTTGCTCACTTAAAAGTTGTAGTCCTCGGATAGATCTTTCTAACGAGGTATTGTGCGCGTCAAACGAAGATCGTATGCCAAAACGACCGTGGGAAGTTGATGTACCAATTTACCCAAAACGGCGCCCATAGTTTGGCGCTTCATCTCTTAGGGTTAGGTTTTTGGATGTTTAGGGTTTTCCATTGTTTCACAACAATAAATAGGCCTTCGAGCCTCATTGCAAGACAATTCAGAGGCATGTAGCCACCACATCTCTCCTCAGGGATAAACTACCATCGCTCGAGCTAGTTTATTTCCATTTCTATTTGTAAGCATATTTCAGTGTTTTACATTAATGAAATAAAGTATTATTTATGTTGCATCTCTGTATTTATGGTTATCTCTGTAATTTGTTGCTTCCTATTTAAATTCGGATCAATAACACTCATCAAAGCTTGAATTAATGGGCCCTATATTTCCCTTCTCATCAATGGTAGACCTGGAGGTTTTTTTCAAAGCTCAAGAGGCCTAAGACAAGGTTGTCCACTCTCTCCATTCCTCTATATTATCATGACATATTCTCTTAGCAGAAACTTGGAGCACAATAGATAGAATGGCACCATCACCGATCTCTATTTTAGCAGAGGAGTCAAGAGCATTAACCATTCTCAATTTGCAGATGACACCTTATTCTTAGGGGGAGCCTCATGTATTGTTGCTAAAATATTCAAAAACATCTTGGACAGATTCTTGGAGGTCTCTAGATGCCTACTAAATAATAATAAAAACAACTTTTATGGATGGAATACCACTGCAAGAACTCTTCAACGTATTTCTCAAATTCTAGGAGTCCCTTTCAAAGCAAACTAGGATCACTTCAAGCACTTGGGACTGCCAATTTCTAAGGATATTTTGAAATTGGAGATTTGGATTTCTTCCATAGATAAAATGAAGAAGAAAATTTAGAATTGGGGCATGCTCTGGCTCAATCTAGCCGGGAGAGTTACTTTGATCAAATTTGTCTTATCAGCTCTTCCACTATATCAATTTGCTATCATTCAAGCACCAGTTGGAATTCAAAAGAAAATAGAACTCATTATTAGAAAATTCTTATGGCAAGGGGGGAAATCAGAGACCAAAAAATTCAGTCTAATAAATTGGAAATAAGTAACAGCTACATATGACTTCTTAGTCTAATGAATATTACTCTCGGAGCAAAGATCATTCGGAGATTCATCACAGGGGAGCCCTCCTGGTGGAAACAAGTTCTGGAAGCAAAGTATTTAAGCTCCTCTTGTCAGCGTTTTCTTATTGTAAAAATGCCCATCAGACCATGTTCACAAATTTGGAAGCTTCTTAGAAAATCCCTACCTCTTGTTAAGGAAAACACATCCGAAATTCTGAGAGGTGGTCAGGACATTAACTTATGAAGAGATAGTATCATGGGCAGTTCTCCTCTCTTTGAACTTTGAGACATACCTCTCATGACTTGGATGACAAACAAAAGGAATATATTCTCTTGACCAAATCTCATTCTGGAACCAACAAGATAATTCGTGGGAAGGATGGTCTCCTCCATCTTTCCCTCTTGATCTTAGCAATCAATGGAACCTGATAATTTCACACCTCAAGGGAGCAGCCCCAATAAGCCTTGGTCAGCAAGACAAATTCAAATGGAACCCATCAGGAGGGGACTTCTCTGTAAAATCAGGTTATGTGAAGCTTCAAGAAGATTATGGACATCAGGATTGGCCTTTGTGGAAATCAGTTTGGAAAACAGAAAGTCTTCCAAAAATCAAGATTTTTATCTGGACAATGCTCAAAGGCAAGATTCTAACAACAGAAAATCTAAAGAAAAAAGGCATCCATGGCCCTTCAAGATGTCCCCTGTGCCAAAAAGAGGAAGAAACAATTCATCATTGAAGAATGTTGGCTCTCGTTGATTTCCCTGATTGAGATCAATATCAACTTTAATCTCACCCTCTCAGAATTCTATGCTAACTGGAAAGTAAGTTACCCCTACTCTTTAAAGAACAAGAATTTGATAAAGAGGTTATGGAGAAGTCTCCCTTCATTTTTATGTTGGAAAATATGGCTCACCCGAAATAAACAAATATTTCAAAACAAAAAGCCAGAAGTCAGGAAAATTTTAGCCAAAACTTGGGGTTTAGCTTCTGAATTTCTTTTTGCAAAAGGAGTAAGAAATTGGACAAGAGTATCCTCCAACATGAAGAGAAAATATGGATCAATTTTGTTTTGGATAGGCCTCAAATCATGGGCAGTCCTCTTACAACCATTCTTTGCAAGCCCAAAGATTGGAAAATTTGTCTGAAAGAAAAGGGATTTTTTGATATGGTTAAATTCCCTAAAAAGACCATGTCTTTTTTTAATGGAGCTTCAAAATCCAACCCAGGTAGAGCAGGTGTTGGAGGTTACATCATCGATCATGAGAATGCAAGCTCGATCTCCTTTGAGTGGGGACTTGGTATAGAATCAAATAAAAAAGTGGAAGCATATGGGTTTCTATTGGGATCCCATATCTTAAGAAGTGGAAATTATATGAACCCAGTCATCATTGGGGACTCCTCAATCCTAATTCAGCAAATGATTAAGAATACAAAGCCAAAAAATGTTGATCTTGGTCAAATTACCACCAAAATCCATCATCAGCTAAAAAATCTAGGAAATGTTTCATTTTTTCATGTTCTAAGAGAGCACAATAAGGTGGCTGACAAACACTCAAATAATGCTTGTGTCCAACCTTAGAAGAAGTAAAAATAAATAATGAAATACTCTACAAAGTCATTCCTTAAATCCTCCCATCCCTCCCCTCTCATGCCTGATCATCATGTGCTTAGAAAAGACTTCTCTGCCCACGTACCTTCACACCATGGTCAACAACCTTATCACTTCGACCTTCTCATCTGCCACAATGCTCTTCACAAGGTAGATATGCATCCCTCCTCGATCTTTCCCCTCTGCCATTCACACTTCTCAACACCATGGTAATCATGCCCTCTTAGACCATTAGGTTTCCCATTTGACTTTCCATACCAATTTCTTCTTGCCTTTTCCTTCCTTTCCCTGCGCTGCCCTTTCTCTTTGTTCCAATTTTTCATCTCTTCTTCTCTTGCAGTGTCAGTCCCTTCCCTCTCTGTTCTCCTCAGCTCCCTTAGTTCCCTTGCTTCATTCCTCATGGATCCAATAGAGTTGTTTCCAAAGACCCAAACATACACCCATTGTAAGTCCCTCGAGATAGCTCTGGACCAGATACGATCCATGCATATAGAGTATCGGAACAAAAGCAAGACAAACGTCGAATATCTCTACCGCCAGTGTAATACGTACATGAAGTAATTAAAGCAACTCAACAACAAGTGTGCTCACTTGGAAAATGTAATCAGTGTGTTGCAAGAGATGGTTGCCAAAAAACTAGGAGAATGTTCAAACACTTTGGATAGTGGCAGTAAAATCCAGAAGACAGAGGAACAGTCAATCAACAAAGACTAACAAGAATATCAACTAATGGCTCGCTATGGCTCTCCTTTTAAATATTTAGAAGTTACTCCTAGCTCTCAACTTTATACTATAGATCATATTCAAATATGCTATGTAAATGTATTTTTCTTCTACAACAGTTTGTTAGATCTTTCAAGCTAAACACAATAGGTAAATCTGGAACTTTTAATGTTAATAGGTAAAGCCTTTATGTACTTGGGAGCTTTCCTCTCTTCTTTTTTGGAATGAATATAACATACCCGAACCTATTTAAAAAAAAAAAAAAAACAAGTTTGGGTTTTCATTATCATAACAAAACCCCAAACAAGACATCATTAAAACTTCAAACACCAAGAATAGCATTCTCTTAAACTTCACCAATAACCCCAGGTTTCAGACATCATCATCTGCATACCCTTATGTTAGGGTTTTTACAAAAAACCATTTTAGGGTTCCACAAGAGTAACCAAAGATATGACGAGAGTAGATTTTATCTAATGATGAATCACCCAATCAAGAATCTTTATGACTCAAAAGCGCTAGACACAATGATGTTATTAATAGTTTATCAAGAATGAATATCATGAAGGGAGCAAAAACTTATAGTTTAAGACATATCTTTGTTTCTTAACAAACCTTGTAATTCCAATGTTTTGTCTTGTGAAGTTTTCTTCCATGTTCCTTGAGTATTCAGCAAGTCTTTCCTAAACAAGGAAAATATGAATATAAATGTGATTAGTATTTAATGCAAACAAACTTAGATAAGTAAGGAAAACTAAAAAATAAAAAGGTAATAAGATACTTATCTTTGGAAGTTGGTAAGGGCTCCCTCCAAGCTTGAGGGATACTTAGAGTAGAAGGATATGCAAGGGATAGAGTCCCAAAGAGTGCCTAGAAAATAGGTCTTTGACTTTGGGTCCTTCCATCATGTTCTTATTTGGTGAAACTTCTTTGGCAAAGTTTGTTTGATCCCTATCCCTTCTTTCTTGGCCCTTTAGACTTTTTTATTTCTTTGTAGACTTCGTCAATTTTCCTTTTACTAGATCCAAGACTTTATTCTTTTTGAGGATGAGATATATCCTCTTTTTCCAAGCATTGTAATTGGATGCTCCTTCTAATTTGTTCTCTCCCTTTATTGTGTTAGACAATGTCCTTGAAGATAGTAAACTTCTTTCTTTATAAGGTTTCCTTATATTATACTTTAATCAACTTCTTGAGGTTCCTTAGATTCATTTCAATAGATCCTTAAACTGTCTTTTTCCTCCTTCACCTTAGCCCCATTCTCCAACTTCAATGATGTTGATCTCAAGCCTCTAATAGCACAGTTTTTGTTGTCTCCCAATTCCACTGCATGAAAAGATGATTCCTTCGATAGAGTGTGAAGTTGTTTACTCTTCCCTGTTATATGCCTGGATGTTTCACTATCAAAAATTCATGCATTATCATTAAGTGAACATGTAAGAATAGCCAAGAACCCTTGCCTTTTGACTTCGTTGAATAAGTAGTAGAAGATATTCTTGATACAACTTCCTGCAATATTGAATCACATTCTTATCATAGACAGAGTAATCATTTCCTTCAAGCCAACGAAGTGATCTTCAATCTTCTTTGACCTTATAGCTCTGAAACCATGTTGAGAAATCAATGCTAGTAGAATTAGGGTTAGATTTCTCTTTCTTGATAATTACTTGTGAATTATGTTGGCTTCATTTTACTTCTTTGTTATATTATCTTTCATCAAGCAATTACCAAATTATGTGTGCATGAAGATCACAAAAACACACACACAAGATGTAGGCACTCTGCCAAGGCAAAACCCCTATTTAGGGCAAAACCTAGTGAACGGTTCTTCCTTCAATAGTTTCACGAAATAATCCAAGACTCTTGACCTAGACAAAGACTTTTTCCACACCAAGTCAGCCCTGTCTTCCCCTTCTTGCAGATGATAACCCTTCAATAGCAACTTCGACCTAGCAGCGTCAACTTGCAGTAGCAACTTCGATCCAGCCACTGGCAACAATAGTAGCAGCGAAAACTTCAACCTGACAAGAGAGACTTCAATCTCCTAGAAGAATCCACCTGAGAGAGAGATAGCCCAAATTTTTTATTTTTTTCTTTTCTTCTTCTTTCTCCAATTTCGCACTTCTTTTGTCTTCCTTTTCATACTTCGCACTTCCCAACACTTTTTTTGGATATCGAACTATATGAAAGAGTGTGAATTCTTCCAAATGAATTCAAACTGCCTTGTATATATATAGCCTTCTAGTGAGATCAAATTGTCCTTCTTGAAGCCAACTTGAGCTCCTTGAGGCCAACTTGGTGTGGAGGAGACAAATGACATATTTGACTCAATATTCATTCTTTTTACATGATTCAAAAACTAAAGAAGGGTCTCTTTTAATGGAAAATGACTCTAATGACTAAGAATAAATCCTAGAAGTCTTCAATGGGGACTTTGACCTAAAACATGAAAACCATGTTTTAATAAGTTATAATAATAATAATAATAAAAGTATTTTCTTCATCCTTTTGATAAATACATTTCATTGTGACTCAAATACATTTATGAAGACCGAACCTAGTTACATATTTCAACACTTGAGGCATTCTATAAAGTATTTTTTCAAAGATTACTTACAGTTCAAAGTATGAAAGAAGGATTCTAGGGGCATCTGCTGCAAATCCAACATATATTCTGGTCATTGCATTAGGAGGTTCCCTGTGGAATTCTAATGAAGCATACAGCTCACCAAAATTTGTAAGAATGAATCGAGGGTCATCTGATGCAAATACAGCATAAATTCCAGCCATTGCATTACCACATGCTATAAGATCTTTCCGTAAAATGCTTGCGTATCAATTGCGTTGAGTAGCAACTTTTACTCGTTATGTATCAGTTGATAATAAGTCAGAAAGCAATGTTAGTGATGGAGTGTGTTATCACTGGGGCCCATTAACATCACAAGTCTTACTCTCCAGCAAAAGTGTCTCCATCCCTATTTAATCAAAGCTAAAGCATCTCACGCTGTCGAGATAGGATATGTAATTCTATAAGTGCAAGCAGGCATATAAATTCCACATACATCAGTTGGTTCAGTCATGGTTAACTCCATTTATAATCAATGCCCCATATCCAGCATATTAGGATATGATCAGCCAAGTGCAGTTTGATATGTCAAAAATTGATCAGCATTCATTTTCAAGTCACTTGTTTCAGCATACAATAAAACTCAAAATGTATGATTGAGCCTTTAGAAACGCGGAAAAACACCTTTTTGACACACTACCACAACCAGAGTATAAAAATAGAAAAGGAATTGGGGCACACTCAGTCTATGGCATAGATTAAAGTAAACTCAAACATTGATAAGCAACCACTGTTCTGGCAAATATTCTATTATAAACAAAATTGACTGGATAAAAATACAATAGAATGTAGAAGACTTTGAGCCTTGACAGAATTACATATGTTCCAAATTTAATAGTTCAAACATAAGAATTCTATCAAAATGGAGAGAGTAAACTTGGGTAGGACTGTAGCCTGTGGTTGCCTACAAGTTACTCAGGCAATCGTAGCACTCATCTTTCCAATAAGAACTCTCATTAAGAACCAGGAACCTTTTTACTCAAGTCTAAGGACGGGTTGAAACCAACAAGTTGATTCATGGGTTGATGGAAACCTTGGTTGTAAACATAAATCCGCAACTGAAGTATTTCCCTCTTCAAACATGCAGTTCTTCAGTTCAAGCCATTTCTCGTAGATGTGGAAGAAAGAACAGCTCTGTATGAAGCCAAACTGGAAAACAAAAGCTATCCACAATCAAGCACTATTGAAAATGTGATCAACTAATATAGAGAGTCACGTGGAATGTACTAAGATTGCTTGACTACATTCCTCAGCAGCTCTAATAAGTCTGCTTTTTTCAGCTTTGAGTATCCTTTCAGACCATAAGATTTAGCAGTCTTTTTCAACTCTGAAAGGTTAAGTTGGCTTAAGTCATCAGGCTGGTTTTCCAATAAGCCTGTGGAATCTCTAAGAAGAGAACCATTCAACACAGATGCAGATGTTCCCTCTGAATCTTTTGATGTGCCCCCATTCTGTTCATCTGACTGCTGGATTCCAGGAACTGGACGGACTTCTTTCTTGATTGATGATAAAGGAATTGGTGACCTGTGGACAAACTTTGATGCAGGTCTTGACAAAAGGAAATTTTCAGACTCGTCAATATTTTTAGTTATCCTTTGAGAACCTGACTTTTTCGATTGTCTTCTTGAAGAATCTCTTTTTGTAGCCATTTTCTCATATCCTCCCAATAATGATATGTTTTGGTTAGATTCTTCTTCAATTTCCTTGGACTTTTTTGATTGCTTTCTTGAAGAATCTATGTTTGTCGCCAATTTCTCATAGCCTCCCATAAATGATATTTTTTGGTTAGGCTCTTCTTCAATTTCCTCCTTAGGTTTGTCAGGGTATTGACATAACACTCTTAAAACAGAATCTGCGGATTTCTTAGATTTTGAAGAAATGTTACTATTTTTCTTATCATTTCCCGGATTTTCTTTTGAAACAGTAGACTCAGCCTGTATTCGCCTAAAGAGAGCAACAATGTCATCTTCAACAGATGAGTTAGATGATTTATTCATATCTGGATTGGATCCATCATTAAGAGATGACATTGGAGATCTCCTCGCATATGTAGATGAGGATCTCAGAGAAGGGCGATGATCTCTTTTACTGTGGTTTACATTATCAGTTTCTCCAGTAACATTCTCTGAATCAAAATTATTCTGCACCTTTTCAGCACCATTGTTCTCCTGCTTTCGGTTCCGAATACGCCTTCCTTCCTTTTTAACTGCAGAAATTGGAATTGGGGACTGTCTATTGAAATTAGAGGGCATTCTCCTTGGAAAGGAACTGTTGCTTAATGCCATGTGTTCCACATGTGATGAGGAAAAATCAGTTGCTCTCCTCCTGTTTCCTGATGAATGAGATGCTCCAAAAGAAAACATTAGACTCCCATCTGCAAGCTCTGCCAAGTTCAACAAGCTGCATCAAAAATTATTCCTCAGCTGCTAATAAATGACCCAGAGGCCAGATACAACTTCCTTGTACAAGACAGGACATAATTTATTCTCTCAAACAAAATGGATATTCTGCAATGCTAGAATAATGGTCCCACAAAAAACATGCAGTGATATCAGCATTACAAATAAAAAATATATATCATTCAGAACATTCATTATATAGTTTCATGTAATACAGATATCTAGATTCTTAGAATTAAAATACAAAATTCTTCCTCGTTAATATGTAGTGTAGTTCAAAACAATTACTCATCAACAACATGGAGATAGAATATGAGGAATGAATGGTCATATAAAATTGTGTCATCTGCTATAAAGTTCTGGATTGCATCCCTCTGATCCCTTACAGGGATCCCGGACCCGGTTTTTTTTTTCAGATTAATTCTGCTTGGAGATCATCATAGGGGCTTGGTCGATGTAAGAATGAGAATACAAAAGCAGTCGAATATATATTTTAAAAGGCACATATTAATCATAATCTCCATGGAGGAATTCTTGCTTCCTTTATGTTGTCCTTACTGTTCGAAAGCAGCAGTCATCATGTTCCATGTGAATCTTGTCATTTTTCCAACTTGAACATACCATGTACTAGTGCTTTGCATATAAAAATTGTTCATCCTATTAATGTGGTTTTATAAGGTCTTCAAACCATAGATATGCTTGAAATTATTAAATCATGTCATGCTTGGTATTTTGAATTTTCAGCCTAAGTCTGGGACTATTTATGCTGGGCTCTGGACTGCTATTTTATCCAAGTGAGAATGGTGCTAAGGTTGTGTATATGATCAGATGTACCTGAAAAGAAATTCAACACATAGTAGTGTTGTTTCTGGAGATTGTCACTGTGTGTGGTGCAAGGATTGTGTCCAACATTTCGGGTGGACACTCCACCCATCCTCGGACCAAATGAAGCTGAATGATTAGGAAAAATGGCAAATATGCTTAAATAGGTACAGGAATTAGAAAAGTAAAGTTAGATGAACGTTAAAATTCAAAGATTAGAAAATGAATGTTAGGTGAATGTTAGAATTCAAAGATTAGATTAAATTAAATAAGGATAGTGAAAAATTATTGGAAATTAGAAATATATTTAAATAAGAAATTAAAAATTTATTTTTATTGAGAAGATAATAAGAAATCAGAAAATTTGAAAAAAAAAATTATATAATCGAGGGTCAAATTTATTAAAATATGAAAAGAAAAAAAGGTTAGAGAGGGTTGATTAATAAAGAATGATTAATAAAATAACAAGGAAAAAGGGATGCCCCTGTTGAAGAAAAGGGTAACTAGGTTCAGTGTTTGTCAATGTAATTTTGATCTTTGTACTTGTCAAGAAAAAGAATTATTATTTTTATAAATAATATGAATGAGTTTCTTGCTCATTCCATAGATCTAGCAAAGTCAAAGAGTCAAAATTATATTGAAGAGCTCTACTTGAGCATCTATGTAATGAAAATGGGTCAACCTAATCTCTAGCAAGCCCTCCAAATGACAAGCACCATCCTCTCTGTCACGTCGGCTTGGAAATCGAATTAAAAGGCAGTCAAGTCAGCTCAAATAATAGACACATCGGTTCAGCAATACAAGTCGGCTTATTTATCGAGACAGAACCACTAAATATACCCCAATAGGGTCTGTGCAGGAGGGACAGAACTCAGATGCATCTGAGATTTTCGGATAAGATTACAGGGTTTCAGAACTTCGCATAAACCTCTGCCACTTTGGGTACATCTGAAATTTCGCTAATAATCTCAGTGATATCTCGGACAAGTAATGGAACAGGAATCTCGGATGAAGACTATGTTGCAGTGTTACAGTTGAAAAAGGAGTCTATAAGTTTTCAGATGGATATTACAGTCTCGGCATAATGAGAAGGAGCAGTGATGACAGTGACAAAGATAATCACAGTCTCAACTATTACAGTCTCGGCATAATGAGGAGCAGTGATGACAGTGACAAGGATGATCACAGTCTCAACCTAATGATGATGGAAGGATCTCATAGTGACACACTTCATCTCGACTTACATTAAGGTGCAGTCATGATCCTATCACAGTCATGATCTCGTTCTTGAAGGTTATGATCTTGATGAAGGTGCAGATATAATCTCAGTGGTGATCTCAAGGAGCAGTCATGGTGCAGCAATGATGATCTCGGTGAAGCAGTAATGATGATGATGATCTCAGCAGTAAGAAGAGGATTGGTGTCTTGGTCTTGGAGTGGCTTGATAGGTCAAGGGTCATGGTCTTGGTGTTCGTCAATTAGAATCTCTATAAGAAGAATTATGTGTGAGTTTTCCTCTCCAAGAGGGAGAGGTTTTGGCCCTGGCAGAATGCCAACTTCTTGTGTTCTTGTCTCTTTGTTGTAGCAGTTTGATCAAGTAAACACACACACTCATAATAAGAAGATCAAGATAAGATAAATAGTAAAAGCATTTCACAAATTGTTATCAAGTATAGAAGAATCTATCTAATGCTAACTGCCCTAGATTCTTCAACATGGTATCAGAGGTAAGGTGCTGAAGTCAAATGAAGGGCAGCAAAAGAGACATACAAGGATCTGTCTTCAAGCAGGTTGAAAGGATTAAAGGAGCAAGTATACAACAAGCAGGTCTACAACAGTCATGGAGTATCAACTTCAGTAATTACAGTCATGCACTCAACTCATGCTCAGTTTGATGGAGTATATCAGTGATCCTCACTTCTTGATCACTGAACTTTCTCCATGCCATAAAAGATAGTCTCAGGTATATATATATATATATATATATATATATATATATATATTGCAGAAGTAATCCAAGGAATACCTCTCACAATCCATGATTACATCACTGTCTCAGTATAGTTATTACATCAAGGCAGTTTCAGTGATGAGACAGTCTCTCTATACAGTGCCACCCACAGTTTAGTTATGTTATTCAGTGACAAGTTTGGGCTCTCTATACATTGCATCTCTACACAACTCTATGCACATAGACATCACTGTCTCAGTGCAGTACCATATCAATATACTTGTCACAGTCTCAAATTCTGTCTATGAATATGATCTCAATAGCATGATGCTCGGATCAGAACATAGTATCACTAGCATGTCAACAATATGTTGAAGTCAAAAAATACCATAAAGATAAATTGGGAAGGTCATGAAGCAGTTTCAGTGATGTCAAGACCACTAATGTCATGGTGCTAGGTCTCCAAGGAAGTCGTGATGAAAGGATACTAATGATGGGCAGCTCAAGCAAAAGAAGCATCAAGGTGAAGATCTCTTCACACACCGAGTAAGTATCTTTCAATTTTATAATCAGATTTGGTTAAATGATTTCATGAATGCAAGGGGATTTACAAATCGGTTAGATAATCAAAAGTCCTTGAATAGAATAAAGAGGATTGTCAAAATCCTCGTAGAAAAGAGAAATCATTGATATCTATGAAAAGGTCTATAAAGGTCAAGCCTTCTTTGAATCCATCAAGAGATTCATAGGATTCATATGATATCACTCAAAAGTCCTCTCATACATAAATAACAGAAGAGGAGACATAAAGAGAGATACATGAAATGCTAGATATACTCTCGGAAATTAAAGTAAAGAAGGTCACTTGGACCTACACAATAGTAAAGATGTCAAAGAATGAAGGAATAACTTCATGAGGATCTAGGAAAGATGATAAGAAGGTAGTCATCATTGATGAGCAAGGTAACAAATATCAATGAACAAAGAAGGTTACCTCACCCAGCAATTTGTGGTCTCTATGCTAGATAGAGAAAGACAAGTTGCAGTCTATAGTATTAAAGGATGAAAGAATTCAACCATGTGCAGAAAAGATAGGCAAGGTTGGTCCTCAAGCAAAGACAAAAATAAGTATAGTTAAGATTCAATGCTATAGAAAGATTTTGGAAGTTCATATCACTGAAAGATGGAGGAAGCTAAAGAAAAGGGCCAAGGAAAGAGGGAGTATCAAATCTCTCCTATGAGTAAGATAGTATCCCTCACAAAAGGATCCTATCATAAGCTCCTATATCTTGTGTTATAAGATATGACAATGATAATAAGATGCATCATGGCATCATGAAAGCATTAGAAGCAAGAGCTCGTGACATCACCATGGATATCATGAAGGACAAAAGGGACAAAATCCATGGCAGTCAAACATGAAGGATATAGCTCTTGGGAATCTCATTGAACATTGAAGGAAAGAAAGATGTCATCCAAGACAAGGCTCATCATACATCAAGGCAAAAAGGAAACATCTGCCAAATATGGATATGCAAGATCCTCAAGATTCTATGAAGGAATCCTCATTGGAGGGTTCACTAATCTAGAGAGGGAGCAAGTGTTTCATCAGGAACTCCAACTTATGGAATTCATGGGATAATGGTGTGATGACATGAAGCAGATCAAGGGATTGAAAATCTTTCCAATCAAGGAAGTTATTGGAAGAAGCCTAGATGACCTAAAAGTAAAATGAGGTATGTGTTGATTTGGGGTAGCATCGGATGTGCTCTAGCCACGAAATTTGGTGGAGAGGCTAAGGCACATGAGATTTCCAATACCCAGAAAGGGTTTGGGCAGATTCTAAATAGTTTGGGAGATATTAAACTAATTAATATTTTTGATGGAGTCCCTAAGTCTGAATATAGGGAAATTAAAATATTAATGTGAATTAATATAAAACTGTGTTAGAATGGTCCAAAAGTCATGGATCAAGCCAAATCTAATCTTAGGCGTTGATTAAGAACTTAATCTCAACCGTTGATCTGTCAATGAGAAAAGCATAAGAGGAGGCTTGAGGGTCACTTGGAGAACACACCAAGAGATCAAGATTTAGACTTTCAGGGGCTGGGTTTGCTGAGAAAGTTGAGAGAGTGATCTAGAGTTGCAGTTGAGGGGCAGTGAATATAGAAGCAAAGAGGCAAAGATAGTGCTTGGAGGATCAATGCAGCAACCAGGAAAGCTGACGCAGAGGGTAGAAGCCGGAATTGCCGAGAACCACTGGAACTTCCAGGAAAGCTGACGCAGAGGGCAGAAACCGGAACAGACAGAACTGCCAGGAAAGCTGACGCAAAGGGCAGATGCTGGAACTGTCGGAACTGTTGGGAAGGCTGAAGCAGAGGGAAGAAGTCGAAACTATTGGGAACAACCAGAACTGCCAGGAAAGTTGATGCAGAGGGCGGAAGAGGCTGACGCTGGGGTTTTTCATGGGGCAGATTGGAGCTGAGCTGCCGGAGTGTTTATCCGGGGTTTCAACCGGAGCATCTGTCTCTGAAGGAGAGGTACTACTGCTGATATTTTTCTCTATTGGATGAGCCAGATTTGGCACCCAGATTGTATTCTGAAACTGCTTAATAGATCAAACCCTCAAATAGCTACACCGGTTTTCCCGCATTGGGTTTTTCCAGGGACATTAGTCCAAAAAGAACGGTGTCATTTGTGTGCTTGTTTCTGTTTCCTTCCGTTGATGCTCTGTAATGTGTTGAGCATGTACTTGTGTTTATTTTTAGTATTTACATGGTAAATAACTTGTTAATTAATCAAAGCAAGTAGGAAGGAATAAATAAGAAAGTACATGGAGGGTTTCTAACTATTAGAATTAGAAACTTCAACATGGTATCAGAGCATGGTTGCAGATCACAGGAGAATAGAGGACATCCCCCGAGCAAAGCAGCAATAGTAGAAAACAGTTGTCCCGAGTGATAAAAGTTGTTCCTAGCAACAAAACAGCAAGGAAGGGGTGATGCAATGCCTGCCTCATCAAGTTCGGGCCAAGAAGAGGCTACGCAGACGCTGAGGGAGGCAAAGACAGGCTCACGCAGAGGCCAGGAGGGCTGACGCAGTTGGCTTAGGGAGTTAGTTTGTCAGTGTTGGGACTGCGCAGAGCCTAGGAGCTCTCACCTTCAAGGTGTTGGGGTTTAGGAGGCTGTGGATAAGTTGCAAAGTGGAGCTGGTGGGGCACTGTTGTCAGAACAGTACCTACCAGGGCAAAGCCAAGGAGGAGGGAGTTGCTACCGAGGGTTTCTAGCCGAGAAATCTGGATCAGTGGTGCGGTTGCACAGACGATCAGAGTAGGGGGCACTCGACATCGGCAGAAGGATTTCCAGGAGGGTAATCGAGGCGCAGAGGGAGTCACATCGAGAACTTCTAGGCGGAAAGTAGAAGAGCAGCGGAATGGCACTACACAGAGTAAGAGACCAGGACAAACTGGATAGAGCCTTAAACTTCATAGTCTGGAAGGCCAGAATCTTATCCGTGCTTGACAGAAATAGTGTCAAGCACTTCGCCTTGAAGACAATAGCGGTCCCAGTTGACCCAGCTGACAATGACAGGTATGAGAAAGCAATGGCGAGGGCCAAGAGTATCATTCTTGACGGGGTCAAGGATCATACAGTACCACATATAGCCGAGAAGAATACGGCACGGGAGATGTGGGAGGCCCTGACCAAGTTGTATCAACATACTTTCGTGCAGAGGAAGATGCTCCCAGAAAATCAGTTGCGGTCATACCAGATGCAGAAGGGAGAACAGATCGACACCTTCCTTGGTCGATTGAAGGAGATCCGAGATCAGTTGACTTCCATAGGGGCCACACCAAATCAAGAGTTGATCGTGAGAACAGCCCTGAATGCAGTCTCAGAAGACTGGGAGGTGTTTTTCCAGAGTAGACTGGGCAGGGCGACCCTTCCAAATTGGAAGGAAATGTGGACAGCGCCTTGCCAAGAAGAGATCAGGGTGTGACCAAGACGGGAAGCAGCAGCAAGGGGATCAGAATCAAGAAGGAGGAGGAGGTGGATGTTGCCCTAGCATCTGAGGGTAAGCAAGAAAAGCGAAAGAAGAAGGACCTCTCCAAGGTCAAATGCTTCCACTGTGGGGAGCTGGGTCATTATGCGACCCAGTGTCCGAGGAAGAAGAGCAAGGGAGAGGCTTCCGAGACCAAGGCAGCGCCAGCAAGGGCAGAGAAGGAAGTGGAGACAGATGATGTCTGTGCCATGAGTGCACACACACCACTTGAGCGAAAGTGGGGAGACATCGAGTTGTAGTCAGGAGGACTATAGAAGATGAGGGGCAGGATCCTCGAGGTACCCAACCTCTTGGATTATACCTAGCTATGGGAGCCCCGAAGAGGAGTAGTAGGACTGGCGGATGTCGGTAGAGACGGATGAGGATGGAGCGGCAGAGAGAGCTACAGTGCAGGATTCCCAGGACAACGCGAGGCTAGCAGGCTGCAACAGTGCGAGAGGCACGAGAGTGTTGCACTAGTGCAAGATGGCACAAAGAGATGTGCAACGGTGTGAGATGCAGGGAGTTGTTGCAGTAGCGCAGAGGTCAAAGAGGGAGCACTTGTCAACAACAGAGGGAGCTTCAGCATCGTGAGTGTCTCTAGCCTGATAGAGATGTCAGAGTTGGGAGATCAGTTACTTACTTCTCAGTAACTGAGTTGCAGTGCAACAGTTAGCAGTGGTGGTGCTATGGGCAGCACGATGCAGCATGATGAGAGGGGATGCAGTGCAGACGCAACAGTGGCAGTGGCAGGGCCATGGCAGTAGCACGGATGCAGAGGGAGCTGTCGTACAGATGCAGCAGTGGCAGTGACAGAGCCATGGGTGGCAATATGGGATGCAGCAATACAGATGATGGGAAGCAAGCCTAGCATCAGGGATCAATGCCGGATGATCAGAGTAATACTCAGTGAAGAGTATTGCTAGAGCACAGTCCTCGCTAAGAGGGAGTGTTGATTTGGGGTAGCACCAGATGTGCTCTAGCCATGAAATTTGGTGGAGAGGCTAAGGCACATGAGATCTCCAATACCCAGAAAGGGTTTGGGCAGATTCTAAGTAGTTTGAGAGATATTAAACTAATTAATATTTTTAATGGAGTCCCTAAATCTAAACTTAGGGAAATAAAATATTAATGTGAATTAATATAAAATTGTGTTAGAATGGTCCAAAAGTCATGGATCAAACCAGATCTAATCTTAGTCATTGATTAGGGACTTAATCTTGGTCGTTGATCTGTCAACGAGAAAAGTATAAGAGGAGGCTTGACGGTCACTTGTAGAACACACCAAGAGATCAAGATTTCGACTTTCTATGGTTGGGTTTGCTGAGAAAGTTGAGAGAGTGATCTGGAGTTGCAGCTGAGGGGCAGTGAATATAGAAGCAGAGCAGCAGAGATAGTGCCGGGAGGATCAGCGTAGCAGCCGGGAAAGTTGACGCAGAGGGCAGACGCCGGAATAGTCAGAACTGTCGAGAACTAACAGAACCGCAGGGAACGCTGACGCAAAGGGCAGAAGCCGGAACTGCCGGGAGCAGTCGGAACTGCTGGGAAAGCTGACACAGAGGGCAAAAGCCGGAACCGCCAGGAACAGCCAGAATTGCCGGAACTGCCGGGAAAGCGGACGCAGAGGGTAGAAGAGGCTCGACTGATAAGGAGAGGATGCGGAGCACGCTCGACCAACGGGCCGCCATCATGCCCCCGGCAGGGTGAGGGGAGCATCTTTATATATGTTATTACAGCAGCGCCAGCATAGTTATATATTCGTTATATATTGTATATAAGAATGACCTCCCCCACTACCATCAGCAGTTGCATTTTACCCAGTCGAAGAGTTAGTTTATGTTGTTTACTAAGATACTGAAGCAGTAGATCCAGGTCAGAGACAAGGAAAATGCTTTTCGGTGTTTTAAGTTAAGAGGCCCAACTCAATTCACACTGGGGTTTTTCGGGGGGCAAATTGGAGCTGAGGAGTTGCCGGAGTGTTTATCCAGGTTTCAGTCAGAGCATCTATCTCCGAAGGAGAGGTACTACTGCCAAGATTTTTCTCTATTGGGTGAGCCGGATTTGGCACCCAGATTGTATTCTGAAACTTCTTAATAAATCAAACCCTCAGATAGCGGCACCGGTTTTCCCGCATTGGGTTTTTCTGGGGACACTAGTCCAAAAATAACGGTGTCATTTGTGTGCTTGTTTATGTTTCCTTCAGTTGATGATATGTAATGTGTTGAGCAGGTACTTGTGTTTATTTTCAGTATTTACATGGTAAATAACTTGTTAATTAATCAGAACAAGTAGGAAGGAATAAATCAGAAAGTACATGGAAGGCTTCTAATTGTTAGACTTAGAAACTTCAACAGTATGTATGCTTGTATTTAATATTATTATGTCATGTCATATGGTTGCAGGTAACAATGGACCATTACTTCTATCTTGAGAAGCATGATCAAGAGAAAAAGGATCTTCTCCTCTAAAAGAATGCAGGAAATCACAAGTCACACTAGATGAAATCAACATAATGTGTCCTCATATGAAGTATGAGGTAGTTGACTAAGAAACTCTGATTAAAAGCTCTGGGAAATGGAATGTGTGAGGAAGGAAGAGATCGTGAGATATGCAACCATGATGAAGGCAATCAACATCCAAAAGACCAAGAAGATTTGACCAGGAAATCTCCTAGAAAGATAGAAAGACTCTAATGAATGTCTGAAAAAGATGAAAACCCTTGACAATGGATATCTTTGGGAGATACGTTAATAAGTGTGCAGGATGTTGATACCTAAAATAATATGTCATGATGAAGACCCATCTCGTAAGGTATGATTTAATTTAATATGATGTTTTGATTTCTTAAATAATATCTGGATGACTTCATGTACGGATACTAGAACAAGACTTGTAAGTACAAGTACAACCAGCATTCATGCAATGGATGGAAACTCCTGAAAGAAGCATGGAGAGAAAAGAAGTAGCCATATGAAGAAAGTTCCAGATGTATGCCAAGAAGGCCACTTTCCATGAAGAAAGGAATGACATGACGGAATAAGAAGGAAAGTGATCGATGGTTGTTGCCCTACAAGGAAGAAGCTCAACTAAATTTCATGACATCAAGGAGAGAAGTTGATCAAGCAGTTGAAGAACCCACGAAGAAGAAGTTGTTGATGTATAAAAGAGTCCCTAGCTAAGAGGGAGCTCTGACAGGTCCCTAATCAAGAGGGAGTTTGAATTAGATCACCCCTGATTACAAAGGAGTGAAAATTGTGGTTTTCCATTTCATGTGTCATTTACTAGACCAGGACTAACAGCCGCAAGTCTAGATGAAGGCCATGAATGGAAATGCACACACATGATAGACACAACATTCTTGTCTTCACTTGGGAAGAAAGAATGGGAGGATTGGGTAATCATCTGGCATCTGATACTCTTTGAGGATGTGTAGGGCATCGAAGATAAGAGTAGGCAAGAGGACTAATATTCTTTGAGGGATGGGAACCCAAGATAAGAATAGTCCTAGAAGGTCATACTCAGTGAACACCCGAGTGGGTATGTACCTTGAGAGACAATGATGAAGGTGTCTATAAATCATTGGTCTTGCTAGCATTGTAGCTCATGGTCTCATGGAGAGATGGAGTTGTTAGTCAAGGCCTTGCACTATGACAATGTTGATTGATATGATGCTATACAAATGGGATTACCAATCCGATTCTTCTTATGAGAAATTCTTCAGATTGATAATAACCAAGTACCATTGTAAATACCTCCCTAGTTAAGAGGGAGTGTTGAAGAAAACGGTAACTAGGTTCGGTATTTGTCAATGTAATTTTGATCTTTGTACTTCTCAAGAAAAAAATTATTATTTTTAAATAATAGGAATGAGTTTCTTGCTCATTCCATAGGTCTAGGAAAGTCAAGGAGTCAAAATTATATTGAAGAGCTCTACTTGAGCATCTATGTAATGAGAATGGCCCAACCTAGTGTCTAGCAAGCCCTCCAAATGGCAAGCACCATCCTCTCTATCATGTTGGCTTGGAAATCGAATTAAAAGGTAGTCAAGTCGACTCAAATAATAGACATATCGGTTCAGAAATACAAGTTGGCTTATTTATGGAGACAAAACCACCATATATACTCCATTAGGGTCTGCGCAAAAGGAGGAACAGAACTCAGATACATTTGAGATTTTCAAATAAGATTACAGGGTTTCAGAACTTCGCATAAACCTCTGCTACTTCGGGTACATCTGAAATTTCTCTAATAATCTCAGTGATATCTCGAACAAGTAATGGAACAACAATCTCGGATGAAGACTATGTTGCAGTGTTACAGTTGAAAAAGGAGTCTATAAGTTTTCGGATGGATATTACAGTCTCGACATAATGAGAAGGAGCAAATATGACAGTGACAAAAGATAATCACAGTCTCAACTATTACAGTCTCGGCATAATGATAAGTGTTGATTTGGGGTAGTATTTAATGTGCTCTAGCCACGAAATTTGGTGGAGAGGTTGGAGCACATGAGTTCTCCAATACCTAGAAAGGTTTTGGGCAGATTCTAAATAGATCAGGAGATATTAAAATAATTAATATTTTTAATGGAGTCACTAAGCCTAAACTTAGAGAAAATAAAATATTAATGTGTATTAATATGAATATGTGTTAGAATGGTCCAAAAGACATGGATCAAGCCAGATCTAATCTTAGCCGTTGATTAGGGGCTTAATCTCAACCGTTGAGATGTCAACAGGAAAAGTATAAGAGGAGGCTTGAGGATCACTTGGAGAATACACCACAATGATCAGTGATTCTATTCTCTAGAGCGGGGTTTGCTAAGAGAGATAGAATCAGTGATTGGGAGAGCAGCTGAGGGGCATTGAGTACAGAGAAACAGAGAAGGCAGAGATTGTGCCGGGAGAGCAGCGCAGCAGCCAAGGAGAGTGACACAGAGCCAGCAAGGGCTCACGCAAGGCCATGCAGAGGCAGCCAAGTGCTGCGCAGAGCACCAGAGAGGCCAGCGTGTCTGACGCAGAGGCCCAAAAAGCTGACGCAGGGCCAGCATGAGACAGAGAGGAGCTGACGCAGTCCAGATTGGGCAGACGCTAGGGTTGCAGAGCAGTTTTGTGCTGAGGAGTTGCCGAAAAGATTTTCCGGGTTTCAGCGAAGAGATTTCTCTCAAACTGTGAGGTGTAGATGCTAAGGAAATTCTCTGTTGGGTAGGCCAGTTTCGGAACCCAGATTGTACTCTGATATTGCTTAATAAGAAAACCCTCAAATCACTGCACCGGTTTTCCTGCATTGGGTTTTTCCAAGGACAATGGTCCAAAAATAATGGTGTCATGTGGTGTGTTTGTTCTTGTTTCTTTTAGTTGTTGATTTGTAATATGTTGAGAATGCATTGGTGTTTATCTTCAATATTTACTTTGTAATTAACTTGTTAAAGAAAAATAACAAGTAGGTAGGAATAAATCAGAAAAAGTGCATGAAGGGTTTCTAAACTAAGTAAACTTAGAAACTTCAACATGGTATCAGAGCGTGATTACACATCAAAGGAGGACTAAAAGACATCAGCTAAGCGGAGCAATAGCAGCAGAAAACAATTGTCCCGAGGTGACAGAAGTTGTTTCTAGCAGCACAGAAGCCAAGAAGTATGACGCAGAGCCAGCCAGAGCCACGCAAAAGAAGCTGGGAGCTGCGCAGCGCCTCAGAGAGGCCAGCGTTTCTCACGCAAAGGGTCAGAGGGCCGACGCAGACCCATCTGGGGTGACGCAGAGACAACGTGAGGCAGAGAGTGGCTGACACAGTTCACAGAGAGGCAGTTGCTGGAGTCTAGAAGGCTGCAGAAATATTGCAGAGTGGAGCTGGTGAGGTATTGTAGTCAGAACAATACCTGACAGAGCAGGGCCAGAGGAGTTGTTGCCGAGGGTTTCTAGCTGAGGAACCTAGATCAGCAATGCAGTTGCACAAGACGATCAGAGTAGGGGGCATCTTGACAAGCGGCAAAAGGATTTCCAGGAGGGAAATCAGGACTCAGAGGAAGTCCAGAAGAGAACTTCCAGACGAGAAGTAGAGACTCAGAGGAGTTGAACAGAAAACTTCCAGGAGGGAAGTAGAGGAGCGTCATGGCACTACACGAGGTAACAGACCAGAATAGACTGGACAAAGCATCGAATTTCGCAGTCTGAAAGGCCAGAATCTTATTAGTGCTTAACAGGAATCGTGTCAAGAACTTCGCCTTGAAGGTTATAGCTATCCCAGTCGACCCCAATGATAACAAAAAGTACGAAGAGGCGATGGCGAGGGCCAAGCACATTATCCTTGAGGGGGTCAAGGATCATGTGGTACCACATACAGCCGAGAAGGAAACGGCAGTTGAGATGTGGGAGGCTCTCAAGAACCTGTACCAACATACTTCTGTGCAGAGAAGAATATTGCTCGAGAACTAGATGAGGTCGTATCAAATGAAGAAGGGTCAATCGATTGACACCTTCCTCAGAGGACTAAATGAGATCCGAGACCAGTTAACTGCTATAGGAGCGACACCGGATCAGAAGCTTATGATGAGAACAACCCTCAATGTTGTCTCAGAAGATTGGGAAGTGTTTGTCCAAAGTATCCTGGCCAAAGGGACTCTCCCACCTTGGGACGAGATGTGGGCAGCGCTTCGCCAAGAAGAGATCAGACGGCAGTCGAAGACAGGTAGCAGCAGCAAAGGGATCAAGGTCAAGCAGGAGGAGGAGGATGTGGCCCTAGCATTTGAGGGAAAGCAGGAGAAGCGAAAGAAGAAAGATCTCTCCAAGATCAGGTGCTTCCACTCTGGGGATATGAGTAATTATGCGACCCAGTGCCCAAGGAAGAAGAGTAAGGGAGAGTCTTCCGAGACTAAGGCAGCGCCAGCACGGGCAGAGAAGGAAGTTTTGACATACAATGATTGTGCCATGAGTGCACACACGCCACTTGAGCGGAAGTGGGGAGACATCGAGTTGTAGTCAGGTGGACTATAGGCGATGAGGGGCAGGATCCTCGAGGCACCCAGCCTCTTGGATTAGACCTTGCTACGGGAGCCCCGACGAGGAGTAGCAGGACTGGCTAATGTGAGTAGAGACAGATGCGGATGAAGCAGCAAAGAGAGCTACAGTGCAAGAGTCCCGAGACAGCGCAGAGCTAGCAGGCTGCAGCAGTTCAAGAGGCACAAGAGTGTTGCACTAGTGCAGGAAGGCACAGAAAGGTGTGCAACGGTGCGAGATGCAAGGAGTTGTTGCAGCAGCACAGAGGTCAGAGATAGAGAGCACTTGTCAGCCACAGAGGGAGCTTCAACATCAATGGGTGTTTCTAGCCCAACAAGGACGTCAATTGGGAGATCAGTTACCTACTTCTCAGTAACTGAGTTGCAGTGCAGCAGTGGGCAGCACGATGCAGCTTGATGAGAAGAGGTGCAGTGCAGATGCAGTGATGGGAGAAAGGACCAATAGCAACACAGATGCAGAGGGAGTTGTCGTACAAATGCAGCAGTGGCAGTGGCAGAACCATAGGCAATAATACAGGATACAGCAGTGCAGAGGATGTTGGGCAGGAAGGCCTAGCATTAGCACAGGTACTGATGTTGGATGATCAGAGTAATACTCAGTGAGGAGTATTGCTAGAGCACAGTCCTCACTAAGAGGGAGTGTTGATTTGGGGTAGCATCAGATATGCTCTAACCACGAAATTTGGTGGAGAGGTTGGGGCACATGAGATCTCCAATACCCAGAAAGGGTTTGGGAAGATTCTAAATAGATCAGGAGATATTAAAATAATTAATATTTTTAATGGAGTTCCTAAGTCTAGACTTAGGTAAAATAAAATATTAATGTGTATTAATATGAATTTGTGTTACAATGGTCCAAAAGACATGGATCGAGCTAGATCTAATCTTAGTCATTGATTAGGGACTTAATCTCGGCCGTTGAGATGTCAACAGGAAAAGTATAAGAGGAGGCTTGAGGGTCACTTGGAGAATACACTAGAGTGATCAGTCATTCTATTCTCTAGAGCGGGGTTTGCTAAGGGAGATAGAATCAGTGATCGGGAGAGCAACTGAGGGGCATTGAGTATAGAGAAACAGAGAAGGCAGAGATTGTGCCAAGAGAGCAGCGCAGCAACCAAGGAGAATGACGCAGAGCTAGCAAGGGCTCACGTGGGGCCACGCAGATGCAGCCAAGTGTTGCGCAGAGCTCCAGAGAGGCCAGTGTGTCTGACGCAGAGGCCCAGAAAGCTAACGCAGGACCTCCTGGGGCTGATGCAGGCCAAGAAAGGCTAACGCAGGGCCAAGTGTTGCTCAAAGCTCCAGAGAGGCCAGCGTGTCTGACACAGAGGCCCAGAAAGCTAACGCAGGGCCTCCTGGGGCTGACGCAGGCCAAGAAAGGCTAATGCAAGGCCAACGTGAGACAGAGAGGGGCTAACACAATCCAAATTGGGCAAACACTGGGGTTGCAGAGCAGTTTTGTGCTGAGGAGCTGCCGGAAGGATTTCCAGGGTTTCAGCCAGGAGATTTCTCTCAAACTATGAGGTATAGCTGCTAAGGAAATTTTCTGTTGTGTAGGCCAGTTTCGGCACCCAAATTGTACTCTGATATTGCTTAATAAGAAAACCCTCAGATAGCTGCACCGGTTTTCCCACATTGGGTTTTTCCGAGGACATTGGTCCAAAAATAATGGTGTCGTGTCGTGTGTTTGTTCTTGTTTCTTTTAGTTGCTGATCTGTAATATGTTGAGAATGCACTGGTGTTTATCTTCAAAATTTACTTTGTAAATAACTTGTTAAAGAAAAATAACAAGTAGGTAGGAATAAATCAGAAAAAGTGCATGAAGGGTTTCTAAACTAAGTATATATACTCCATTAGGGTCTACGCAGAACTCAGATACGTCTAAGATTTTCGGATAAGATTACAGGGTTTTAGAACTTCGCATAAACCTCTGCTACTTCGGGTACATCTGAAAGTTCGCTAATAATCGCAGTGATATCTCGAACAAGTAATGGAACAAGAATCTCAGATGAAGACTATGTTGCAGTGTTACAGTTGAAAAAGGAGTCCATAAGTTTTCAGATGGATATTACTGTCTCAACATAATGAGGAGCAGATATGACAGTGACAAAGATAATCACAGTCTCCACTATCACAGTCTCGGCATAATGAGAAGGAGCAGTGATGACAGTGACAAGGATGATTGCAGTCTCAACCTAATGATGATGGAAGGATCTCATAGTGACACACTTCATCTCAACTTACATTAAGGTGCAGTCATGATCTCGTTCTTGAAGGTTATGATCTCGATGAAGGTGCAGAGATAATCTTAGTGGTGGCCTCAAGGAGCAGTCATGGTGCAGTAATGATGATCTCGGTGAAGCAGTAATGATAATGATGATCTCAGCAGTAAGAAGAGGATTGGTGTCTTGGTCTTGGAGTAGCTTGATAGGTCAAGGGTCATGGTCTTGGTGTTCGTCAATTAGAATCTCTATAAGAAGAATTATGTGTGGGTTTTCCTCTCCAAGAGTGAGAGGTTTTGGCCCTGGCAGAATGCCAACTTCTTGTGTTCTTGTCTCTTTGTTTTGGTAGTAGTTTGATGAAGTAAACACACACACTCATAATAGGAAGAAGATCAAGATAAGATAAATAATAAAATCATTTCACAAATTATTATCAAGCATAGAAGAATCTATCTAATGCTAACTAACCTAGATTCTTCAACAACCCCAAGGGTTAGCTCAATTGGTCGAGTTCCCATTGCTAAGTACCTCGCTAGTTGGGAGGTCACGGGGTCAAATCTCCTCGACGCCCTTGGGGTTAGGCCCTGCTTGTTTGGTCGGCAAGTAGATCCGAAGATTTGCTTGGATTTTTCCTGTGGATGTAGGCGACCACCTAGTATCCATGAACCACCCTTAAAAAAAATAAGGAAAAAGGGGAAAAAGGGGGGGAAGGGGGAATTTTAAATTCAATAAGGTAAGATAAAATGAGAGAAAATTAGGAAGAATTAAGAGGAAAATTAAAAAAAATAATAGAATTTTAATATATTTATATAGGCCTGAGGGGATTCAATGAACAAGGTTATGAATGAGAGGGTCAAGAATGTCTTAATTTGTAGCCATCTTCACAATTAAAGTTCTTAGGATTCTTTTCAATTTCGAGGGCTTCACGGATGATACCAATAGAATGGAACAGAGCGATAGCTAGAATTCTCACTTGGTCAAAACAAATAAGGTGATTAGATTGGAAGGAATGCTCTGCAATGGCTCATTTTGCTAACCAATTATGAAACATATCAGCAATGTGTTCTTTTCTAATCTTTGAATTCTAACGTTCCTTTCCTAATTTCTGTACCTATTTAAGCATATTTGCCCATTTTTCTAATCATTCAGCTTCATTTGGTCCTTGAGGACAGGTGGAATGTTCCCCGAAGCGTTGGACACAATCCTCGCACCATACACACAGTGACAATCTCCAGAAACAGCACTACTATGATTATGGACTGTGGAAGCCTACACTCTCAAGTTCAACACATGTTCTATAATATATGGCTCACTGCAAGACTACTAGATGGACATCATTCAGTTTTCATACCGCTTTATTAATAGTCCAAATCTATATGAGGCCTCGAAAGTGTTAGGAAAGTTTTAAGAGGTGGTTACAGATAAAGCCTTGATGCAGAAAGGATGTAAATGTAGATTAATAATCTGCAACCATGATGCCTTTATGATTTGTGATAGCATAATTCTATATTCATTTTTTTAAATGTAATCAGGTTTTATAGTAATCATCAGTAAGTGTTTACATCATATCTTACCTTCCAGTAATTTGAATGACAACGTATAAGATCTAAATTATTGGATCCGTTTGCCTCAATTCTTTTGTATATTCTTGAGAATCTCAACTGCACTATTTCCTAACCGATGGCAGTTTACTCTACCTTTTCCTACTGTGTTTGGTTTGGCTTGCTTTTATAGGTTGTCTGGTTTCTCACACTGTAGCTCATGCTGGTTGTACTTGCAATATTTTCACATTAAGAGCATTTGTGCCACCGCTTCAGATCTGCTTCTAGAGCCACAGAAAAGGCAGGCTGGACAGCATCTTCAGCAGCCACTCTGGGGCCTTTGCCTTAACAGATTGATTCAGTCAGTTGCTCTTCATTCAGGAAGGGAGCATCAGGGTGCATTCTTGGCCATTTCCTAAAACTTCACAGTTCCTTCCAGATAGAAAAATCCATAGTCATAATTCTTAAGCCAGAGCCGGTAGCGATCATATCGGGATACTGCTTTCTTCTGCCCTTATCTGCTGCTTGGGAGGACAAAAATCTAATCGAGGAGCACATCTTTTGGAAAGTGAGAAACGGTCAAAGCGCTTTATTCTGGGAGGACTCTTGACACCAATGGCCGAAACTGTCTCAACAAGATCACCTCAACTCTATCAAAGAATCTCTTCTCGCCCAAGGACTAACCTCTATTGTTCAATACCGGGGCTCTTCATCCCCTCATTCTTCTCAATTGCGCAACTGGAAAGACTAGACCAGTTGATCAGAGTCAGGCTCTACCACGAAAAAAGCTCTTAGACAAATTCTAGCTTACCGGAACATTCCTATTCAAGGAACAGACATTCATGTCGAGGGTGTTACCCACCAAAATGGGCAACACATAGTAGAAAACTTTTCTCCTACATTTGACAGCAAACCAGCCAGAAAACCAGCAGCCCCTGCCAACAACCATTAGCCGCTGATATGCAATGTGCCTCTGCCACTTGCATCAGCAATGTGCTTCTCACCCATCTGGCAGTAACACTTGGACAAAGGTGGGCTGCCATTCAAAAGGTATTTTGATCATTTTGCAATCAGGTGCTTATACTAGTTTGTTTTTGGGCATTTAGTATGGATTATTGGGTGACCTGGGAGATTTACAAACCTTGACCGTGATCTTGTTCTCTCACCTTACTTGGGGGGTTAAATCTTTGATCCTAGTCCAGTGAGACCTCCCTTAAGGTCCTTTGGGTTATAGGAGGGGCACTAGAGATGTCCTTGATATATTGTGATAATCAAAGTTGTGTCAAGCTTTCAGGGAATCTAGTTTTTCATGATAGGTCGAAGCACATTGAGATCCAATATCACTTCATCCGATAAATCGGGTTTGGAGATCATATTTTCCTCATTTTCTATCTCTCTCTTGGCCGCACATGTCAAGGAGCTTTGACCAAACTTTGACCAGGGTTGACTGAGCTATTTTACCGAACATTGACTGCAAGAGGGCCACACATGCAGACTGTTAACCATAGGGATTTGACTACAGACCACAAGGTTGACCGCAGACTGCAGGGTTGACAGTAGATGAGTAGAGGGACAAATTTTGACTGCAAGCCAGTTTGACCAGGCCGAGTTGACCACCATTGAATTTTTTTGGCTGGTTTAACCAGCATTGACCAGCAGAGATTTTGACCAAGTTTGACTGGTATTTGACTTGGATTATTGGCACAGATTTCTAGATAACTTGATGATTTGTAAACCTTGCTCAAGAATAATTTCACCTAAGAAAAATTGTTGAGTTTTATCCCAAGGTTAGGTTTCCCACAGTAAAATTATTCTCTACTGTGCATGGCAGTGTTTCTATGATCTTTACTGTTTCCACTGTATTTACTGTTGAGATTTTCTGAGTGTAATTATTCAATGATGGCAGTGGCATAAAATACTGTGAAAAATCATTAGGAAGTAATTATATGGCAGAAAATTGTATTCTACTGCATTTACATAGAATTTTCAACAGTGGAAATAATAGTCCCACTGAAGAAGAGTGATTCCTTAAACAATGACATGAAGCTAAAAGAAGTAAAATTAGAGGAAGAAACAGAATCATCAATAGAGGAGGTAGACATCAACTTAATTTTGCTGAAAGCAGTGAAAGTGTTTGTAATATGCCAAAAAAAAGTTAACAGTTATAAATAGATAATCAAATAATGTGTAAAACGTCTGTCAGTGAAGAGTTACATCTTTTTACTGTTTTTGGTTATATAAAATGCTGGTCATTCCACCATTGTAACTCACACTTGGAAATATTAATAAATTATATAATGGTCCTGATCCCCATACCCTGCTGTACATTAACTCCCAAAGTCAATAAACCAAGGTTTCTCCAACAGCATTGTGTGATACCAGTTCGCTGACCATTAAAATTGGCAACTAGGGCCAACTTCCACCTTAGGACAGCTCATATGATGGAGATGATTATTGCATTGGATTCCTCTTTCAGAGAGGTACAATTTTGATATAAAGATCATCTCATTCTGACAAGCAGAAATGGAATTATGAATTTATTTCTCTTATGGACAAATTGTCAAGGTCGGCCACAGTCAAATGTAGGCTCATGAAGCCCAATAGATGGGTCTCCTCACCCTCAACGAATTGTATAAATAGAGGTGACCTTTTCCTCATTTGGACATCATCTCATCACATCATCTTCTCTCTCTTGGTTCGTACAGCTTGGAGGCATCTCTCTCTTTCTTCACACATGTGGCTGATCTCTCTCTCCTTCGCACGTGTGGCAGAAGGCCAAGTTCTTCTGGGTCAAACAGGCCAAATTTCAGAAGCGTTGACCAGGGATGATTTGACCAGCGTTGACCTCATTTTTTGGGCTAAAAATTCAATTTTTGGAGGCCACATTTATTGGCACAGAAATCGAGAATTTTGGGACAGTTTGACCAGCATTGACTTTAGGTTTGACCGCAGAAAATTGCAGCAGTATTTTCTCTCTCCTTTGACTGGGTTTGACCGAAGAATTTGGGCTGACTTTGACTCTCCTGGAAGGCCGAATTGGACTGCTGTTTGGAGGATGTTTTGGGGCAGCTTTGACCACTGTTGACTTTCTTATTAGAGCTGATTTGACAGATCTGTTTTGGGCTTATATTTATGATATTTGTACTCTCTCTCTCTGTGTTGAACTATTGAAGAATAATAAAGATTTGATCAAAGGGTTTCCCAACATTGGGGTTTGTCCCTGGCATCCACCACATCTTGTGTCCTCTTGTCTTGGCTTGTTTTCTGCATATGATTTTATGTTCCATCTGCATTTACTGTCAGTGTTTATAAGTTAATATGATTGCTACTGAATATAATTGGAATTTGTCATTGGGCTGCTAAAGGAACATTGAAGTAAATTGTCTTAAACATAGAACATACCATTGTTATCTAAATTTAAAATGGTATCAGAGTTGAGGTGAAGACAAAGCCCAAGCAAGAGTGAAGCAAAGCAATAACTAAGGGAAGTTGTTAGACAAGGACTTGGAACTAGTCCCGATGATGACTACATCTTTCTTCAAATCCAAGGACAAGCTTAAGGACAAGTTCGACTATCATGCATGGAGGGCGACTTTGGATTTGACTTTGGAGGAGAATGATGCCATGAACTATGTCAATGGAAGAATAGCAGAGCCTCCTTCAAAAGCATCTGCTGCTGCTCAAACCAAGTACCAGAAAGGTGAAGTAAAAGCTAAGAAGATTATTGTTGATTCTATTCATAAGCCTTTGGTTGCACATATTTCTGATTTGGAAACATCTAAGAAGATGTATGAAAGGCTGGTTGGGATATTCAAAGTGAACAATGCAAATCAAACTCTCTTTCTCAAGAACAAGATGATAGACATCAAGATGGATAGAGGAGAATCCATCCAATCCTACTTCATGAGAATCACTGAGATCAAGAATGATCTCTTATCTATTGAAGAAGTCATTAGTGACAGGGAGCTCACTCTTATTGCACTTGGAGGCCTTACAAGAGAATGGGATGTGTTTGACACTACCATCCTCAGCAATGACAGGATTCCGGGATTTGAGGAACTATTGGCCAGATGCACTTAAGAAGAAATAAGGATGATGGAAAGAAACAAGCCCTCAAATGGAAACAATCCTACTACCTCTCCGCTCATTCTAGAAGAAGGAACAATGTTGGTCCAAGGAATCAAGGACAAGGGTTCGAGTAGGGGATCAAGGAAGGATGAAAAGGAAGGGACTTCAATTGTAACAAGTTTGGCCACTTCGCTAAAGAGTGTCCTCACAAGAAGGATACTCCAAGATATGATGACAACAATAATAACAACAACTTCAAGGGCAATGGCAATCAAAGGAACAACAGGTTCAAAAACAAAGGAAAAAGAATTATCGTGCTGCCTGAAATGGAGGTGGTCGTCCTCCCAAGTAGTCGAGAAACTCCAGGTCTGATGAAGCTAATGTTGTAAAGCAAAATGAATTTTATCTTATTTTTGCCCTCTCCGCCGCCTCTCCTCTGGATAAATTGGACCATTGGTTGATTGATAGTGGTGCCTCAAGGCACTTCACTGGGTACAAAGAAGCTCTCTCAAAATTGGTTGAAAAGAAGATAAATATGGAGATTATACTTGGGGATAATGCCACTTATCCCGTGAAGGGAATTGGGACCATTACTCTTCACTTAAATCAATGTCAAACCCTTCACCTACAAGAAGTGCTATATGTACCTGACTTGAAAAAGAACTTGGTTTTTATCTCTACGATGGTAGATAAAGGTTTTAAGGTGTCATTCATTGATGGGAAGGTTCACCTTTGGCAAAGGAATCCAAGCGATGCACTCACTCTAGGATTCAGGGTAGAAGGTCTCTATCAAGTTGGAGGAAGTCCATTGGGAGCAATGATTTGTGACACCTCTCTTCAATCTGAATTATGGCACCGAAGATTTACTCACCTTCATTTCAAGCCTTACCTAATATAAGGAAAATGGTCACAGGGATGCCCGAATTCAACTTGAATCATGAAGGTGTTTGTTATGGATGTGAAGTTGGAAAACATACAAGGGGACCATTCCCGTCAAGTGAAACCCAAACCACCGATATTCTTCAATTGGTCCATTCTCATCTATCAGGGATGTTGCCCATGACATCTTTGGGTGGATATTTGTACTATGTTATTTTTGTGGATGACTTCTCTCGCAAGACATGAATCTATTTCTTAAAGAAGAAGAACATAGTATTCAACTGGTTCCTCTAGTTCAAAGCCTTGGTCGAGAATCAAACAGGGAAGAAGATCAAAATACCGATAATGGGGCCGAATATGAGTCTAATGAATTCAAAGACTATTGTAGAGAAGCTGGCATTAAGAGGGAGACTACCACCACATATACTCCTGAACAAAATGATGTTGCCAAAAGGAAGAATCGTACTATCATAGAAGCCACTTGGGCTATGCTTCATGATCAAGGTCTTTTGAAGTTCTTATGGGGGACCCAAGTGACTTTTGGGTGATCTCTAAATCCAATGGCTGAAATAGATTTAGATCAATGGCTGAGATTAAATGCTCATTTAAATCTCACTTTTTATTTTTTAATTCACTCCACTTTTTTAATTCCCAAAACAACCCTGACCAACGTTGACCAGGGCTCATTTGACCTTCTTTGACTTTGATTTTCAGAGTAGAATTTCGATTTTCCTAGGTCGAGTTGTTGGGCATAAAAATCGAGATGTTTTGGGCAGTTTTACCAGCGTTGACTTCTGCATTGACTTCAGATTTGACCACAGAAAATTAAAGCAATGTTTCTCTCTCGTTTGACCGAGTTTGATCGAGTTCTTTGGGCTGACTTTGACCTCATGTTCAAGCCAAGTTTGACTTGGGTTGACCGAGCTGCATTCAATACATGTTTCTACCATTTTGACCAGCATTGACTTTCTAGTTAGGGCTGAAGTTTGACTGCAGTTGATTGCAGGTTTCTCAGGGCTGTTTGGGCAAGTAAATTTGATATTTGTACTCTCTCTCTTTGCTGAACTATTAAATAATAATAAGAAGATTTGATCACAGGGTTTTCCCCACATTGGGGTTTTTCTCTCGCATCTGCCAAATCTTGTGTCTTCTTGTCTTGGCTTGTTTTCTGCACATGATTTGATGTTCTATCTGCATTTACTGTCAATGTGATTAAATTAATGTGATTGCTACTGGAAATAATTGGAAATTGTCATTGAGCTAATAAGCAACATTGAAGTATATTGTGTTAAAGAATAGAACATACCATTGTTATCTATAATTAACATTTTGTCTATTTTCTGAGGGTTTTCAGAAATGGCTTTAGTTGGATTAAGAGATCAGAACAGATTGGATGGCGTTTCAAACTTTGGTGTCTAGAAAGCCATAATTTCTTTCTTGCTGGAAGAGAATGGTCTCAAAGAATATGCGACCAATGTTATAGTTGTACGAACAAATCCAACACAGCTCATAGCATACAAGGAGGATGCCAAGGCTAGAAGAATAATCCTTGTCGGCATTAATGATCATATTATTCCACATACTGCAAATTTGGATACAACAAAGCAAATGTGAGACGCCATTCTAAAATTGTTCCAGGGTTCTACCATAAACAGGAAGTTGATTCTTAGAGAAAAGCTAAGAAATACTCGAATGAATAAGGGTGAAAATGTTGTTAGTGTTGGATATGTTGAGGGGGGAGGTGTATCAATATTTCTTTTAAAATTGTTATTTTATGCTAGTTAAGATCACTTAAAACATAACACAAAATTAATCAACAAATAAATAATTTTATTAATCAAAATGATGAGGATTCCAATCCTCTTTTACAATAATTCAACTTCCAACCAATATAATCAGACCTATGATTTCCTCAATGCTCCAACCCTAGATGAAGACTACAATCTTCAAATCAACCAGGCTCCAACCTATATTTCAACAAGCTCCAACTTGGTCTTCTTGAGGACTCCAATCCTCTCAATTGGCTCATGCTCCAACCTGGGATTCCACAAGGCTCCAACCTTGTGTGAGAACTCTAATCCTCTAGGGCTCGAACCCTCAGTTTCTATTCTTTAAGATGGCTTTAGTTACTTCTTCAGGACTTCCAATATGCTCTTCAACAAGTCCAAGATCTGCTTCAACAATTCTCCAAAATGCACCAGGGGCTAGTCCATCAAGGTCATCTTCAACATGGCTAAGTATGTGTCTTCAATACTCTTTATGTATGCACAAGCAAGCTTCTTCAAAGACTACTCCATGAGGTCTTCAACAATGCTGCTACTAATGTCTTCAACTGCTCTTCAACTATACAGCTACAAGTGGCCTTCAAGAAAGTCTACAATAGTCTTTCAACAATACTTCAACAAGTTCTCTAGACAATTCTCGAAGAATATCTTCAATAATGTTTGCTCCAGTACAATCTTCAAGTACTTTTCAAGGACTGTTTCAAGCTACAAACAACTGACCTTTCAAAAATGCACAGTATGTCTTTACAAGGATGTCTTCTTAAGATCTCCTCAAGGACACTTCAATAGGTCTCTTCCAAGGCTCATTAATCTACAAGCTCCAAAAGTGTCTTCAAGAAAAGTTTGCTTCAAAAACCTTGACTTCCAGACTTCTAATTATTTCCACAGAGCACTAGTCCAAAATGATATGTCACAAATCCAAACCTTGATTAATGCTACAGGTATGAGTGCTTAAGATTTGCCCACAAGAGGAAGTCAACAAATTACCACAGGTTGAAATATCGTATTCTGTCCAGTTTGCTTTCATGCACTTCAGGAGGGTCGGAGCTTCAATTAAATTTTGAGCTTTGTCTACAGGTCTGAAATGCGCTCAGTCCGAATGTCACAAGATCGGAGCTTCTGGTCTCCTACAGGTCCGCAGAATGTACTTGCGACAGATCTGAATTTTATGCTTGCAACAGGTTCGAAGTGCAGATCTGAAACTTCTCAGTGAGGGCCGAATTACAGGTCTGCAATTTGAATGCGAGCTGTCTGCAATTGAAAATAAGTTCAGTCACTGTAAAGAGTTGAGTTTCCACTGTCCACAGTCCAAAGTTTTGTCTCTCACAAGTCCACAGGTTACTTGAGATTTCTCCATAGGTCAAACAGGTCTGAACTCTCTTTTATTTCTCCATAGATCAAACATGTCTGAACTCTCTTTTATTTCTCCACAGATTACAAGTCTCCACCTACACATCTCTACATAGAAGTCTCTACAGAAAAACCAAATAAAAAAACTTCACTGAGTTGTGTCCTTCTCTAGTTCACGACTTGTACTGCTTATTTTTATGCTTGACCGAATTCTATCTTTGTTTCAGTCTTATCTTCACAAGTTAGATAGCTTAGAATGATGAACCGAGTTTTATATTTATATTGCCTATGATGCCAACAGACATGTCCTTTGGGTGAAAGCCTACATTGGAGCTGACTTGTTTAGGCTCACTTCAAAATTTATTAATTTTTTATGAGCCAACCTGTTTAGTTGTCGATTCTCTATTTGGTTCTTGTTCTACAATATTGTTACCATTAGAAGACAGTCACACGATATGGAGGTTAGGTCATTACACAATGTTCTAATGGAGCCACCATCAACCACAGCCTTCGAATTGTCCAGGTTTACATTGTGGATATTATGGCACTCGTAATCAAAATAAACGATATTCATGGAGCGGCTTGTATGCCACGATGCAAGTAATGGGTCGTCCCTTCATCCACTGATATGTTGGGATTGTTTATGGATTTGTGAAGTGGTCAATGGAGAATGTCTGAATTAAGCCATCATCTAGCCACCTGGAGATTATTTTGTATAAGCAATGGGTCATCACATCTTCCAGCTACATCACATGAATTGTAAATGTGCAAATTGCGGTATATACCAAACTACAATTGGTAATGAGGTCGTGTTCACATGGTACCGATGGGGCATAGAGCAGGTAACTTCCACATTTTAATGATTTGCCTTGAGAATGCTATACGACTCATCTCAAGGACACACCTTTACACATCATGAACTATTAAAACGAGGCATGAATTGTATTAGGCATGGAGGTGGCTTCATAAACAAGGGGCCGCTACCATTTACATTTTATCGCTGTTCTATCGACATTTTGTCCATATTTTATAATCAAAGAATTCTGTAAAGTAAGCATGTACCCACTTGCATTGCTCAAGAAATGGAACACTTCCACATATCTTAAGATTTGTCATTTCCATCATGACACTAATTGCTAGGGCTAAATGATTAGGGTTTCATATACCTAGGGTTTCATTATCAGCATACACTTAGGGCATATTAAGGTTTGCTTATCAACACCTAGGGTTTATACTTAAGATCCTGGGGTTTCATCTAGGGCATGCTTCAACAATGCATCTAGGTTGCCATCTTATTGACATCAATGACAACTTTATTGTTAAAATTGGCAACTAGGGCCAAACTCTACGTGGGTCATCTTATTTATGGCAGCTGATATTTTTCTTGGATCCCTCTCATCAAGAGGTGTAGGATTGATCTAAAGATCATCCGATTCCGATAAGTATTCATGGAATTATGAATTTATTTGTGTTATAAGACAATTCGTCAAGATCGGCCAGCCACCAAATAAACCCCACATGTGCTCAACATTTTAGTATAAAAGGAGATGACTTGAGAGTCATTTCTCACACACACTTCTATCTTGATTTCTTTCCACTTGTCTTGGGTTTTAGTGGAAGAGGAATCTAAGAGTGGAAGCCCTAGACGTTGGAGCAAAGAAGACTAAGGGAGTTTCCCTAGAGGAGATGCCCTAGCCCTAAACGTTGTCAAAGAAGAAGTCTAAAACGTTGTCAAGGAAGCATGCCCTAGCCACAGTCTTGGAGGAATCTTATCAAATCTAAGAGAGGCCCTAACACTATCCAAAAGGCAGCCCTAAATGCAGTCTAAGGACAGCCCTAAACGCTAATCCCAAAGGCAGCCCTAAACGCAGTCTAAGGGCAGCCCTAAACGCAGTCTAAGGGCAGCCCTAAACGTTGTCCAAAGGCAGCCCTAAACGCAGTCTAAGGGCAGCCCTAAACACTGTCTAAAGGCAGCCCTAAACACAGTCTAAGGGCAGCCCTAAACGTTGTCTAAAGGCAGCCCTAAACACAGTCTAAAGGAAGCCCTAACACTAACCTACGGTGCCCTGGATGTAGGCTTAATACAGCTGAAAAGGTGGGCTGTAGGTGACCCTCAAAACAGGGGCATCATGAGAGTTTGAGGACTCAAACATGCTCAAGACAGCAATTCTAATAAATGTGACAGTTGGGCTACATCGTGCTGCTAAGACACATGGGACAGCAGCAAGCGGACAGTAGCAAGGTATAGTATGATTGTTAGGGACAGCAGCTACAGCATATATCTAGGCAGCAGTGGCAAGGGACAGCTGCATAATAAATTGGATATGCTAAGATAAATGGGACAGGTAGGCATGATGCATGCTTGGTGTAGCAAACAGTGGGACAGCAAGCACTCACAGGAGCAGCAATGGACGGCTAGCATGGTACAGCAAGGCTGCAAATGGGACAGCAGCCAAGTATGGTGCTGCAAACTCATTAGACAGCAGCCAAGTATGGTGCTGCAAATTCATTAGACAGCAACAAGGTACATCGCGCTAGTAAATGGGACAGCAAAGAGATGCTAAAGCAAAGTGAGACAGCAGCTGTGACATGACAGCAGCAAGCATAGACAGCAGCAAGGTACAGTGTGCTAGTAAATGGGACAGCAAAGGGATGCTAAAGCAAAGTGGGACAGCAGCTGTGACATGACAGCAGCAAGCATGGACAGCAGCAAGCATGGCAAGCGCGGACAGCATGGGTAGCAGTGGCAAGCATGGTGATGCAAGCACATGAGACATGCTGTATGACAACATGGTTCAACAATGGCTGATGGGACAGCAGTGCAGCAGTCATGAGGTCCAGCATTGTGATGATGGGTGCAGCACGGTGAGGTGCAGCATGATGACGAGATGCAACACAATGATAAGTGAAGGAGTCACCTTGGAGAATTAGTTGAAACAACATGTCTTCAACTGATCTCATGTATCATCTTCTTAGAGATGATCTATGCTCTTATCTAGATAAGTCAAAGTGTTGACTTCTATAGTAAATGTACTATCTCTCTCTCTCTCTACTGAACTATCGAAGACCATATAAGAAGAATTGATCAAGGGTTTCCCCACATTGGGGTTTGTCCCTGGCGAGTGCCACATCCTGTGTCCTCTTGTCTTGGCTTGTCTTCTGCGATTTACGTTTATGTTCTATCTACAGTTTACTTTAATGCTAATGTGATTGCTAATCTGGAAAAGATATTGAGCTAATTATGAAAATTGAAATAAATTGTTCTAAGCATAGAACATACCTAAAATTAACATTTATCCAACAATATCCCCCTTTGTCATTGATGGAAATACTCTCCTCCCTTCCGCATTCTCTCCTTATTTGACATCAATGGCAACTTCTTCATATGGCACTCCCCCTGTCACTGTGTTGCTCCCCCTATCATTACACTGCTTCTTCTTGTCTTCATACTTCTCTTTCTTTGTCATAGATTTACTCCTCTAACAATATAATCTTTTTCTTTTTAATAGGCAGAATTTTGGTGAGGCGTAATTTCTACCTATTGTGCCCATATTTGATTAACAACAAGGATTGGTGCCTTGAGTCTAGGTACATTCAATGTGTTCCTTTCCTGGTTCAGCATACTTCCTTCTCCAGACTTGTGTGACTCTTTTTCCATGGTTTGTTGATGACTTCTCACATTGTCTAGGAGCCCAATTCAAGTTGCAATTTCAAGTTATATGTCCAATATTATGGCATTTTAAACATTCGGTTATGTACATGAATGATGGAGCATAATTTATGTTGAAGTATCTCCCTGCAATATTGTGGCATTTGAAACATTAGGTTCTGCACATGAATTATTGAGCATATTTTTTGTTGGAGTATCTCCCTGCAATCTTACTTCTGCGGAACTGATAGGAATCCTTTTTGTAATATGCCCTGCAATCGTTTGCCATATCCCCAAAAGTTGTACAAGAGTAACAATAGCCAAAGAATATAGTTTGATACCTGGAAGATGAAGCTCGCCTTGGCACACTTCTGAAGTTGTTCTGCCTTGACATTTTTTGATGATATTCATTGCTAGCATCAACATATCTTCTTGGAGCATAGGTTCTTCCAATGTTATTATGACTCATTTCCTTGCTTTTGCTAGAGTTGGGGATATTTGCACAACTTTCAAGCTTCTCCACATTCTTGTTCTTTGATGCTTTAGGGTTTGTATCAACTTTGCTAGAAGGTTCACCTGCATATCCAAGACCTAATTTGTCAAGTGGTGATCTTTGGCAATTTAGGATGCCATCCAAGACTTGAGAGTTGTTCAAGGTTTTGTTCAGCTAATCAACTTCTTTCTTTAGAGAAACAATCTCTTATTCAAGCCTTTCGCAATCTTCTTCTTACTTTGTCAGTTGGATCTTCATTACCATTACTTATTCTGCTCTCTTTGCTTCCTCTAGTTGAACCTTTAGGGTTCCTCATGTTGACCAAATTCTGCTTTCAATTCACTCAAGTCCTCAGATCTTTGGTTGAGATGACTTGTCAAAATGCCTTCCCTTTTCTCTGCTTCTCCTAGTTGAGTTGTCAAAGAAATGACCTCTTCATTGTATCTCTTCTGATTTTGATGCCATTTTGCCTTAAGCTTGTTGAGATCCTCGCCTCTTTCTTGTACTTGATGCCTTTGAAGGGTAGCTTCCTCCTTTGTCTTGTCAAGGCCATGATCAACATTTTGTACCTTATTTTTCAGTTCCTCATTTTCCTTTTTCACTCTGCTTATCTCTTCTAGGGCAGCCACAAGTTTTGCCTTGAGTTCTACTTCAACTGCTTCAAATTTCAAAATTCTCTTTATCATCGTCCTCTTTTATGCAATTGACACCTTCATCTACCTTCTTTGACTCTTGATTGCCTTTGTGTTCTTGATCCGGACTTAAACAGGAACGCAACAAAATACAGAGATAACCATATACACAAAGATGCAGCAGAAATAATGTTTCATTTCAATAATGGAAAATACTGAAATATGCTTACAACCAGAAATGGAAATAAACCAGCTAAGGCGATGGTAGCTTATCTCTGAGAAGAGTTGTGGTGGCGACATGCCTCTGAACTGTGTTACAATGAGGCTCGAAGGCCTATTTATTGTTGAAAAACAATGGAAAACCCTTAACATTCCAAAACCTAACCCTAGAAGATGAAACGCCAAACTGTGGGCCCCGTTTGGGTAAATTGGTACATCAACTTCCCGGGGTCGTAACTTTGGCATACGATCTCCGTTTGACGTGTACAATAGCTCGTTAGAAAGATCTATTCGAGCACTACCACTTTGGGTAGGGAAACGTCGGTCCATGGACCCATGTTGCCCCCAGATTTCCCAAAAAACGTCGTTTAGGGCCTCAAAATGGCTTCGGAAGTTCAGGACCCGAAAAACTGCTAAAAATAGTAAACTGCGCTACAATTTAGGAAACTGAAAAGACTGAAAGAGACAGTTGTGGGGGTCCAAATGGGATAGGTGGGTGGCCACCAACATCCACCTGGATCATCTTCTAGATTTGAGGTCATGAGCAAAAGTCATTTTGAGTGAAGATCTTGAAGATTTTCCCAAAGCTATTTTGCTTAAGAGTATTTTTTCATCTTGGCTTTTGTAGGATCGGGTAAACTACTCAAGATTGCCTTTATTGCTATTGCATTATAATCCTTGGACTCCTCTTCCATTGTGCTTCCGGTAACCCATTGATTCCCAAACTTCTAGACCTTGAGCCATCAAAAAGATTTCCATTCTACATCTCCATCCCTCATGGTTTGCTTCATTGAACAAGGAAGCTTTGTCAACATGATCTTCTTCTTATTTCATTATCAAAGAAGATACACCATTAGAAGGATTGGAGGCCTTCTTCCTCGGCTTTTCCATTTGTGTTCTAAGGTTCTACCTTCCATCTGTTAGGCTAAGACAAAAGGTACTAGCTCTGATACAATTGTTGGAAACACTGAGCGGGAGGGTGAATTGGTATTTCTTTTACAATTGTTATTTTAAGCCAGATAAGATCACTTAAAACAAAACACAAAATTAATCAACAAATAAATCATTTTATTAATCAAAATAACAAGGACCCCAATCCTCTTTTACAATAATTCAAGTTCCAATCAATAAAATCAGACCTATGATTTCTTCAGTGCTCCAGCCCTAGATGAAAACTACAATCTTCGAATCAACCAGGCTCCAACCTATATTTCAACAAGCTCCAACTTGGTCTTCTTGAGGACTCCAATCCTCTCAATTGGCTCATGCTCCAACCTGGTCTTCCACAAGGATCCATCCTTGTGTGAAGACTCTAATCCTCTAGGGATCCAACCCTCAAGTTCGATTCTTTAAGATGGCTTTAGTTACTTCTTCAGGACTTCCAAAATGCTCTTCAACAAGTCCAAGATCTGCTTCAAAAATTCTCCAAAATGCACGAAGGGCTAGTCCATCAAGGTCATCTTCAACATGGATTAGTATGTGTCTTCAATACTCTTTATGTCTGCACAAGCAAGCTTCTTCAAAGACTACTCCATGAGGTCTTCAACAATGCTGCTACTAATGTCTTCAACTGCTCTTCAACTATACAGCTACAAGTGGCCTTCAAGAAAGTCTACAATAGTCTTTCAACAATGCTTCAACAAGTTCTTTGGCAATGCTCCAAGAATATCTTCAATAATGTTTGCTCCAGTACAATCTTCAAGTACTTTTCAAGGACTGTTTCAAGCTACAAACAACTGACCTTTCAAAAATGCACAGTATGTCTTTACAAGGATGTCTTCTTAAGATCTCCTCAAGGACACTTCAATAGGTCTCTTCCAAGGCTCATTAATCTACAAGCTCCAAAAGTGTCTTCAAGAAAAGTTTGCTTCAAAAACCTTAACTTCCAGACTTCTAATTACTTCCAGAGAGCACTAGTCCAAAGTGATATGTCACAAATCCAAACCTTGATTAATGCTACAGGTATGAGTGCTTAAGATTTGCCCTCGAGGAAGTCAACAAATTACCACGGGTTGAAATATCATATTCTGTCCAGTTTGCTTTCATGCACTTCAGGAGGGTCAGAGCTTCAATTGAAATTTTGAGCTTTGTCTACAGGTCTGAAATGAGCTCAGTCCAAATGTCACAAGATCAGAGCTTCTGGTCTCCTACAGGTACGCAGAATGTACTTGCGACAGATCTGAATTTTATGCTTGCAACAGGTTCGAAGTGCAGATCTGAAACTTCTCAGTTAGCGCCGAATTACAGGTCTCCAATTTGAATGCACAGGTCTGAGCTGTCTGCAATTGGAAATAAGTTCAGTCACTGTAAAGAGTTAGAGTTTCCACTGTCCACAGTCCAAAGTTTTGTCTCTCACAAGTCCACAGGTTACCTGAGATTTCTCCATAGATCAAACAGGTCTGAACTCTCCTTTATTTCTCCATAGATCAAACAGGTCTGAACTCTCTTTTATTTCTCCACAGATTACAAGTCCCCGCCTACACATCTCCACATAGAAGTCTCTACAGAAAAACAAAATAAAAAAACTTCACCAAGTTGTGTCCTTTTCTAGTTCACAACTTGTACTGCTTATTTTTATGCTTGAACGAATTCTATCTTTGTTTCAGTCTTATCTTCACAAGTTAGATAGCTTAGAATGATGAACCGAGTTTTATATTTATATTGCCTATTATGCCAACAGACATGTCCTTTGGGTGAATGCCTACATTAGAGCTGACTTGTTTAGGCTCACTTCAAAATTTATTAATTTTTAATGAGCCAACCTGTATAGTTGTCGATTCTCTATTTGGTTCTTGTTCTACAATATTGCTACCATTAGAAGACAGTCACGTGATATGGAGGTTAGGTCATTACACAATGTTCTAATGGAGCCACCATCAACCACAGCCTTCGAATTGGATTGTCCAGGTTTACATTGTGGATATTATGGCATTCATGGAGCGGCTTGTATGCCACAATGTAAGTAATGGGTCGTCCCTTCATCCACTGATATGTTGGGATTGTTTATGGATTTTTAAAGTGGCCGACGGAGCATGTCTGAATTACGCCATCATCTAGCCACCTGGAGATTATTTTGTATAAGCAATGGGTCATCACATCTTCCAGCTACATCACATGAATTGTAAATGTGCAACTTGAGGTATAGACCAAACTAGAATTGGTAATGAGGTCGTGTTCACATGGTACCAATGGGGCATAGAGGAGGTAACTTCCACATTTTAATGATTTGCCTTGAGAATGCTATACGACTCATCTAAAGGACATGCCTTTACACATCATGAACTATTAAAATGAGGCATGAATTGTATTAGCCATGGAAGTGGCCTCATACACAAGGGGCCGCTACCATTTACATTTCATCGATGTTCTATCGGCATTTTGTGCATATTTTATAATCAAATAATTCTGTAAAATAAGCATGTAACCACTTGCATTGCTCAAGAAATGGAACACTTCCACATATCTTAAGATTTGTCATTTTCATCATGACACTAATTGCTAGGGCTAAATGATTAGGGTTTCATATACCGAGGGTTTCATTATCAGCATACACTTAGGGCATGTTAAGGTTTGCTTATCAACGCCTAGGGTTTATACTTAAGATCCTGGGGTTTCATCTAGGGCATGCTTCAACAATGCATCTAGATTGCCATCTTATTGACATCAATGACAACTTTATTGTTAAAATTGGCAACTAGGGCCAAACTCCACATGGGTCATCTTATTTATGGCAGCTGATATTTTTCTTAGATCCCTCTCATCAAGAGGTGTAGGATTGATCTAAAGACCATCCGATTCCGATAAGTATTCATGGAATTATGAATTTATTTGTGTTATAACACAATTCGTCAAGGTCGGCCAGCAACCAAATAAACCCCACATGTGCTCAACATTTTAGCATAAAAGGAGATGACTTGAGAGTCATTTCTCACACACACTTCTATCTTGATTTCTCTCCACTTGTCTTGGGTTTTAGTGGAAGAGGAATCTAGGAGTGGAAGCCCTAGACTTGGAGGAAAGAAGACTAAGGGAGTTTCCCCAGACAAGATGCCCTAGCCCTAGACGTTGTCAAAGAAGAAGTCTAAAACGTTGTCAAGGAAGCATGCCCTAGCCGCAGTCTTGGAGGAATCTTATCAAAGCTAAGAAAGGCCCTAATGCTGTCCAAAAGGCAGCCCTAAATGCAGTCTAAGGACAGCCCTAAATGCAGTCTAAGGACAGCCCTAAATGCTAATCCAAAAGGCAGCCCTAAACGCTGTCCAAAAGGCAGCCCTAAACGCAGTCTAAGGGTAGCCCTAAACACTGTCTAAAGGCAGCCCTAAACACAGTCTAAGGGCAGCCCTAAACATTGTCTAAAGGCAGCCCTAAACGCAGTCTAAAGGGAGCCCTAACGCTAACCTACGGTGCACTGGAAGCAGGCCAAATACGGCTGAAAAGGTGGGCTGTATGTGACCCTCAAAACAGGGGCATCATGAGAGTTTGAGGACTCAAACATGCCCAGGACAGCAATGCTAATAAATGGGACAGTTGGGCTACATGGTGCTACTAAGACACATGGGACATCATCAAAGGATGGCAAGGCAAAGGGGACAGTAGCAAGGTATAGTATGACTGTTAGGGACAGCAGCTACAGCATATATCTAGGCAGCAGTGGCAAGGGACAGCTGCATAATAAATCGGACAGCAAGATATGCTAAGATAAATGGGACAGGTAGGCATGATGCTTGGTGTAGCAAACAGTGAGATAGCAAGCACTCGTAGGAGCAGCAATGGACAGCTAGCATGGTACAGCAAGGCTGCAAATGGGACAGCAGCCAAGTATGGTGCTGCAAACTCATTAGACAGCAACAAGGTACAGTGCGCTAGTAAATGGGACAGCAAAGGGATGCTAAAGCAAAGTGGAACAGCGGCTGTGACATGACAGCAACGAGCATAGACAGCAGCAAGGTACAGTGTGCTAGTAAATGGGACAGCAAAGGGATGCTAAAGCAAAGTGGGACAGCAGCAGTGACATGACAGCAGCAAGCATGGCAAGTGCAGACAGCATGGGTAGCAGAGGCAAGCATGGTGATGCAAGCACATGAGACACGCTGTATGATAACATGGCTCAATAATGGCTCATCGGACAGCAATGCAGCATAAGGTGCAGCAGTCATGAGGTCCAGCATTGTGATGATGGGTGCAGCACGGTGAGGTGCAGCGTGATGACAAGATGCAGCACAATGATAGGTGAAGGAGTCACCTTAGAGAATCAGTTGAAGTAGCATGTCTTCAACTAATCTCATGTATCATCTTCTTATAGATGATCTATGCTCTTATCTAGATAAGTCAAAGTGTTGACTTCTGTTGTAACTTGACTTCTGTTGTAACTTGTAAATGTACTATTTCTCTCTCTGCTGAACTATTGAAGAACATATAAGAAGAATTGATCAAGGGTTTCCCCACATTAGGGTTTGTCCCTAGCTAGCACCACGTCTTGTGTCCTCTTGTCTTGGCTTGCCTTCTGTGATTTATGTTTATGTTCTATCTGCAGTTTACTTTAATGCTGATGTGATTGCTAATCTGGAAAAGATATTGACCTAACTGTGAAAATTGAAATAAATTGCTCTAAGCATAGAACATACCTAAAATTAACATTTATCCAACAATATCCCCCTTTGTCATTGATGGAAATACTCTCCTCCCTTCAGCGTTCTCTCCTCGTTTGACATCAATGGCAACTTCTTCATATGGCACTCCCCCTGTCACTGTGTTGCTCCCCCTATCATTACACTACTTCTTCTTGTCTTCATACTTCTCTTTCTTTGTCATAGAGTTACTCCCTCTAACAATATAATCTTCTTCCTTTTAATAGGCAGAATTTTGGTGAGGCGTAATTTCTACCTATGGTGCCCATATTTGATTAACAACAAGGATTGGTGCCTTGAGTCAAGGTACATTCAACATGTTCCTTTTCTGGTTCAGCATACTTCCTTCTCCAGACTTGTGTGATTCTTTTTCCATGGTTTGTTGATGACTTCTCATATTGTCTAGAAGCCCAATTCAAGTTGCAATTTCAAGCTATATGTCCAATATTATGGCATTTTAAACATTCGGTTATGCACATGAATGATGGAGCATAATTTATGTTGGAGTATCTCCCTGCAATATTGTGGCATTTGAAACATTAGATTCTGCACATGAATAATTGAGCACCTGCAATCCTACTTCTGCGGAACTGATAGGAATCCTTTTTGTAATATGCCCCGCAATCGTTTGCCATATCCCCAAAATTTGTACAAGAGTAACAATAGCCAAAGAATATAGTTTGATACCTGGAAGATGAAGATCGTCTTGGCACACTTCTGAAGTTGTTCTGCCTTGACATTTTTTGATGATATTCATTGCTAGCATCAACATATCTTCTTGGAGCATAGGTTCTTCCAATGTTATTATGACTCATTTCCTTGCTTTTGCTAGAGTTGGGGATATTTGCACAACTTTCAAGCTTCTCCACATTCTTGTTCTTTGATGCTTTAGGGTTTGTATCAACTTTGCTAGAAGGTTCACCTGCATATCCAAGACCTAATTTGTCAAGTGGTGATCTTTGGCAGTTTAGGATGCCATCCAAGACTTGAGAGTTGTTCAAGGTTTTGTTCAGCTGATCAACTTCTTTCTTTAGAGAAACAATCTCTTATTCAAGCCTTTCACGATCTTCTTCTTTCTTTGTCAGTTGGATCTTCATTACCATTACTTATTCTGCTCTCTTTGCTTCCTCTAGTTGAACCTTTAGGGTTCCTCATGTTGACCAAATTCTGCTTTCAATTCACTCAAGTCCTCAGATCTTTGGTTGAGATGACTTGTCAAAATGCCTTCCCTTTTCTCTGCTTCTCCTAGTTGCATTGTCAAAGAAATGACCTCTTCATTGTATCTCTTCTCATTTTGATGCCATTTTGCCTTAAGCTTGTTGAGATCCTCGCCTCTTTCTTGTACTTGATGCCTTTAAAGGGCAACTTCCTCCTTTGTCTTGTCAAGGTCATGATCAGCATTTTGCACCTGCTTTTTAAGTTCCTCATTTTCCTTTTTCACTCTGCTTATCTCTTCTAGGGCAGCCACAAGTTTTGCCTTCAGTTCTACTTCAACTACATCAAATTTCAAAATTCTCTTTATCATCATCCTCTTTTATGCAATTGACACCTTCATCTACCTTTTTTGACTCTTGATTGTCTTTGTGTTCTTGTCCACCATCTTCTAGATTTGAGGTCATGAGCAAAAGTCCTTTTGAGTGAAGATCTTGAAGATTTTCCCAAAGCTCTTTTGCTGAAGAGTATTTTTTCATCTTGGCTTTTGTAGGATCTAGTAAACTACTCAAGATTTCCTTTATTGCTTTTGCATTATAATCCTTGGACTCCTCTTCCATTGTGCTTCCGGTAACCATTGATTCCCAGACTTCTAGACCTTGAGCCATCAAAAAGATTTCCATTCTACATCTCCATGCCTCATGGTTTGCTTCATTGAACAAGGAAGCTTTGTCAACCTGATCTTCTTCTTATTTCACAATCGAAGAATAGACACCATTAGAAGGATTGGAGGCCTTCTTCCTTGGATTTTCCATTTGTGTTCTAAGATTCTACCTTCCATCTGTGAGGCTGAGACTAAAGGTACTGGCTCTGATACCAATTGTTGGAAACACTGAGAGGGAGGGTGAATCAGTGTTTCTTTTACAATTGTTATTTTAAGCCAGTTAATATCACTTAAAACAAAACACAAAATTAATCAACAAATAAATCATTTTATTAATCAAAATAACAAAGACCCCAATCCTCTTTTACAATAATTCAAGTTCCAATCAATAAAATCAGACCTATGATTTCTTCAGTGCTCCAACCCTAGATGAAAACTACAATCTTCGAATCAACCAGGCTCCAACCTATATTTCAACAAGCTCCAACTTGGTCTTCTTGAGGACTCCAATCCTCTCAATTGGCTCATGCTCCAACCTGGTCTTCCACAAGGCTACAACCTTGTGTGAAGACTCTAATCCTCTAGGGATCCAACCCTCAACTTCGATTCTTTAAGATGGCTTTAGTTACTTCTTCAGGAAATCCAAAATGCTCTTCAACAAGTCCATGATCTCCTTCAACAATTCTCCAAAATGCACCAGGGGCTAGTCCATCAAGGTCATCTTCAACATGGCTTAGTATGTGTCTTCAATACTCTTTATGTCTGCACAAGCAAGCTTCTTCAAAGACTACTCCATGAGGTCATCAACCATGCTGCTACTAATGTCTTCAACTGCTCTTCAACTATACTGCTATAAGTGGCCTTCAAGAAAGTCTACAATAGTCTTTCAACAATCCTTCAACAATTTCTCTAGCAATGCTCCAAGAATATCTTCAATAATGTTTGCTCCAATACAATCTTCAAGTACTTTTCAAAGACTGTGTCAAGCTACAAACAACTGACCTTTCAAAAATGCACAGTATGTCTTTACAAGGATGTCTTCTTAAGCTCTCCTCAAGGACACTTCAATAGGTCTCTTCCAAGGCTCATTCATCTACAAGCTCCAAAAGTGCCTTCAAGAAAAGTTTGCTTCAAAAACCTTAACTTCCAGACTTTTAATTACTTCCACAGAGCACAAGTCCAAAATGATGTCACAAATCCAAACCTTGATTAATGCTACATGTCTGAGTGCTTAAAATTCGCCGACAAGAGAAAGTCAACAAATTACCAAAGGTCAAAATATCTTATTCTGCTCAGTTTGCTTTCATGCACTTCAGGAGGGTCGGAGCTTCAATTAAAATTTTGAGATTTGTCTACAGGTCTGAAATGAGCTCAGTCCAAATGTCACAAGATCCAAGCTTCTGGCCTCCTACAGGTCCGCAGAATGTACTTGCGACAGATCAATTTTATGCTTGTGACAGGTCCGAAATGCGGATCTGAAACTTCTCAGTGGGGGCCGAATTACAGGTCTGCAATTTGGATGCACAGGTCCGAGATGCCTGCAATGGGAGATGAGTTCAGCCACTATAAAGAGTCTTGAGTTTCCACTGTCCACAGTCCGAAGTTTTGTCTCTCACAGGTCCACAGGTTACTTGAGATTTCTCCACAGATCAAACAGGTCTGAACTCTCTTTTATTTCTCCACAGATTACAGGTCTCCACCTACATGTCTGCACATTTAAGTCTGCAGAAAAACCAAACAAAAAAAACTTAACCGAGTTATGTCCTCTAGTTCACGACCTGTACTGCTTCTTTTCATGCTTGACCGAATTCCATCTCTGTTCAGTCTTATCTTCACGAGTTAGATAGCTTAGAATGATCAACAGAGTTTAATATTTACACACATTTGCTTATTATGGCAACAGTCATGTCCTTCGGGTGAAAGCCTACATTAGAGCAGACTTATGTAGGCTCACTTCAAAATTTATTAATTTTTTATGAACCGACCTGTATGCTTGTTGATTCTCTCTTTGGCTCTTGTTTTGCAATATTGTTACCATTAAAACAACAGTCACACAATATGGAGGCTAGGTCGTTACACCATGTTCTAATGGATCCACCATCAACGACAGCCTTCGAATTGGATTGTCCAGGTTTACATTGTGGAGATTATGGCACTCGTGATCAAAATAAGGGATATTTATGGAGCGGCTTGTATGCCATGATGCAAGTAATGGGCCATCCCTTCATCACCTGATATGTTGTGAATGTTTATGGATTTGTAAAGGGGGCAACGGAGCATGTCTGAATTAAGCCATCATCTAGCCACCTGGAGATTATTTTGTATAAGCAATGGGTCATTACATCTTCCAACTAAATCACATGAATTGTAAACGTGAAACTTGAGGCATAGACCACACTAGAATTGGTAGTGAGGTCGTGTTCACATGGTACCAATGGTGCATAGAAGAGGTAAATTCCACATTTTAATGATTTGCCTTGAGAATGTCAAACGACTCATCTCAAGGACCTGCCATTACACATCGTGAACTATTAAAACAAGGCATGAATTGTATTAGCCATGGAGGTGGCGTCATACACAAGGCGTCGTTACCATTGACATTTCACTGGTGTTCTATCAGCATTTTGTGCATATTTTATAATCAAAGAATTCCGTAAAATAAGCATGTACCCACTTCGTTGCTCAGGAAATGGAACACTTCCACATATCTTAAGATGTCATTTTCATCGGGACACTTATTGCTAGGGTTAAATGATTAGGGTTTCATACACCTAGGGTTTTGTTATCAACATACACTTAGGGCATATTAAGGTTTTCTTATCAACACATTGCGAAAATTTCTAAATAGAAATCCTACTGCAGTGATTAATATTATTTCTTCTACTTATTACATCAAAAATAAGTTATCCACAATATTCTTACAGCAAATATCGAAATATATTCTACTGCAGCCTTCACAATTAAAACATTGCAGAAAGTAAATGTAAGGAAATATACTAGCACAAATACAACCACAATGACAATTATTTTTGGACAATTGTCCCCGGGAAAACCTAATGTGGGAAAATCAATGCAGCAGATGAGGGTTTTTATTATTCTTCATCAAATTCTCTTGTACAAATTACAACCAGCAAAATAGGAATGAGAAATTTTACAGACACTTCTTGACCAAGTTCAACCCGAGATGAAGCACTTCTTCTTCCCCGGAATCCTTTTGATCCTCTCTGCGTCAAATTGCTCTCCCAAGCTCAGCATCAAGCTACCCACGCAGGCTCTACATCAAACTGCCTCTTTTTGCGTTACCCTTCCTACTCTACGTCTTACTGCCTTGCACTCTCTGAATATGTTGATGTCCTCTCTCTCTTTCTCACCTGCAACTCTTCCTCTGATTCTATTTTCTCTTGCCAAACTTCGACCAGTGAGAAAATCGATCTTACTCGGGTAACTGAGTATCTGCCTCTGGTGTGTTCTCCAAGTGCCCATCAAGTCTCCTCTTATAATCCTCTCATTGATCAATCAACAACCCAGATTAGATTCTAATCAATGGTTAGGATCATTTGACTTGATCTCTACCTTCTTCTAGAAGTTCCATCCATAGTTTAGATTAATACCCATTAATTATTTTAATTTCCTAAGTTTAGACTTAGGGTCCCATTAAAAATAATTAATTATTTTAATAAAATTGTTTCCGGGTGGAATTTCCCAAAACGATTTCTGGGTATTGGAGAATGCATGTGTCTAAGCCTTCCTGCAAATTTTGAGGCCTAGAGCACATCCGATGCTACCCCAAATCAACACTCCCTCTTAGCGAGGAATGTGCTCTAGCAATATGCTGATACTACATACTGCTCTGACTCTAAAGCATAGTCCTCTGCGCTATTGATGTATGACATGTTGTCCACCAACTACTGTGTTGCTGCTGCAACTGTATTGTTGCCTTTGACACTACCACTGCCAATGCGACATCTGTACTACAGCTCCCTCTAAATGTCTGCATTTGTGTTGCTGCTAGCACTGCCACTGCCAACTGTCCCTGCACTGCAAACTGTTGCTGCTACTGAAACGGATTTTCAACCATACCCATCTACTCTCTGAACTGAGTGAACTTAGCTCTTTCGAGAGCCTTTGTGAGTATATCAGCGACCTGCTCTCCTGTGCGGACATACTGTAGTTGTACTGCCCCATACTGAACACAGCCTTTAATAAAGTGACAACGAATATCTATATGTTTCGACCGATCATGAAATACTGGATTCTCAGAGAGTTTGATACAACTCTAATTATCGTAGTAAACCTTGGTCGCTTCCATCCTTTTTCTGAATAAGCTCACAAGCAATTTTCTGATCCATATGGCTTTTCACATAGTTGTGCTAGTTGCCATATATTCTGCTTTTGCTGAGCTTAGTATTACCGATTTCTACTTCCCGCTGCACCAAGATATCATCCATGATCCAACACTGAAGCAGTACCCCGAGGTCCTTTTTCGGCCTACTGAATTACCTGCCCAATCTGCATCAGTGAACCCATTCAAACTGACGTCCTCCCCTTGGGAGTACTTCAACCCATATCGATTGTTCCACGTACATACCTAAGAATGTGTCTTGTTGCTGCCCAATGCACTCTTTTTGGTTCCACCATGAACTGACTAAGAGTGTTGACAGCAAAACAAATGTCTGGCCTAGTGTTGACCAGATATATAAGCAACCCAATGAGCTACCTGTACAAGGTGGGATCTACTTCCTTGTCTTTTGATGCATCTATTTTCTTCCAGTTGGTGACCATGGGAGCAGCGATGGGTGAGCAATCTTGCATTCTGAATCTCTTCAGAATTTATGCAGGGTACTTTCCTTGTCCAAGGAAGATCTCCCCATTCTTCTGCGAAACTTCCAACCCTAGAAAATAATGCATCAATCCCAAGTCCTTCATGTCGAATTTGGCTTCTAGATTCTTCTTGCAATCCTGGATGAGCATGGATGACCCAGTTAGGAACAGGTCATCTACATACATGCCAGAATAAGCGACTCATCCTCTACCAACAAATAGTAGAGATTGGGATCAGCATCACTCTTGACAGATCCCAACCGTGCAAGTAACTATCAATCCAACCGTACCATTCTCTGGGTGTCTGCTTGAGCCCATACAGGGCTTTCCTTAACTTGCAAACATGAGTTCTCTTCTCATGAGTTTCGAAGCCTTCGGGTTGTTCTATATACACCTCTTCTATCACTGTGTTCAAGAATGTTGTCTTGACATCCATCTGGTGAATCTCCCATCCCATTTGAGCTGCTAGGGATATAACAGATCTGATAGAGGTGTATCGAGCAACTGGAGTGAAGGTCTCTTCATAGTCTATTCCTTCTTTCTGAGCTTACCCCTTTGCCACGAACCTTGCCTTGTACTTCTCTACACTGTCATCTGCAGCATATTTGATCTTGTAGATCCATCATGATCCTACAACTGATTTATCTTCTAGTCTAGGTACTACTTCCCAGACATCATTCGTCATGATGGAGTTGTATTCTTCCACCATGGCATCCACCCATACTTGGTGTTGAACAGCTTCCTGAAAGCTAGAGGGTTCTTCAACCTGAGCTACCAATGCCTGGTATCTATCTGGTTGTCTATGTTGCCTCTTCTCGGCTCTAGGAGCTCCAACAAACTCCTTTGCGTCCCTTTGTGTCTGTCGTACTTCTCTGTTGGTTCTTCCACTAGTGGTGGAAGGCTCAACCAGCTCTTCCTCCTGATCTTGTCATTTCGTCTGTTGAGACTCATCTGCATTTCCTCCTTCTGAGGAGATAGTGGTGTTGGCCACTGTACTCGATCCAAGTGCATGTCCTCCTTGTTGTGTCTGCTGCTCTTGGACTAACGGAACATCTCTTGACTGATCTTCTGCAGGCATCTCACGAGATTTCCTGAAAGCTCTGTCCTCCATGAAATTTTCTTCTCATCTTACTACAATCTTCCTGCTGCCAGGAATGTAGATTCTATTGTCCTTTGAGGTCTCGTTGTATCCTACGAGATACCCCTTTTCTATAGTCTGATCTAGTTTACTGCGCTTCTCGTTTGGAATGTGACAATAAGCCACGCTTCTGAATATCCTGAGATGATTGACTTCCAGCTTCTTCCCTATGAAAACTACTTCGGGCGTTCTCTTCCCCATTGCTCTACGAGGAGTTCTATTCTAGATATATAATGTTGTGTTGCAAGCTTCTGCCCATAGATACCTAGGTAGATCCTGATCATACAACATAGCTTTGGCTGCCCCAACAATAGTTCCGCTTTTCCGTTCTGCTACTCCATTCTACTTTGGATTATATGAAGTTGTCCACTCTCTTTTGATTCCCTCCTTTGCGCAGAAATATGTGAAGTCCTTGTCTGTATATTCTCCACCATTATCTAAACACGATACCTTTATCTTTTTCCTTGTCGTATTTTCAACAAGAGCTTTAAACTCTCGGAAATGATCAAAGACCTCATCCTTGGTCTTTAGGAAATAGATCCAGGTCCTCCTGGAGCGATCATCGATAAAGGTGATGAAGTATTTGCCACCACTAAGAGCCCTTGTGGACATAGGACCGCAGATATATGAGTGTATTAATCCTAATACACATTTTTCTCTATTGTTACTTCTGGAAAATGTTGCTTTAGTGTACTTTCCTAGCACACATCCCCTGCATAAGTCATCATGTTCACTACTAAGGACTGGTACCCCTGTATCAGTCTCTTTGAGCATCCTCAGTGCTCCATGGTGTCAGTGCCCCATTCGCCTGTGCCATAATTCATTTCGCTCCTTATCATTACAGTTGTTGCCTATCAGTGCCATTAGTGATTCGAGCTGCAACCTATACAACTTGTTACTTCGAACCCCAATTTGCTTTTTCTTCTTCCAGCTTGGATGCTTGACGTATACCTTCTTTCCCATGAAGTATACATCATATCCCTTGTCCTGTAACTAGGACACTAAAATCAAGTTCACTCCTAATCCTGGCACATGCGGAACATTGGTGGCTCGGATGTTGGTCCCTGCTTCCGTTTGAAAAGCTATGGCGCCTCTCCCTACTGGAGTACATTTCGTTTTGTTTCCCATAGTTATTTGGAAGCCCATTTGTTCTTCTTGATAGCTCGAGAAATGTTCTCGTACTCTAATCATATGAGATCAAGCCCCTCTATCAATATACCAAACGTCTGTTGATGCTGAATTTGCTAGGCATGCGAATTCTTCATCTAATTTGGTAGATAAATCTAAGACACTTTTAGTATCCATATTGTCCCAATTTTTTACGCTAATCTCTCCCAGCAACTACTACAGGAAAAATTGCGTCCCACCTGACACAACCCTCCTTGCTGAATCTTCTGTTGTGTTGTTCCTTCTACCACTGACAAATTTCAATTAGAAAGACTTACCTCTCCGTCGACTCACTCTGAGAAAGTTTTCCCACAAAATCCAATCTCCTTGGCTTGAACTGTGCAATCCCCTAGGAGATTCGAACTTTTACCCCTGCAGGAATTTTGAATTCCCTTCTCCTTTCAATGTTGGGTCCTCCAGCTTCTTTCTTCTACTTCCCTGTAGCTCTGATACCATGTGAAATTTTCTAAATAGAAATCCTACTACAGTGATTAATATTATTTCTTCTACTTATTACCTCATAAATAAGTTATCCACACTATTCTTACGACAAATATCGAAATATATTCTACTGCAGCCTTCACAATTAAAACATTGCAGAAAGTAAATGTAAGGAAATATACTAGCACAAATAGAACCACAATGACAGATATTTTTGGACAATTGTCCCTGGAAAAACCCAATGTAGGAAAATCGGTGCAACAGATTAGGGTTTTTATTATTCTTTAGCAAATTCTCTTGTACAAATTACAACCAGCAAAATAGAAATGAGAAATTTTACAAACACTTCTTGACCAAGTTCTACACCAGGTGAAACACTTCTTCTTCCTCGGAATCCTTCTGATCCTCTCTGGATCAAACTACTCTCCCAAGCTTAGTGTTACGCTGCCCACGCAAGCTCTACGTCAAACAACCTTTGTGCTGCCTCTTTCTGTGTCACCCATCCTGCTCTACGTCTTGTTGCCTTGCACTCTTTGAATATGTTGATGCCCTCTCTCTCTTTCTCACCTGCAACTCTCCCTCTGATTCGATTTTCTCTTGCCGAACTTCGACCAGTGAGAAAATTGATCTTACTCGGGTAACTCAGTATCTGCCTCTAGTGTGTTCTCCAAGTGCCCATCAAGACTCCTCTTATAATCCTCTCGTTGATCAATCAACAACCCAGATTAGAATCTAAGCAATGGTTAAGATCATTTGACTTGATCTTTGCCTTCTTCTAGAAGTTCCATCCACAATTTAGATTAATACCCATTAATTATTTTAATTTCCGAGTTTAGACTTAGGGCCCATTAAAAATAGTTAATTATTTTAATATAACTATTTCCGGGTGGAATTTCCCAAAACGATTTTTGGGTATTGGAAAATGCATGTGTCTAAGCCTTCCTAGAAATTTTGAGGCCTAGAGCACATTTGATGCTACCCCAAATCAGCACACATAGGTTTTATACTTAGGATCCTATGGTCTCATCTAGGGCATGCTTCAACAATGCATCTAGGTTGCCATCTTATTGACATCAATGACAACTTTATCCAATAGTTAGTTACCTCACCAAAATTCTACTTGTCAAGCACGAGTTGGCAGTTGTTGAAGATCAGTTAACTGATGATGAGCCCATGAGAATAGCTTTAAATGGGTTCTTAAAGCAGCGGGATGTGTTGGTTCACGCGATCAATGGGTGAGATACACTACCAAGTTGGGATCAATTGTGGAGCGATTTCACTCAAGAGGAGCTTAGACTGAGTCTTGTGTGTGGCGACAATAGCAGAAAAACTTAAAAGCGTGAAGATGACGAGAACGTGGCCCTAGCAGGAAAGGGAAAGGCTAAGAAGGGCACTAGCAACAAGTCCAAAGGAGGAGAGGAGAAAAAGGACTTAAGTAAAATCAAGTGCTTTGGTTGTAGTCAAAATGGTCACTATGTTAGTCAACGTTTGAACATGGAGAAGGGAGACAAGAAGAAGAAAGGGAAGCAGACAACAGCTTTAGTAAATATTGACGAGTTATCTTCGAGATTAGAGGATGAGTTCGCTCTCATAGCTTGCCTCTCTAGCTCTACATCCATAAGTGTCTGGTATATTGACAGTGGAGCATCATGCCACATGACAAGGGTTAGAGAATACTTTTCTAGTTACCAGGAAGAGGAGATTGGCTTCCAGATTAGAAGTCCAAGTGCACTCCAGTTGAGAGAGGGACAATTACCTTTCAAAGGGAGTCATGTAGAAGCACTAATCTTACAAAAGTACTACATGTGTTAGGTTTAGGTATGAACCTGATTTCAGTTTTATCTGTTCAAGATAAGGGATATGATGTCTACTTTCGAGGGCCGAAGGTGTACAGAAAACACCAAAGTTCGAAATCAACAAAACAAATTGGGGTAAGAAGCAACAAGTTTACATGTTGTAGTTGGGCACTCTAAAGGCTCTAATGAGCAACAGTAGTAGTAGAGACATGGGAGAATTATTGCATGGGAGGATGGGACATATCCATCATGGAGCACTCAAATTGCTTAGGGAGACCGCGATAAGTGTTCCAGAAATTAGCACAGAACATGATGATTTGTGCAAGGGGTGCATGCTTGGGAAGTTTGTGAAACCAGTGTTTCCAAGGAGTGATAGTAAAGCCAAGGGTGTGCTAGATCTGATACATTTTAATATATATGGCCCATTGTATACAAAATCTCTCGGGGGTTGTGAGTACTTTGTTACCTTCATTGATGACTACTCTAGGAAGACCTAGATATATTTCTTGAAGACAAGGGACGAAGTTTTTAGTCGCTTTCAAGAGTTTAAGGCTCTTGTGAAGAACTCGATAGTGAGGAAGATAAAGGTTCTTCAGACAGATTATGGAGGCGAGTACATTGAGAAAGTGTTAATTTTAGATAATAATGGTATGTTCTATGCTTAAGAGCAATTTACTTCAATTTTCTTATTAGCCCAATATCAATTTCCAGATAAGCAATCACATTAACATGACAGTAAATGCAGATAGAACATAAATAAAATAGCAGAAGACAAGCCAAGGCAAGAGGACACAAGATATGGCGCCAGCGAGGGACAAACCCCAATGTGGGGAAACCCTTTGATCAATTCTTCTTATTATTCTTCAAAAGTTCAGCACAAAGAGAGTACAATATGCAATATTCACTTGCCCAATCAAAGTGAATTTCTGTCCAATCAAACAGTAGCCACAGAAAGCCCTAACCAAAAGGTCAACGTTGGTCAACATGGCAGATTTTGACTTCCAAAACAACTCTGTCAAACTTAGTCAACTCAGCGTCCAACAGCAAATCAAATCAGCCCAAAACAGTCCAAAAAATATTCATTCAAACTTGGTCAACATAGGTCAACGCTGCAGTCAACATTGGTCAAATAGTGTGGATTGCCTCGATTTCTATGCCCGGAAATGTGGCTTGCCCAAACAAAAAGAATCCCACAAATCCATAGTCAAACAAAGTCAATGATGTTGGTTAAAGCTTGGTCAAACTGTCCCTGAAATTCGGTCAACGCAAAAAACAATCTTCTTCTTTGCACGTGTGGAGAGAGGTTGTCCTGAAACCCGTACCCAATCATAAGAGGAGAGAGAGATGTGTGAGAAGGTGAGTGATGTCCAAATGAAAATTTATATGAAAATGTTGAGGATGAATAGACGTGACTGTTGGGCTTCTGAGCCTACATTAGTTTGCTGGTTGACCTTGACAATTTGTCCATAAACAAAATAAATTCATAGTTCCATTTGTACATGTCAGAATGAGATCATCTTTAGATCAATCCTACATCTCTCAAAGAGAGGAGTCCAATAAAAATATCAGCTGCATCATATGAGTTGTCCAAGGTGGCATTTGGCCCTAGTTGCCAAATTTAACACTCGCTCTCAACTAGGAGGAACTCCACCTACCAAACCATCTAACAATCTGTACCATCCCTACTATGTTCTGTTGAACCATGAAGAAATAATGAAGAAGAAAATGATTGAGAATGTATCATACCATTCTCCACTGACCCGAAGTCAGTCTCCAATCATCGAGAGTGTATCATACTACCCTCCACTAACCCAAAGTCAGTCTCCATTGATCCAAATCAATATCAAACATCCTAGCATAGGGAGTACGGTAGTACATGATGCGTCCATCGGTAGTACTATGGTCCCTATCCTCATTTCCCTACTCATTGGCCAGATGAGGGGTACTTCCCATGAATCCCAGACTCCATGGATAGGATGTGTGTTGGGGCATTGGGAGGAAAAGGTGAACCACTCATCCTCCTCATATGCCATAGGAGAAGGTGAAGCACTCATCCTATGCATATCTCAACATGGGGTATCACAGGGGAAGGTGAACCACTCACCCTGTACATTGCACACCATTAGGGGAAGGTGAACCACTCACCCTATGGTCGCTCACCGCTCCAAGAAGTACCCCAATCCCCTCGAAGCTCCCAGAGCTCAATATAAATCTCATACAAGACCCTCATAAGAGGGTCTCTCCACGACTCTAAGTCATTCACGGAAGGTTAAGAATTTGACCTTCCCCAGGGACTTTGTAAGAATATCTGCTACCTGACATCAGTCCCAATATGACGGAGCCTTATTGCTCCTCGTTGTACCATATCCTGGAGGTACCTAATATCAATATGCTTGGAGCGATCATGAAACACGAGATTCTCAGAAATAAATCCCACTTTGGTTGTCACAATAGATCACAGTGGTATCCAGCACATGTCCAAACAGCTCACTAGAGCTCTTCCTCAACCAAACAGCTTCGCAGGAGGCCACACTAGCAGTAATGTATTCAGCCTCAGCAGTGCTCAAAGCAACCGACTCCTGCTTCCTGCTCATCTAGGATATTGAAGCAGAACCTAGAGAGAAGCAATGTCCAGATGTGCTTTTACGATCCACCACACTGCCAGCCCAATCAACATCAGAATAACCATGGAACCTTGCATTCTCAATAGTGTATCTCAATCCATAGGTGATTGTGCCCCAGAGATATCTCAAGAGATTCTTGGAAGCAATCCAGTCTATGTGATGAGGCTCAGCCATAAACTGACTCAATGTGTTCACTTCAAAGCATATGTTTGGACGGGAATTCACCAAGAACATCAGGGCCCCTACGAGTTGACAATACTCAGAAGGATTTCCCAAATTAGGCCCAGCAGCGCTTCCGCATAACTTCTTGAAGTTAAGTTCCATCAGAATAGTCACGGACTTGCAGTGCACCATCCCAAATCTTTCAAGTAGCTTCACGACGTATTTTCCTTGAGAAAGCCAAACCTCCAACCTTAGGAAGTAATGCATCAGTCTTAGGTCCTTCATCTAGAAATCGGAAGCCAACTCCCTCTTACATTAATAAATAAGAGGGTCTGCACCTATCAAAAAGAGATCATCCACATAAAGTACCAAGATGAGAGGTCTATCATTCTCAACCTTAAAATAAAGGTTCAAATCAACTTCACTTCTTGTAAATCCCAACTTCATTAGATAGTTGTCAATCCTCTCATACCAAGCTTAGGGAGCTTACTTCAACCCATAGAGGGCTTTCTTCAACCTGCATACATGTGTCTAACGATCTTGAACTTCGAACCCCTCGGGTTGTTCTACATAGACTTCCTCCTTAATTGAACCATGTAAGAAGGTGGTCTTGACATCCATCTGATGTAGATTCCATCCTTGCAAGGCAACAAGGGCTATAATCGAACGGATGGTGGTATATTGGGCAACAGGTGCAAATATCTCATCGTAGTCCACACCTTCCTTTTGAGAGAAGCCTCGAGCAACAAATCTAGCCTTGAACTTTTCAGCACTTCCATCAGCTCCATGCTTGATCTTGTAGAGCCATTTCGAGGTGACAACGGATTTGTCCTTGGGTCTAGGGACCACATCCCAGACATCATTCTTCATAATCGACTCATACTCTTCGTTCATAGCATCCTTCCAAACTTGGTGCTTTACAGCTTCTTCGAATGTGCAAGGCTCAGATTGAACAATGGTGCTCATTGCAATTAAGTACCCTTGGTACCTATTGGGCTTCTTACTTTCACGAAATGTCCCCCTAAGTGCAACATGTCTCTCGGCATCTTCAAGAGTTTCCCTAAGCCATGAGGGTCTCTTTTTTGAGGAGGTGGATCAATGGGATCCATTGGTCCTTCAGCATCTGGTATCGGCTCATCCTGTGGTTGTCCCTACTTTCCAGAATCAGCGTCGTTGTCCTTCCTTGGAATAGGAAGGTTACTAATCTTTCCAAGGGCAGCATCTTCATCGAAGGTGACATCATGACTTATCTCCACTTCTCTTTGACCAGGCACATAGATTTTATATGCCTTAGAATTTTCACAGTAGCATACAATTTGCTTCTCTTTTCTTTCGGCACATGAAAATATACGGGGCTACCAAAAATTCTAAAGTGAGAAACATCAAGTTTCTTACCAGTGAAAACTTCTTCGAGATTTTTGGAGTCCAATGCTTGATGAGGGCATCTATTTTGAACATACACGGCAATGTTTGCAGCTTCGGCCCATAAGAACTTCGGAATGTTGAAATTTCTAAGTCTGACACGCCAAAAATTCCTACTGCATTATCTGGTTTATTTCACCTACCTGTTTATTCCATTAACAAGTTATTTATACATATAAACACTGAAAATAAACACAAATGCAGCGTTAACTCATATGCAGATCAGCAGCTGAAATACTAAACAAACACACAAGGGACACTGTTATTTTTTGGACAATCGTCCCCGGAAAAACCCAATGCGGGAAAACTGGTGCAACAGTTCTAAGGGTTTTATTATATACAGATTCCTTGAGTACAACTAGGGTGCCGAACGGGCTCACCCAACAGAGATTGTTACACGGCAGTAATACCTCTTCTCGGAGACAGATATTCAGCTAGTCTGCCCCACGAAAATCCTTTTGGCGCTTCTCCAAGGCTCTGCGTCAGCCCTGCTAGCTTCAACATAGCCCCTGAACCCTCTGCGTCAGCCTTCTACCTCTCTGTGTCAGCTCTTTGGCCTTCTGCGTCACTCACGCATGCCCCTCAGCCTCTACGTAGTCTTTCGCTACCTCTACATGGCTCTTGCTGCCTTTGTGTGGCTCTGGTTGCCTCTGCGTCGGCCTCTTCAGTCATTGTGCTGACCCTCAGGTACTATCTCTACCTCTCTGCTATGTACTCACTACCCCTCGCTGCAACAGATCACTTGTTTGAATTTTCTCAGCAAACCTCGCTCCAGAAAGTCGAACTGACTGATCAATCTTGGTGTATCTCCAACTGACCCTCAAGCATCCTCTTATGCTTTTCCTGCTGAGTCTTCAATGGTCGAGATTAAGTCCTTAATCAACAGCTAAGATTAGATTTGGCTTGATCCATGTCATTTAAAACATTCTCACCCAGTTTTATATTAATACCCATTAATATTTTAATTTGCCTAAGTTTAGACTTAGGAACCCCATTAAAAATATTAATTATTTTAATATCTCTCTAACCGGGTGGAATTTCCCCAAACCATTTCTGGGTCTTGGAGATCTCATGTGCTTTAGCCTCTCCACCAATTTTCATGGCTAGAACACATCCGATGCTACCACAAACCAACACGGAAGGCTTTGATCATGAAGCATGGCACGAATGGCTTCTACGATAGAATGGTTCTTCCTTTCAGCAACACCATTTTTCTCGAGAGTATATGCAGTAGTAATCTCCCTCTTAATGCCAACTTCTCTACAATAATTATAGAACTCACGTGATTCATATTTGGTTCCATTATTGGTCCTCAATACTTTGATCATCTTCCTAGTTTGACTTTCGACCAAGGCTTTGAAAGAACAAAACCATGAGAATACTTTGTCCTTCTTCTTCAAGAAATATATCCAAGTCTTGTGAGAGAAATCATCCATAAAGATAGCATAATATAAATATCCTCCCAAAGAGTTCATGGGCATCATACCAGATAGATCAGAATGAACCAATTGCAATATTTCAGTAGTTTTGCTATCACTTGAGGGGAATGGTCCCCTTGTATGCTTTCCTTCGGCACACCCCTGCCAAACACCTTCATGTTCTACTTTAAATTCGGGCATACCTGTCACCATCTTTCTCACATCGGGTAGAGCCTTATAATGTAGATGGGCAAACCTCTGGTGCCATAATTCAGAATAAAGTGATGTGTTGCAAGACATAGCTCCCAATGGACTTCCTCCAACTTGATATAGCCTATCAACCCTGAATCCAAGTGTAAATGCATCTTTGAAATTTTTATTCCACATACGTACCTTTCCATCGATGAATGCTACCTTGAATCCTTTGTCCTCCATCGTCAAGATAGATACCAGGTTCTTCTTTAGATCGGGTACATACAGAACTTCTTGTAGATGAATGGTGTTACCTTGATTCAATTGAAGAGTAACGTTCCCAACTCCCTTCACGGAATAGGTGACATTGTCTCCAAGGATAATTTCCAAATTTGTATCTTTTTCAATCAGATTTGAAAGAGCCTCCTTATACCCAGTGAAGTGCCTTGAAGCACCACTATCAATCAACCAATTTCCCAAGGTGTTCGAAGGAGAGGCAGTAGAGAGGATAGATATAAGATAAAATTATTTTTGCTTGTTATCAACAACATTAGATTCATCATACCTGGTGTTTCTTGATCTCTTGGGAGGGCGACCATTTCCTTGATGAGGAGCAGGAGCATTCCTTTTTCCTCTATTGTTGAATCTGCCATTCCTTTGATTGTTGATGCCCCTAAAATTGTTGTTGTTGTGGTTATCATCATCATGAGGTGTATCCCTTCTATTAGGAGAGTCTCTAGCATAGTGGCCAAACTTGTTGCAAATGAAGCATCTCCCCTTCCTTCCATTTTTAAAACACGGACTTCCTTGACATTGCTTCTTTGAACCCGCATTGTTCTTCTTTTTAGCATGAGCGGAGAATGAAATAGGATCATTACTATTTGAATACTTATCTAGTTCCATCATCCTTGTTTCTTCTTGAGAACATCTAGTCAGCAATTCTTCAACACCTGGAATCCTGTCGTTGTTCAGAATAGTAGTGTTGAACACGTGCCATTCACGAGGGAGTCCTCCAAGTGCAATGAGAGTGAGCTCCCTGTTGACCACTACCGGTCAACTGCCCATAGCAATACACCCCCTTTTCTTCGCAAAAAGGGATAGCGCTTGATCGACATGTCCGTGCCATCCTTCAGCCATCGACAGCTTGATCAATTTATGTTGTAAACCCAGTCTGCATGTATAAATTGTAAATAATCTTAGCAGATATGAGTCATGTCTGTAAATTGCCTAGGAGGACCTAATTTTCTAAGTGATAATCTACGTTCCGGAAGGTTTTTCGTCTCACCGATCCATGATCGGCAAAGTTTTCCTTCAGCCTAACCCCAAAGCCGGAATGGATTTTGTCATTAGAATTTTAGGAGAATCCTAGTGTGTTAATCTGCTAGATTATAGTTGTGTCGCAGAACTGGGTGGTTTATGAGGGTCTATATCAAATGGGTTTTCCCCCTTAAGATTTAAATTTGTAAAAGTCATGATCTAAAATGTCTTGAGGGTTAGAAAATGTTTTAATCCCCTCATAAGTCATAAGTCCTAGGTCCTAGGTGTTTTTTTCCAAAGGCTAAGTTCGAGGATCCATTTAAAAATAAATTAAAAAATAAAAAATAAAATAAAATAATAAAATAAAGCAAAAACCCTAAAAATAATAAAATAATAATATTTTTGAGGAAATAAATGCAAATTTTCATTTTTTAATGAATTAACTAATTCGACGGATGAGATTAAGAGATATCTTGATTCTCATCGACGGTCGAGATCATTTCGACATGGATCACTCGAACTAGCCGTTGGGATCTTTTCCTTTAAATAGGGTGCTAGGGGTCATTTGAGATCATTCGATCTGTGAGTCTTGTGCTGAAGAAGCTCTCTTGTAATTCATTTTTTTTGTGCAATAAAGAAGACTTTGGGGTTAAAAATAATAATAATAATAATTTGGAAACTTTTGCCAGATGCAGTCTTAGCTCGGGGACTTATCACGTTTTATTTTTTTCCTGCTGAGGCTAAAATTTTGATGTGGGATTAATGTTTATCATCTTTTATGTGATTTGGCATGCTTGAATGATCATGAATGTAATATCTGGTTAGCATTTAAAATTACGTGGTTGTGTATCAAGCTTTATCTTTCGAAGTTTTAAATTGCTAGATCATCGTTAAAGCATTGTGAATTTACTGGATATCTTGCATCGTTCGAGTTATTTGATGATAAATGATTGCTCTACATGGTTTACACCTCTGCAACATTTAGTGAGTAGTCATTTAAACATTAACTTCATAAGGCACTGGTTTGTTAAACTTAACAAAATCTATTTAGTGTTGATTCCTTTTCGTGTCTCCCAACCCAACTAGTCGACAGTTGGTCTTCGTCACCTCATAGGGTCTACCCCCCTTAGCCGCGGGAGACAGGCTTAAACGGAGAGATCGGGGATCAGAGTGACAACCCTTGGTCTGAGTGTTGTCGTGTCAATCTGTGCGACAACATTTTTTGGCGTCGTTGCCGGGGATACTTTATTCTCGGTGTTTCAACGACTTTTTATCATTCATCGTTCATCTTTCTATCATTCGTTTGAGCCGGCAACGCCAACATTTTTTGGCGCCGTTGCCGGGGACAGAGTTTTTTCTGTCCTTGGTTTATTCGACATTCATCTTCTCATTTTTCATCATCTTTCATCTTTCTCATCTCTCATTTGAGCTGGCAGATTCAACATTTTTTGGCATCATTTGGATCTTATCTTTCGTCATATCAGCAACTTCTCTTCGATTTGTTTCTTGTTTGGGTGGCGACTCCATTTTCTTATTTTTCCCAGACAAGAAACCTCCCTCATATCTACTTGTTGGTTGTTTTTTGGATCTTAGAATTAGATTCATTGTTCAAGTGGCGACTCCACTTCTTTCATCTCTTAATTCTTTTGAGCAGAAATCTCTTTCTATCATCCATTTGATCCCTTATTATTCATCATGGATTATTCATTTAAACCATGTCATTTTACTGATAATCTCCATGATTTTCCGAAAGAGGCCATTTCTAAATTATTTAAGTTCTCAGGTGGTGATTCGGTCGTTGTTAGACAGCATTTAAACAGGTTTACTTGTGTAATGATCATATATTGTAGACTTCCTCAATATAATCATGAAGATTTCAAGATGCGTCTTTTTGTCCATTCTTTAAAGGGTGATGCTTTGAACTGGTTTAATAGTTTTCCTGAAGATTCCTTCATTTCTTTGCAAGACATTGTCAATGCTTTTAAAGATAGATATGGTGATCCAGATAGCTCGCCTTGTGCCCCTAAAATTCTGCAACAAAATGAAAGTAATCTTGTAAAAGGTCCAGCTGTCCAAGACAATTCTTCATATCAAAATGTGACATCCACTTGTACCATTGCAGATCATAGTAGTGTTGACAATGAAAAGGAAGATCATAAGCAAATTATACAAGATCTATTGCTACTGGTAAGAAATATGGAGATAAATCAAACTAATTACGCCAATGATGTGAGAACTTTATGCACTCACCTGGAAAAGCGTAATAGGGAGATGGAGATCATGCAAAATCAACATAGTAAGGAAATTGAAGCCATGAAGATTAATCATGACACAGAAATTAGTTTTATGCAAAGCAAGATGTCAGGCTTAGAGGAAAATATGACGACCATGAAAGTTGATCATGATAGGGAAATTAATTCTATGCAAAACAAGTTATTAACTACGGATGAAGAAATGACTATCATGACATTCGATCATAACAATTAGTTAGCTACCATGCAAGCAAATCATAAAGAAGAAATAAACTCTATGCGGTATTGCTTGATGAACATAAAGGAAAAGAACGATAAAGTAATAAAAGATATGAAAGAAAACCATGCCAGACAAATCAGTGCTATAAAGGTTGAACACTCTAGTCAGATAAATGCTATTAAAATACAAGTTCAAAAGTTTCAACAATGGTCAGAGGATGAGAGAAACCAGGAGACATCAATAGATCAGGAGCCTTCTCATGTGTTGCAACAAGTTCCATCTTATTATGAGGAGGTCATTGGTTCAATTGAAAGGTGGTTAATTGAAGGTGATCCAGATAGAATTAAAAATGATAAAGATCAGATGCAGGATAAAGAAAGACATGTCACGCATATCTTACATACTTCATCTGATAGCTTTGAAACAGAAAGTTCCACGTCATCAGTAATACAGCCTGCCACAAAGAAAAAGCGCAAGAGAAAGAGAATGAGAAGAAGATTTGATGCATCAGACGGCCGCGAGCAGCTTGATTTTCGGATAGCAAAAAGTCCTACCATATGCAGAATTAGACATGGCACATCCGACAAGCAGCCGACAGATTTGCCTGAAAGCAGGAAAATGCTCAGTATACACTATATTGAACACATCTGATGCCAGGGGCATCCGCTGTATTTCTAACCCTACTCCTTGTTTTTTCAGCATTTTCATTTCTGTTTTAGGATTAGATTTACTTTTCATGTTACTAGATAGTTAATAAATGAAGAGCTTTTATCTTTCCTGTGCTTAATGTATATGATGATTTTTGGATGGACGCTACTTATATTTTGTTGTGTGTTGCATGGGTGCAGATTCTGGATTCTCACATTCCTACAGTGCAGCAACGTGTCCCCAAGTAGAGCCAGATGTTGACCACTACCGGTCAACTGCCCATAGCAGTACACCCCCTTTTCTTCGCAAAAAGGGATAGCGCTTGATCGACATGTCCGTGCCATCCTTCAGTCATCAACAGCTTGATCAATTTATGTTGTAAACCCAGTCTGCATGTATAAATTGTAAATAATCTTAGCAGATATGAGTCATGTCTGTAAATTGCCTAGGTGGACCTAATTTTCTAAGTGATAATCTACGTTCCGGAAGGTTTTTCGTCTCACCGATCCATGATCGGCAGAGTTTTCCTTCAGCCTAACCCCAAAGCCGGAATGGATTTTGTCATTAGAATTTTAAAAGAATCCTAGTGTGTTAATCTGCTAGATTATAATTGTGTCACAGAACTGGGTGGTTTATGAGGGTCTATATCAAATGGGTTTTCCCCCTTAAGATGTAAATTTGTAAAAGTCATGATCTAAAGTGTCTTGAGGGTTAGAAAATGTTTTAATCCCCTCCTAAGGCCTAGGTCCTAGGTGTTTTTTTCCAAAGGCTAAGTTCGAGGATCCATTTAAAAATAAATTAAAAAATAAAAAATAAAATAAAATAAATAAATAAAAAATTTAAATAAAAATAATAAAATAAAGCAAAAACCCTAAAAATAATAAAATAATAATATTTTTGAGGAAATAAATGCAAATTTTCATTTTTTAATGAATTAACTAATTCGACGGATGAGATTAAGAGATATCTTGATTCTCATCGACGGTCGAGATCATTCCGACATGGATCACTCGAACTAGTCGTTGGGATCCTTTAAATAGGGTACTAGGGGTCATTTGAGATCATTCGATCTGTGAATCTTGTGCTGAAGAAGCTCTCTTGTAGTTCATTTTTTTTGTGCAATAAAGAAGACTTTGGGGTTAAAAATAATAATAATAATAATAATAATAATTTGGAAACTTTTGCCAGATGCAGTCTTAGCTCGGAGACTTATCACATTTTATTTTTTTTTCTGCTGAGGCTAAAATTTTGATGTGGGATTAATGTTTATCATCTTTTATGTGATTTGGTATGCTTGAATGATCATGAATGTAATATTTGGTTAGCATTTAAAATTACGTGGTTGTGTATCAAGCTTTATCTTTCGAAGTTTTAAATTGCTAGATCATCATTAAAGCATTGTGAATTTACTGGATATCTTACATCGCTCGAGTTATTTGATGATAAATGATTGCTCTACATGGTTTACACCTCTGCAACATTTAGTGAGTAGTCATTTAAACATTAACTTCATAAGGCACTGGTCTGTTAAACTTAACAAAATCTATTTAGTGCTGGTTTCCTTTCGTGTCTCCCAACCCAACTGGTCGACAGTTGGTCTTCATCACCTCATAGGGTCTACCCCCCTTAGCCGCGGGAGACAGGCTTAAACGGAGAGATCGGGGATCAGAGTGACAGCCCCTGGTCTGAGCATTGTCGTGTCAATCTATGCGACAACACTCCCTATCAGCAATAACTTCTTCAATGGAAAGAAAATCATTTTTTAATCTCAGTAATCCTCATGAACTAGGATTTAATGTCTTCACCTCTCCCCTTCTTTATATCCTTCAGCTTGTTTTTTAGAAAGAGAACTTGGCTTGCCTTGCTAGCATTGAACATGCCAACCAACTTATCATATATCTCGTTTAATGTGTTCAAATCAAAGACATAAACAACTAAATGCTTATGAATAGAATCCCTGATGATCTTCTTTGCGTTGACTTCATCCTTTGTCTTAATAGCAACCGGTGCATTAAAAGGAGGTTCAGAAATCTTTCCCTGCACATAGTCCATAACATCTTGCTCTTCTAAAGTCAAATCAAGAGACATCTTCCATGCATGATAATCAAACTTATCATGAAGCTTGTCATCAGATTTGAGTAGGATGTGGAGGCCATTGACTCTTGTCCAACAAATCTTAGGTATTTCTCTTTTCAATGATTACTCTTTTCACTCTTTCTTGGGCTTCGTCTTCACCTCAGCTCTGATACCATGTTAATTTTAAATAACAATGGTATGTTCTATGCTTAAGAGAAATTTACTTCAATTTTCTTATTATCCCAATATCAATTTCTAGATAAGCAATCACATTAACATGATAGTAAATGCAAATAGAACATAAATAAAACAGTAGAAGACAAGCCAAGACAAGAGGACACAAGATATGGCGCCAGCCAGGGACAAACCCCAATGTGGAGAAACCCTTTGATCAATTCTTTTTATTATTCTTCAAAAGTTTAGCAAAGAGGGAGAGTACAATATGCAATATTCACTTGCCTAATCAAAGTGAATTTTGTCCAGTCAAATAGCAGCCACAAAATGTCCTAACCAGGAAGTCAACAGGGCAGATTTTGACCTCTAAAACAGCTTGGTCAAACTTAGTCAACTCAGCCTCTAACAGCAAATCAAATCAGCCCAAAACAGTCTGAAAAATACTCAATCAAACTTGGTCAAAGTTGTATTCAAACCATTCTACAATCAACATTGGTCAAACAGTACGGATTCCCTCGATTTTTGTGCCCAAAAATGCAACCTACACAAACAAAAAGAATCCCACAAATACGCAGCGAAACAAAGTCATTGTTGTTGGTCAAAGCTTCGTCAAATTGTCCCTAAAATTCAATCAACGCAGAAAATAGTGTTCTTCTTCTTTGCACATGTGGAGAGAGGCTGTCCTGAAATCCGTACTCAATCATAAGAGGAGAGAGAGATGTGTGAGAAGGTGAGTGATGTCCAAATGAGGCAAAGGCACCATCTATTTATATGCAAACATTGAGGATGAATAGACGTAATTGTTGGGCTTCTGAACCTACATTAGTTTGTTGGCTGGCCTTGACAATTTGTCTATAAACAAAATAAATTCATAATTCCATTTGTACATGTCACAATGAGATGATCTTTAGATAAATCCTACACCTCTCAAAGAGAGGAATCCAATAAAAATATCGGCTGCATAATATGAGTTGTCCCAAGTGGAGTTTGGCCTTAGTTGCCAAATTTATCAGAAGGCCTTCAAGGAGTTTTGTGCGAAAGAGGGCATCAAGAGAGAGTGGACAGCTTCATACAACCCGGAACGAAATGGGGTCGCTGAGAGGAAGAACAGGACGATAGTCGGAACCGCGAGGGCAATGTTATATGACCTGGGCATGCCTAAATATCTCTGGATAGATGCATGTAGTACAACAGCATACATTCATAATAGGGTCCCTCACAAGGCGTTAGGGAATATGACATTAAAGGAGGTGTTTACAAGGAAGAAGCCAAAGGTCGAGCACTTCAATATTTTTGGTAGCATAGCTTATTGTCATGTTCCAAATGACATGCAACAAGTTGGATTCGACTACAGAAAAGGGATATTTTGTTGGCTACAAGGAAACATACAAGGCATACATGATCTACATTCCAGGTAGCAGGAAGATTATCGTGAGACGGGATATGAAGTTCCAAGAGGAGAAAGCCTTCAGGAGATCTCGCGAGTTGCCAACAGTTGATCAGAGTGAGCCAACGGAAGCTCCAAGGCATGAATGGGGATCTCAGGCTCAAGGCAAGAGTACAAGTACAATGACCAACACAAGTTCAAAGGAGAGTTCACAATAGTTGGAGCAGCAGCAGACAGAGAGAGGAGCAAGAAGCTCAACCCACCACTAGTGGGAGAAGAAACAGAGAGGTGCTTCTTATGTTATAAGATGTGCAAGAGTTTATGGAGCTCCTAGATCGAGCACCAGGTAGAGGAGACTACCAGAAAGGCATTCAGGATATAAGGTGTTGATGAGCTAGCTCATTGACAGTGAGCCTTCTAGTTATCAGAAAGTTGCACATCACCAGGTGTGGCAGGATGCAATGGTGGAGTATAACTCCATCATGTTGAATGATGTGTGAGAGGTTATGCCTAGACCGTTGGATAGGGCAGTGGTTGGTTCCTATTGGATCTACAAGATCAACCACGTTGCAGATACCAGTGTGGAGAAGTACAAGGCTAGGTTCGTGGCCAAGGGTTTTGCTCAGAAGGAGGGCATAGACTATGAGGAGACTTTCGCTCTAGTGGCCAAATACACTTCCATCAAGGTTGTGATCTCTCTAGCAGCACAGATGGGAAGGCAGATTCATTAGATGTTTGTCAAGACAACGTTTCTAAACGGAGTAAAAGAAGAGGTGTACATCGAATGGCCAGAGGGATTTGAGACGCATGAGAGGGATAATCATGTATGCAGGTTGAAAAGAGCATTATACGGACTCAAGCAAGCTCCGAGAGCATGGTATGATTGGATCGACAGTTACTTGCAGCAGATGGGCTTCGTGAAGAGTGAAGCGAACTAAAACCTCTACTATTTAATGGTAGGAGGTGAGCCTCTCATACTCGTGTTATATGTGGATGATCTATTTCTGACGGGATCACTAAGGCTTATAAAGGACTGCAAAAAGGATTTGGTAGCACAGTTCGAGATGAAGGATTTGGGGTTGATGCATTATTTTCTAGGTCTGGAGGTATGGCAAACAGATGGGGAGATATTCCTTGGTCAAGGGAGATATGTTATGGAGATTGTTAAGTTTTGGGTATGTTCTATGCTGGAGCAATTTATTTAATTTCTTTTCCATATTAGCAATCACATCAGCATAAAGTAAACTGCAGATAGAACATGAATATAAATCACAGAAGACAAGCCAAGGCAAGAGGACACAAGATATGGCGCAAGCCAGGGACAAACCGCACAATGTGTGGGGAAACCCTTGATCAATTCTTCTTTTATCTTCAAAGTTCAGCAGAGAGAGAGATGGTACAAATACATTTGAAGTCAACACTTTGACTTGCCAAAATAAGAGATCAGACATCAGAGATATTTCATCATGATAGGATAGTTCTGATGACAAGGACTACAGATCTGAACTCAGGTGAAGGCACACTTCTCAGTCCTCATACTTCAACTGATTCACTATGCTGCATCCAACCACGCTGCGTCCATCACCATGCTTATCCATGCCTTAGAACAACAGTATTTAACACGTTGTTACAGCGATTTCCATGCTGCTCCTTTACGCTGATATATGTCTCCTTTATGTTGCGGCCAGGCTTCATTTGCAACGTATAGAAGCTCCCTTAGATAGTTGTAGTTGTGACAGCGGATAAGGGCACCTTCAAGTCTGAGATTAGGGCCTCTTCTAGGCCTCCTTACTACGGCTTAGGACAGCGTATGAGTAGCATATAGAAGGCATGTCCTAGCTGCGTATATACATCCTTCTTGACCAAGACATCAATCCCTTATTCTGCAAATGTTGAGATCACCATCATCACTGCTACCAAGCGTATGACAACACCCTATCATTGTTGATGTACATTCACATTAGTGCCACTGAGATCAAATTTGTGAGATCATCTTTCATACCACCATTCAAAGAGTTGTATCGAGATCAGGACTCATGATCCTATAACTATCATAAGATTGTATATCACAGAGATCATTCCTTGATATCAATATATACAGTGATCATATGTTGCATCTAACTTGAACGTTAATATCATTACAGATTTGAATGCCGAGATGATATATGAAAAGATCTTCTACATAGTGATGCTAAGAATGTAGCCCTACTTCATTGTTGTTCATTATTCCGAGACTGCTACAGGAAAGAGAATATCGAGGTTATCAGTGGCAAATCCAAACCTTTATCCGTGGTTGCTTCTGAGATTGAATACCCTTCATTGTAATGTCGAGGTTGTCATGATTATGCCGAGAATGTATACCGAGACTGACTGCATGTTATATCATTACAGAGTGTTGTGCGTATAACGCATATATATACAATGGATTGCCTGACTGCATGTTATATCATTACAGAGAGCTGCGTGTTATATCATTTCAGAGAGTTGTGCATATAACGCATATATATACAATGGATTGCATGACTGCATGTTATATCATTACAGAGAGCTGCGTGTATACCTGAGTGTGAAAGTTGTGCGTGTATATATATTGACTGCGTTGAATTCGGATGTCATCACGTTCATTGTCTTGTCTTCATGCTGTGCGTGTATATATATTGACTGCGTTGAATTCGGATGTCATCATGTTCATTGTCTTGTCTTCATGTTGTGCATGTATATATATTGACTGCGTTCATTTGTTACCCTTAAGATGCGAGCCACATTGGTATCTTCATCTTGAATCTCATCCGCAGCATGAAGAATGCTGTCGATATTAGTGGTTCTCCCAAGAGACGATGGAACGCTGGCAATAAGCCCCGCAGTGGGTGCTCTGCCACCCGGCCGGACCCCGCTACGGAGCTGCTCGCGCTGCAACGTTGCTCGAACCAGGCGCTCCCAGTTCTTCTCAACCCTCGCCATGGCTGCAAAAACCGGGACGCCCTAGGGCATGGCAAGCGAAGATCCAGAACCAGAATTCAACCTCACAGAATCACGCTAGACAAGGAACAGAGCAGCTAACAGAGTAGATTCAATCCCCGCGATGGAATTCGATGAAGGGTTTGCACGTTTGCCCCAGTGTTATCAGAACTGTCGATGCAGAAAACGCACAACGAAGTCTGGGTCAGGTTCTATTAATTAAATATCTTGAAGCACTAAAGATCAATTCAGTTTCAGATAAAGAATGAAACTATGGAAGATACCGAGAGCATCATAGGAAATACTCTTAGCGTTTTCCCCTTCTCCAAAAACCCAGACGTGGAGAGGAGATCACCTAAAGAGTGTGTCTAAATGACATCAAATCCTCTTATATTTATACTAAAATGAGGGTGATGAATAGACACGACGGTTGGGCTTCTAGAGCCTACATAAGAGTTGGTCGGCTTGATAATAATTACATAAACAAAATAAATTCATATCTCCATAAATACTTATCGGAATCGGATGATCTTTGGATCAATCCTACACCTCTCGACGAGAGGGATCCAATAAAAATATCAGCTGCCATAAATAAGCCGACCCACATGGAGTTTGGCCCTAGTTGCCAATTTAACAGAGATTCTGAAGAAATTCAGAATGTTGGATTGTAGACCCATATCTACTCCTATGATTACTAATTGCAAGAAGATAGATGTGTCAGAGCAAGATGCAGTGTGCCCCACCTTGTATAGACAACTCATTGATTCTCTTATGTGTGTGGCCAACACTAGGCCATACATTTGCTTTGAGGTCAACACTCTCAGTCAATTCATGGTTGAACCTAAGAGTGTACATTAAACAGCAATGAAGCATGTGTTGCAATATCTATGAGGTACAGTCGAGTATGGATTGAGGTTTACTCGAGGTGATGGTATCAAGTTCATGGGGTATATAGAGGTAGACTGGGCAGGCAGTGCAATGGATTGGAAAAGCACCTTAGGTGTTGCTTCAATGTTTGATCAAGGGTTGTCTCTTAGTACAACAAGAAGCAGAAGTCTGTAGAATTGAGTTTTGCGGAAATAAAATACATGGCAGTGAGCATCGCTACATGGGAGACCATATGGCTTTGGAAGTTGCTAGTGACACTATTTGGCCAGAGGTTAGACTCGACCAATATCTACTGTGATAATCATGGTTGCATCAAGTTCTTTGAGAATCCAGTGTTTCATGACAGGTCAAAGCACAACGACATCAAATACCACTTCATCAGGGATTGTGCACAACATGGATCGTTTCGGCTACATTATGTTTCCACAAATCAACTGGTTGCAAATATTCTGATGAAGGCCTTAGGTAAAACAAAGATTGTTTTCTTCGAGGATAAGTTGGGAGTAGTGGAGAACACCTTCCTCGCTAAGAGGGAGTGTTAGTTTTTTGTAGCTCGAACTATGAGACTAACGAACACAAGACGATTAATTATCTCCAATACCCAAAAAAGTTTCTAAGTGAAATGTCCTAATTAGATTTAATTAACTAGTTTTAATTATTTTCCTAAGTCTAACTTAGGGAAATGGGTTAATTAATCAGGATTAATTGAGACAAATCGATTTTGCTCTAGAGACTTCTAGAAAAGTGATTTTTAGAAGTTGATATGATCTTAACCATCAATTGGAGTTAGATCATGGTCGTTGATTCATCAACAAGAGATTATAAGAGGAGATCGATGGGGCTTTTCGAGATCATTCGAACAAGCATATTTACAGTGACAACAAAGGCATAGTGATAGTGTGGGAGACACCAGCAACGAGTTTTCAACAGGAGAGATTGAGGAGAAAATTTCCAAAGAAATTCTTCATAGTGATTCCAATTTTTCGAGAGCAAGGAAGATGTTGAATTATTCTACAAAAGGAAGGTCAAAACTAGCAATGCAAGTTGCTAGAGGCTCGTTTCAGTTGTCAGTTGCTAGAATAATTTCTCGGAGGCAGTTGGAGTTGGTTTAGCAAGTTGTTGGAGGTAGTATTTCCTCACGATATTGATTTTCGGAGATAGTGTGAGTTTCCGAAGGCCAATTCGGTTTTTTCCAGAGAGCCAGTGTGAATTGCCTAAGAAAGGTTCAATTTGTTTGCAGAAGGAAACTCTTGATTTCCTAATTCGATTTGGTCAGTTGAAGTGGAGAAATTAATTATCGGAGATTTTCCCGTGCTAGGCAAGCAGTCTATGTAATCCTCGATTTGGTGAAGAAATAATAAAAACCCTCATCTGCAGAACTAGCTTTCCCTTCGAGGTTTTTCCAGGGACAATTTGTCCAAAAATATCAGTGTCACATTTTATCTGTGCTAATTTCTTAGTTCCTGTGATTATTTATTTGTGAAATTGAAGTTGTTTTTTTTTTTCAGTATTTGTCATAAGCAATTTACAAAAGACAAATAATTTGCAAAGATAGAAAATTAATAACCAATAACTGCAATAGAATTTCCACAAAGGGAAAGGCTAAGCAGAGCCTGGGTGGAGGTGGATCTTCGTAGGGCAAGAAGGAGAAGGACATCAGCAAAGTCAAGTGCTTTGCAAGTCACAAGTTCGGTCACTATGTCGTGCATTGTCCAAACAAGAAGGTCGTCAAAGGAAAAACTTCTACAGCTACAGCAACGCAAATGGATGAGCTTTCCAAGAAGTTTGATAAGGATTTTGCCATGGTCTCTTGCTTTTGTAGCACCATATCTCGTGGCGTGTGGTTTGTGGACAGTGGTGCTTCTCGTCATATGACGAGATGTCAAGACCTCTTTACCAGCTTCGACAACAAGAACCAATATTTCCATGTAGAGCTCGAAGATAATGTGAGATATGCAATAGAGAGTGTTGGCAGTATATAGTTATAGTTGGACTCGAGAAGTCCTACGAAGGATAAGGAGTTGTTATATGTATTGGGGTTGGAGAAAATCTTGCTCTCCATTTCAGCCATGGTGGACAGTGGACTTGAGGTCAACTTCATGGGAAATGAAATTTTTGTGAGGCCAAGAGGAGCAAATCTCAGGGTGAGGCGTGTGATAGGGATTAGGGAGAGCAACCTATATCTGTTGAGAGGACAACTTGTGAAGGCCCTGGTGCATGACAGTGCAAGCTGGAGTGAGCTTTGGCACAAGAGGATGGAACATCTAAATTGCAAGGCTTTACCATTGTTGAGAGATATGGTCATTAGTTTTCCAAAGATCAAGGTGGAGCGGGAGGGTGTGTCTAAAGGATGTGCACTTAACAAGCATGCTAAGGCAACCATTCCGCACAATGAGACTAGGTCCAAGGGAGTGTTGGACTTGGTGCATTCAGATGTAAGTGGTCATTCAATCACATAGTTCAGCTACTTTGTGACCTTCATAAGTGACTATTCCAGGAGGACTTGGATCTATTTCTCGAAGACTAAGGATGAGGTCTTTAGTCGATTCCAAGATTTCAAAGCTCTTGTGGAGAACCAAACTAGAAAGAAGATCAAGGTGCAGAGATCAAATAACAATGGTGAGTATACCTCCAATGAGTTCAAGGGTTTCTGCACGGAGACAGATATCAAGAGAGAACTCATAGTGCCTTACAACCCTTAGTAGAACGAGGTTGCTTTAAGGAATAACGTGACCATAGTAGGAGTAGCAAAGGCAATGATTCATGATCAAGACTTGCTTCTGTTCTTGTGGGCCTACAATATAGTTGTTTACTTGCAGAACATAAGTCCTCATAAGGCAGTGGAGGACAAGATTTCGGAGGAGGCTTTTACAGGAGTGAGACCAGAGGTGAGCCACCTTCATATATTTTGTAGTCCATTTTTTGTCCATATTCCTTTAGAAAAGGGGACTAAACTAGAGCCCTCTTCTGAGAGAGGGATCTCAACAGGCTATAGTGAGGTCTCAAGGACTACAAGGTCAACATTTCAAGACAAAGGAAAGCCATCATCAGTCAAGATGTCAGATTCAAGGAGGGTAGGACCTTTAGGAGGTCTCATGAGACAGATCCAGTGGTGGTAGAGGAGAGGGAGCAAGAAGCTCTAAAGGTTAAGGAGCAAGCAACAAGGACACAACTTTTAGTTCAAGAGGAGGAGCGAGATGTTCCTTCTAGCTCTATTGAGAGGAGGCCAAAATGGGCCAAGCAGACATTAAGAGATCCAGAGGAGCATGTAGAGGGTCCTAACAAGATGTTTAGATAACGCAGACCACAAGCTAGATTTTCCAACTATATGGCCTTGATGAGTAGCATCAATGATTCTAAGCCTTCTACTTTTGAGGAGGCAACAAATCAACAGATATGGAGGAATGACATGGTGAAGGAGTACAATTCCATCATGAGGAACAATGTGTGGGACGAAGTGTAAAGGCTGGAGGGAAATTCTATGGTCACTTCTTGATGGATCCATAGGATCAAGCATGCAGCAAATGGCAATGTCGAGAAGTACAAGGTAAGGCTCATGGTGAGAGGGTTCTCCCAAAAGGAGCGAGTGGACTACAAGGAAATCTTTGCACCTGCTACCAAATATGCATCTATCAAGGCAGTCATATCTATGTTGAATTTGTAACTATGGTCGGTCTTCATAATGTACTTAGGTCACTTGATGTAATTATATTTACCATTGTAAAGCATAATTATAAATGCTTAAGTCAAAGGAAAATTTACCTTGAGTTAAAGTCCCATTGCGACTTTTAAAAGATGTAAATTCAAATTTTTAAAATGAAATTTTTGGCTCCAAAAGTGACAAGTCGGCTTCCCTCCAAGTCAAATCGACTTTGACCAAGAGACACATCCATTCACCCTAGATAGGCTATTATATAAATGCAACTTGAGTTCCTCATTTTGGCATTCACATTCCTCTCTCAAGATAGTTTTGAGGCAAGTGGGTGGAGGACAAGAAGGGCAAAGAAGAAGGTCGAATTTTCTCTCTCCTCTCTCTATCTAGCAACTTGCATGTATGAAGGAATCTCTCTCTCTGTGATTTGCAAGTTTCTGGGGCAACTGTTGTAGGCCGAAATTCTGGGCAATTGGTTATTGTAGGAGGGCCAAAATTCTGGAAGCACAGGATCAAGAGCAAAGTGCAAGATTAGTTTGGGTGGCTTCACTTGGAGAAGACCAGTGTTTTACGAAACGGCCGAACCGAAACGGAAACGGCCGTTTCAATCCGTTTCATTGCAAATTTTTTTGACCCGGCCCATGACCCGGTTCGGCTGGCCGAGTCAGCTATGACTCGGCCGAGTCAGCCAATGACTCGGCCGAGTCATAGCTGACTCGGTCAACCCGGCCGGGTCCCGTATTGACTCGGCCGAGTCATAGAAAGACGGCTGGGCAGCGTTTTGTAATAAAAAAAAATCAATTTTTTGCTGATTTTTGGTAAAGTTAGTTAGGGTTTGTGGATTCTAAAGGGTTATTGTGATTTGTTTAATGCTTTTGGGGTCCATTTCCCCCTCCCAAACTCTATTTAAGACAGCCAAATGCTCTCATTTCACTCACAGCAGTCTTATGCATTTGAGTGAGAGTCTTCTTTGAGAGTTAGTGAGCAGTTCTTGAGCTTGTTTTGGAGCAGCAGTGAGGAGTCTTGGAGGAGCATTGTAGCTGGAGTGAGGAGCTTCTTGGGCAGCCATTTGGAGCAGCATTGAGGAGCTGATTTTTGGAGCAAGCTTGAGGAGGCAGTTTGTGCCTGGAGGTATTTTTTTCCACCCTTACAAATCTATTTTTGCTTAGTAAATTTTAGTTGCATATCAAGAAAGCTTAGAGAGTGTTTTTTGTCAAATAAATGAACATTGAATCAATTTTTATTTTATTTTTTCATTTTCAGATTGTTTTCCTAGTCAAAAAATGGCACCTAGAGCAAAAGATCCTGCTTGGGCATATGTTGAAATGGTTGATAATCAGATGTGTTGCAAGTTTTGCCATAGGAAAATTAAGGAAGGTCCTGGGGGGATTAATAGGCTGAAACAACACTTGGCAGGGATTAAAGGCAATATTACTGCATGTAAATCTGATCAAATTGGGGAGATTAGAAAGAATTTGTTGGAAAGCTTTGAAAAATTTAAAGAAGAAAAGACTAGGCAAAAAGAGATACAGGCTGAAATTGGGAGGAAGAGGGAGATACAAACTTCAAAGAATGATGGCTGCCAACCCCCACTATGAGTTTGAGGGTTCTTCCTCTATCCCTCAAACTGATGCATCAAACCCTTTCCGTTATGTTCCTCCCTCTTTTGCTTCTGTTCAAGATAAGGGAAAGGGTAGAATGAAGGGTGATGGGACTATCAAAAGTTTTTTCACTCACTCAGGCTCCTCTCCATCAGATGCACATGGTCCTGAAGTTAGTATTAGTAAAGGTCTTGCTCAGCCCACTTTAGATGACCATTGGAAGAAAGAATTGAGGGAGACTGCTTGTGACTACATAGCTAGATGGTGGTATGATGCTGATATCCCCTTTAATGCTGCTCGTTCACCATATTATGAGCCTATGTTTGAGGCCATACATGCTGCTGGAAAAGGCTTCAAAGGCCCTACTATGCAAGAGCTAAGGGGGTTTCGTTTGCAGAAAGAAATTCAATCAATTAATGAGTATTTGCAAGATTTCAAGGAATCATGGGCAAGAACAGGGTGTACCATCATGTCAGATGGATGGACTGATCAAAGAAACCGTACCATCATAAACTTTCTTGCCTTCTGCCCACAGGGAACCATGTTTTTAAAATCAGTTGATGCATCTGATAAGGTAAAAGATGGCCACTTGTTGTTTCAGCTATTGGATGAGGTTATTGAGGGTGTGGGGGTGGCTAATGTTGTTCAAATCATCACAGACAATGCCTCTAACTATGTTCTTGCTGGTAGACTGTTAGAGGAAAAACACAAGACCATCTTTTGGACCCCATGCGCTGCACATTGCATAGACCTCATGCTTGAGGATATTGGAAAATTAGATTGGGTCAGAAACACTGTAGATAATGCCAAAAGCATAACAAAATTTATCTACAATCATACACTGGTTTTGAGTCTCATGAGGAAACACACTGGAGGCAAGGATATCATTAGGCCTGCCATCACTAGATTTGCTACACATTTTTTGACATTGCAATCTATGCTTTCCCAACATAGAAACTTGCAAAAGATGTTTTCCAGTGATGAATGGAATCAAAGCAGTTGGTCTAACAAACCAGAAGGCAGAGAATTGAAAAGGAAAGTCCATGATGAAACTTTTTGGAGAAAGGCAGCAGAGATTGTGAAGCTTGCTGAGCCACTAGTTAAGGTGTTGCGGTTGGTGGATGGGGAAAGGTTGGCTATGGGCTTCATGTATGAGGCTATGGATCAAGCAAAGGAGCAAATAAAGACAGCATACAAGGATAGAGTGGCAAAGTATGGGCCCATTTGGGCAATCATTGATGAAAGATGGAACAATCAACTCCATCGCCCTATACATGCAGCTGGGTATTTTTTGAACCCACGGTATCATTATAAAGCTAAGGAGTCAGGAGCTTTGAGGGGGGAGGTCAGAGATGGACTGGTTGATTGCATTGAGCGCATGGTCCCATCGGAGTCTGATCAGCTGCTGATACATCAGCAGGTCACATCCTTCAGCAATGCAACAGGTACCTTTGGGAAGAACCTAGCAAAGATTGCAAGAGAAGCAGATGAGCCAGGTAAACAAAAATTTCAATTTTCAATTTCTTAATGGTTTTACTTTTTTTATTAAAGTTTGTTAAATCATTTATAATTTTATAATTTGAAAGTTAGATATAATTTGTAATTTTGTTGAGCTTCAGCCTTCATCTAACTCATAATTCATTACACTCCTATGTTTTTTGCAGCACAATGGTGGGAGGCCTTTGGTGGCCAGTGCCCTGAATTGCAAAGGTTTGCAATTCGTATTTTGAGTCAAACTTGCAGTGCATCTGGGTGTGAGCGCAATTGGTCTGTCTTTGAGAGGATTCACACAAAGAAGAGAAACCGTTTGGAGCAAAAACGGTTGAATGATCTAGTTTTTGTCCAATACAACCTTCGGCTCAGACGGAACCAATTGCTGAACAAAAGACCTGATTCAGATCCCATTGTGTTGGAAGACATTGATCCAACATCAGATTGGGTAGTGGAGAGTCGTCTACCAGAGTTTGACCCTAATGAGGATCTTGATGAAATTGATGTTGGAGATCCACTGCAGCGTGTTCAGTTGAATGCAGATCCCAATCCACCAGCCTCAGTCTCACAGCCAGCTAGTAGGACTCCAGTTGTAGGTGCTTCCTCTGCTTAGCCACGACAGAAGCGCAGCCGCATTTGTACTCTATCTCAGCTTGCATCTGCTGCACAGCCTAGTGGTACTGGCACCACTTCTACAGTTGCAGTTGGAGACGATGATGATGAGGAGGAGCCATGGGGCCCCTTGTCTGACTCTGATGATGATGATCCAGAGATTGGTCGAGATGATCTTGGCTCCTCTGGCAGTAGCGACTAGCCTCCTTGGTTATTTGTATTTTGTTTTGACTCTTGAGTCTTTGATCATGTATGATAGACTACAGTTGACTATGTATTTACTATTGCCATTGGGTACACCGTACCATTTTGATATAATGGATTGGTTCATGAGCCTACTTTGATCATATGTTGTCTTCCATGTATATTATAATGTTGTGTGTTTGGAAACTTGAATGAAAATCTTTAAAATTATGTTTAAAATATTTAAAATTATGTTTTTTTATAAAAAAAATAAATATTTAATGTATTTTTTACAACGACCGAGTCATTGAAATCGAGCCGGCCGAGTCATTACCGAGTCCGAGTCCGAGTCCGAGTCGATCCTCGGCCGAGTCCGAGTCCGAGTCCGAGTTGTAAAACATTGGAGAAGACCAGGTTTGACCATAGGTCTAGGTGTGTTTCTTCTTGAATAAGAAGAATTTCTCTATCGAAAAGGTTGTTGGGTTTTTCCCATGGTAGATCTTGTCTCTCTTTATGTGCATTGTGATCTCTACTATTCTACTATTCTTTATCGTTGGATTTCTGAAGTATAATTGTTGAATGATATATTGAAATAAGCTAAAAGAATATATACGTCAAAAGTAATTATCAGAATGTCAGAAATATTGCGTTAACCCTAATTGCACTAGCAAATCAACATAGTATCAAAGCTTTGGTGATAGAAAGAAGGTACACTGAGATCACTTTTGCAAAAAACATAGAGAGAGCATTTTATTAAAGTCCGTGTTGTTCATTGCAATCTATGGCTTCTCACATGAAATCCGAAAACAAGCTAGAGGGAGCATCAAACTTCAGAGCTTGGAAAGTCATAATAGATCTTACTCTTGCCAAAAACAAATTGTTGGATATTGTGACAGGAAAGACTATTAAACCGACTGATGCAACTAGAAAAGAGAATTTCAAGGAGGATGATATTACTCCATTAGAGATCATCTCATTCCCTCCATTGCAAAGCATGATACCTGCAAGAATATGTATGATGCCCTAACAAATCTCCACACTATCAAGAATGTTGGTCAGTCCGTGAGTATGAAGAATGAGCTCTAAAATACGAGAATGACTAATGACGACATTGTGGCTCCATACTTCATAAGGATTTCGCAAATAAGAGATCAAATTCCAACCATTGGAGAAACTATCTCTGATCAAGAACTTATGGCCTAAGTTGCATGAAGCGCCAAAACATTTCGGAGTTTCCGAAACGGGTACATTTAGAAACGTCACCTCCCAAAAATGGAAATGTCAGTCGAAGCATCATATATGTTTATATATATATATATATATATATATATATATATATATATATATATATAGATATAGATATAGATATATATATATATATATAAGTGAATAACACATTATCTTGCAAGAAAAAAGAGAATAAGACCCATAGATGACAATTTAGAAGGAAAACCAAGTCTATATTAACTCTCATAGATGATTACATGATGGTCGAGTTTGGGTCGAGTTTCTAAAGTTTCGGGTACAGGTACGTCCCAAAACGTCGGGTTCCTAAAAGTTTCGTGCAACATATCTTATGGTTATAGCATTCAATGGTCTCCCTAAATCATGGGATGCATTTGCACCAAGCATAAGCAGCTAGAAAGAAGCTCCTTCATTTGAGAAATTATGGACATCATGTGCTCAAGAAGAAGCAAGACTAATGACTAGAGACCGTCGAGATGAAAAAGTTCAAGCCCTTGCAGTTCGCTTCAAGAACAAGGGAAAAAAGAAGTTTGAACCTCAACATAAGAAGGAACAAGAGAAATAAGAAGTTTGGACCTCAGCATAAGAAGAGATCTTCTTCCTCTAAGAAGAAGAAAGACTTATCAAAGATACAATGTTGTGGTTGTCAAGAATATGGACATTTCAAGTGATTGTCCTGATATGGCTAACAAGAAAAGAAAAGGGAACAACATGCTTCCACGGCATAAGTTGAAGAAGATGAAAAACCAAAGAAGCCCAAAGGTGAAAAAGATTTCTTCTACTATTTTGCTTTGACAAGTTCCTTTGCAGATGATGATGACATGTGGCTGGTAGATAGTGGAGCATCAAAATACATGATTGGAGAGCGTGGGAATATTTCAAGCATGACATAAAGGAATTTGTCTCTAAGTGTTGAATTGGGAGACAATAACAACTATGCAGTGAAAGGAGTTGGAAAGGCATTAAATAGAGCTGGAATATGGTAATAACATTCGTCTCAACAATGTCCTTTATTTACCAGGTTTGAAAAAGAATCTTGTCTCTATTTCTTGTTTAGAAGATAGAGGAGATAGGGTTGCTTTTGTGGATGGAAAAGTGCTTGTGTGGTCAAAAGGCTCTAATATAGATGATGTTACGGTTATTGAGATTTGTGATGGAAGACTGTATAGACTTGTGAGTCAACTAGATCAAGCATTAGTACATGACGAAATAGATCCAAGTGAGCTATGGAACCAAAGGTATGGACATCTTCATTTTAGAGCATTGCCTGAATTAAGTGAAATAGTTTCAGGGGTTCCTAAACTAAAAATAAAGAATGATGGTGTATGCAAAGGTTGTGCTCTTGGGAAGAACATCAAGAAACCATTTCCAAACAATGACAATAAATCTAAGGAAGCTTTGGATTTGATTCATTTTGATGTATGTGGTCTGATGCTCGTAAAATCACTTGGTGGTTCGTTGTACTACGTGGCATTCATTGATGACTTCTCCCATAAGACATGGATATATCTCTTGAAGATAAAAGATGAAGTATTTGACAAGTTCCAGGAATTCAAAGCTGAAGTGGAAAACTTGACAGGTAAAAAGATCAAGATATTGAGATATGACAATGGAGGAGAATACACCTCAAAGGAGCTTGTTGCTTTCTGCAAGTAGGTTGGGATTAAAATGAAGCTAATTGTTCCCTATAATTCACAACCAAATGGTGTAGCAAAACGAAAGAATAGATCCATTAAAGAATTTGTCAAGGCCATGAAGCATGATTTGGACTTCTTGTTGTTCTTATAGGGCGAAGCATCACGAACAGCTATGTACATTCAAAATAGAAGTCCTCATAGAATTTTGGAAGCTATGACTCCTGAAGAAGCTTTCTCCAAAAGGAAACCAGAGGTTGGGAACATGAGAATCTTCAGTTGTCAGGTATATATTCATGTTCCTAAGGATAAGAGGAACAAGCTTGTGCCTTCAAGAAAGAATGGAATATTTGTTGAATATAGTGAATCTTCAAAAGCCTACAGAATCTACATTCCAGAACAGCGACGAATTGAGGTTAGTAGAGATGTCACCTTCGATCAAAAAGTGGCATATGGAGGTCTAAGGAAGTCTTTGTAGATTCCTTGGATGGAGTAAAGCAGGAAACCTCAAGGGAGGAACACTCGAGTTCTACAGAAGGTCCTTAAGATCCAGTGGAACCAGTCATAGTTCCAAAGATCAAGATGATATCAGCATGGCTTAGATCCACATTAGAAGAGGCGGAAGGACATGTCGCTCCTAATGGCACATTTAAAGAAGTGAAGAAACCTATGAGGTTCCCCATCTATGCAGCTCTCATGACAAAAATCATTGATGAAGAACCTTCCATGTATGAAGAAGCAACTAATTGGCAGGTGTGGATGGAAGCAATGAATGAGGAGTACCAATCAATCATGAAGAATTATGTTTGGGAAATCATGCCAAGGCCTGAAGGGAAGTTAGTGGTGACTTCCAAGTGGATCTACAAGATAAAGCATGTTGCAGATGGTAGTATTGACAAATACAAGGCAAGGTTCATAGCTAGAGGATTCTCCCAGAAAGAGGGAGAAGACTGTGATGAGACTTTTGCTCCAGTTGCCAAGTACACCTCCAATAGATCCATCATTTCTCTTGCTATTACGTTGGGATGGAATTTGCACCAGATGGATGTGAAGACTGCTTTCCTCAATGGTGTGATTGAGGAAGAAATGTACATAGAGTTGTTGAGAAATCTAAGGGCACCAAAGTAGGTGATTTCCCTTTTCTTGATAACTGCTTGTGATGTGTTTTCACTTCACTAAGTTAGCTTCTTCTTTTCACTTATTATTAATAGTGTTTTTCTATCATGAAAGAGCTACCAAAGCATAAAGAACATTGAGACAAGAGGACACAGTATGTAGGCTATCAACCAAGGCCAAAACCTCTCCAACTTGAGAGAAAAACCCGCAAGAATACTTCTTTTTGAATCTTCAATTGATGAATTCCAAGACCTAGACCGTTGACCAAAAACCCCTCCAAGACCAAGTCAATCCTTGCCTGAAGTCAAAAACCAATTTCTTCTTGCTTCTCCTGCAGTTTCTCCTTCTTTAACCCTCGGCCCTGCAACCCTAGTCTGAAATTTTCTGCCTTGCTCCCTACAATTCTCGGCCTCCTATAGTTAACTATACTTTTCGCACATGTGACAAGAATAGGGCAACTTTAGACCTACTTCTTCTTCGCTTGGCTTGAACTAGCTTCCTTGTGACTTCAGCCTTCAAGTTAGACTCTTTCCTTGTCTCGTCTTGGCCTCCTTGAGATGATTGTACTTCGAATTTGCTGCAATGAAGTCAACCTTAATCTCCTTGCACATGTAAACAGAAAATGGCCAAAACAAATCCAAAATTCTCGATTTCTTCTCTCCTTTTCTTCGCTTGTCCAAGAGACTCCTTGTCTTCACTTGTGAGCTTGATGAGTGATCCCTTGAGTGAGGTCGAGTCCTTCTATATATAAGCTTCTCTCTCAAGCTTTTAAGTTGACTTGTCATTGTCCCTTAGGTCGACTTGTCTTTAGAGAAGGTTGACTTGTTGCAAGTATTTTGACTTTGGTCTTGGAGGGTTCCATGACTTTGTTTTGACTCAAATAATTTTCTTCTACAACATATAACATGCCCAAATGGGTCATGACAATGACTCAAAATCCCTAGAAGCTCTCAATGAGAGCTTGAAATCTAAAAATAAATTCTTCTTGAGCATGAAACTTGTGCCTCAAGAAAACAATAATAAATTTATTTTTCTCATTACATCAAATACTTAAAATCATGATGACATATGTCATTATGAAGACTGAACCTAGTTACATATTTCAACAAGAGAAACCTCAAGGATTTGAAGTATATAGAAAGGAGTCTCATGTTTGTAGGTTGAAAAAGGCCTTGTGTGGACTCAAGTAAGCTCCAAGAGCTTGGTATGCTCATATCAACAGTTATCTGACGAGATTGGGATTTACCAAGAGTGAAGTTGAACCAAACCTTTACTTTAAGGTTGTGAGGAATGCACCTGTGTTAATTTTAGGCAACAATGGTATGTTCTATGCTTTAGAGCAATTTTACTTCAATTTCTTTATTAGCCCAGTATCAATATTTAGATTAGCAATCACATCAACATGATAGTAAAATGCAGATAGAACATAAACATGAACAGTAGAAGACAAGCCAAGTCAAGAGGACACAAGATGTTGCACCAGCTAGGGACAAACCTCAATGTGGGGAAACCATTGATCAAATCTTCTTTTAGTCTTCAATAGTTCAGCAGAGAGAGATAGTACAATTTACAAATCTGATAATTTATAACGGTAGCAAAAGAGCCCTAACCAAAAAAGTCAACGCTAGTCAACAGGGCAGATTTGACCCTCAGCAAATCGGTCAACTTCAACCTCCGAACAGCAAGATAAAACAACCTTCGAAACAGTGAAATTCAGCCCAGTAAAAGTCTGGTCAAACAGCCCACCTGCAGTCAGCCCTAGCTACAACCAATGTTGCTCAACACTTGGTCAAACTATCCAGGAATTCGGTCTCTTGAAATTTCGGCCTCCTAAAATTTCGCTCTCCTGAAATTTTGGACGTGGAGAGAGAGAGGCCCATAAATCCATACCCAATCAATGAGGAGAGAGAGAGAGAAGTGTGAAGATGAGTGTGTCAAAATGAGGCTAAGTCACCTTCTAATTATATGCAATTTTGAGGATGAATAGACGTGACTGCTAGGCTTCTAAGCCTACATAAGTTTGCTGGCCGACCTTGACAATTTGACCATAATCAAAATAAATTCATAACTTCATTTGTACATGTCAGAATCGGATGATCTTTAGATCAATCCTACACCTCTCAGAGAGAGGAATCCAAGAAAAATATCAGTTGTCATAAATAAGATGACCCATGTGGAGTTTGGCCCTAGTTTCCAATTTTAACACTCCCTCTCAACTAGGGAGAACTCCATCTGCTAATCCACTGCCAATCTGTGCTATCTCTACCATCAATGCACTGCCCTACACTGCTCTGCTCTGCTGAACTATGAAGAAGAATAAGTGATCAAGAATCTACTGACCCGAAGTCAGTCCCAATCAAAGGAGAGTGTAATCAGATGATCTTTGATCAATACTACACCTCTCAGAGAGAGGAATCCAAGAAAAATATCAGCTGTCATAAATAAGATGACCCATGTGGAGTTTGGCCCTAGTTGCCAATTTTAACACTCCCTCTCAACTAGGGAGAACTCCATCTGCTAATCCATCTGCCAATCTGTACTATCTCTGCCATCAATGCACTGCCCTACACTACTCTGCTCTGTTGAACTATGAAGAAGAAGAAGCGATCAAGAATCTAGTGACCCGAAGTCAGTCCCAATCAAAGGAGAGTGTGTCATACCACTCTTAATGGTCCAAAGTTAGTTCCAATCAAAAGAGAGTGTCTCATACCACTCTTGCTGACCCGAAGTCAGTTCCAATTAATCCCAGATCAATATCGGTCATCCTAGCATAGGGAATATGATAGTACACGATGCATCCATCGGTAGTACTATGGTCCCTATCCTCATTTCCCTACTCATTGGCCAGATGAGAGGTACTTCCCATGAGTCCCAGACTGCATGGGTAGGATGTCTTAGCAGGAGAAGGATGAACCACTCATCCTGCCTACATGTCACCAAGGGGTATCGCAGGGGAAGGCTGAACCACTCACCCTGTACACAGCAAACCACTAGGGGAAGGCTGAACCACTCACCCTATGGTTGCTCATCGCTCCAAGAAGTACCCCAAGCCCCTCGGAGCTCCCAGAGCTCAATGTCCATCTCATACAGGACCCTCATAAGAGGGTCTCTCCACGACTCCAAGTCGTTCTTGGAAGGCCAAGAACTTGACCTTCCCTAGGGGCTTTGTCAGAATATCGACGACCTACTCATCAGTCCCAATGTGATGGAGCCTTATTGCTCCTCGTTGTACCATATCCTGGATAAAGTGGTACCTGATATCTATATGCTTGGAGCGATCATGAAACATGGGATTCTCTGATAATCAGATCCCACTCTGGTTGTCGCAGAGGATCACGGTGGTATCCAACACATGTCCAAATAGCTCACTGAAGAGCTTCCTCAACCAGACAGCTTCACAGGAGGCCATACTAGCAGCTATATATTCGGCCTCAGCCTTGCTCAAGGCAACTGATTTCTGCTACCTGCTCATCCAGGACATCGAAGTAGAACCCAAAGAAAAACAGCATCTAGAAGTGCTCTTGTGATCCACTACACTACCAGCCCAATCAGCATTAGAATAACCATGCAACCTCACATCTCTAGCAGTGTATCTCAGTCCATGAGTGATTGTGCCCCGAAGATACCTCAGAAGACCAATCTAATGTATATGATGAGGCTCAACCATATATTGGCTCAATGTGTTAACTACAAAACATATGTCCGGACGGCAGTTCACCAAGAACATCAGTGCTCCTATGAGTTGACGATACTCAAAAGCATTTCCCAATTTAGGTCCAGCAGCACTACCACATAACTTCTTAAAGTTAAGTTCCATCAAAGTAGTCACAGGCTTGCAGTCCACCATCCCAAATCTTTCCAATATCTTCACAACATATTTTCCTTGAGAGAGGAAAATTTCACATGCCTTTTGCCAGACCTCCAACTTTAGGGAATAGTGCAATGGTCCTAGGTCCTTAATCTCAAATTCAAAAGCCAACTCCCTCTTACATTTGTGAATAAGAGGGTTTGCACCGATCAGAAAGAGGTCAACCTTAAAGTAAAGGTTCGGATCGGCTTCACTTCTAGTGAATCCCAACTTCATCAGATAGCTATCGATCCTCTCATACCAAGCTCGAGGTGCTTGCTTCAATCCATAGAGAGCTTTCTTCAACCTACATACATGAGATTCCTAATCATGAACCTCAAACTCCTCGGGTTGTTCCACATAGACTTCCTCTTTGATTGAACCATGCAAGAAAGCAGTCTTGACATCCATCTGATGTAGGTTCCATCCTTGCAAGGCAGCAAGGGTTATGATCGAGCGGATGGTGGTGTATCAGGCAACAGGTGCAAATATCTCATCGTAATCTACACCTTCCTTTTGAGAGAAGCCTCGAGCAACAAAGCGAGCCTTGAACTTTTCTACACTTCCATCAACTCCATGCTTGATTTTGTAGAGCCACTTAGAGGTGACAACCGATTTGTCCTGGTGTCTAGGGATCACATCCCAAACATCATTTTTCATAATTGACTTGTATTCTTCATTTATAGCATCCTTCCATACTTGATGCTTCACAGCTTCTTCAAATGATGAAGGCTCATTTTGAATGATAGTGCTCATGGCGGTCAAATATCCTTGATACTTGTTCGGCTTCTTGCTTTCACGGAAAGTCCCCCTTGGTGCAATGTGTCTCTTGGCATCTTCGAGAGTCTCCCTAAGCCATGAGGGTCTCCTTTTGGAGGAGGAGGAGGATCAATAGGATCCATAAGTTCATCAACATCATGCATCGTTTCGTCTTCTTTTGCACCCTGATTTCCATTGTCAACTTCTTTGTCCTTCCTTAGGATAGGAAGGTTGTTGATCTTCCTGAGGGCCATATCTTCGTCGAAGGTGACATCATGACTTATCTCAACTTCCTTTTGACCAGCCACATAAATTCTATATCCCTTAGAATTTTCATTATAGCCCACAAAGCTTCCTTTCTTCCCAGATGCACCCAATTTGCTTCTTTTCTCTTTCGGCACATGAAAATATACAAGACTTCCAAAACTTCTAAAATGAAAGACATCGGGTTTCTTACCAGTGAACATTTTTTCCGGAGTCTTGGAGTCCAATGCTTGATGAGGGCATCAGTTTTGAACATACACGGCGGTATTTGTAGCTTCCGCCCGGGAACTTCGGAAGGCCTTGATTATGAAGCATCGCACGAACCGCTTCTACAATATAGCGATTCTTCCTTTCAACCACACCATTCTGCTCAAGAGTGTATGGCGTTGTAGTCTCCCTTTAATGCCAGCTTCTCTGCAATAATCTTGGAATTCACTAGATTCGTACTTGTTCCCACTATCAGTCCTCAATATCTTGATTTTCTTCTCGGATTGGTTTTTGATCAAGGCTTTGAAGTGTCGGAACCAAGTGAACACTTCATCCTTCTTCTTCAAGAAGTAGATCCAAGTCTTGCCAAAATAATCATCCATAAAGGTGAGATAATATAAGTATCCTCCCAAAGAGTTTACAAGCATCATACCAGATACGTCGGAGTGGATCAATTGCAATATATCTGTGGTCTTGCTATTACTTGAGGGGAATGGTCCCCTTGTAAGTTTTCCTTCGGCACATCCCAAACATACACCTTTATGCTCTACTTTGAACTCGGGCATACCTATCACCATCTGTCTCACATCAGGTAGGGCCTTATAATGAAGATGGGCAAACCTTCGATGCCATAGTTCAGACTCTAGAGTTGTGTCACAAGACATGGCTCCCAATGGACTTCCTCCAACTTGATACAAAATGTCAACCCTAAACCAAGAGTAAAAGCATCTTTAAAATTTCTTTTCCAAACACATACCTTTCCATCGATGAATGCCACCTTGAATGCTTTGTCCTCCATGGCTGAAATGGACACCAGGTTCTTCTTGACCTCAGGTACATATAGTACTTCTTGCAAATGAATAGTGCTACCTTGATTCAATTGAGGGTAACATTCCCTACTCCCTTCACGGGATAGGTGGCATCGTCTCCAAGGATGATCTCCAAGTTTGTCTCCTTATCTATCAGATTAGAGACGGCTTCCTTGTATCTGGTGAAGTGCCTTGATGGACCACTATCAATCAACCAATTTCCCAAAGTGTCTGGAGGAGAGGCAGTGGAGAGGGTCGATATAAGATAGTACTATTTTTGTTTAGTGTTAACAACATTTGATTCTTCATACCTAGAGTTCCTTGATTTCTTGGAGGGTCGACCATTTCCTTGATGTCTCGCATTCCTTTTTCCTTTGCCATTGGACCTGCCATTCCTTTGATCGTTGTTGTTGAAGTTGCCCCTGGAATGGTTGTGATCATCATCATGCGATGTGTCCCTTCTATTTGGACACTCCCTTGCATAGTGGCCAAACTTATTGCAAACAAAGCACCTGCCCTTCCATCCTCCCTTAGATCCAAGGTTTCCATGGAAATGACCTTTAGACCCTGCATTATTTCTCCTTTTGGCATGAGCGGAGAATGCAGTGAGGTTGCTTCTATTAGAAGGCATTTCTCACTCCACCATTCTTGTTTCTTCTTGAACGCATCTCGACATCTATTCTTCAAACCCTGGAATTCGATCATTGTTGAGGACAGTGGTTCTAAATACATACCACTCAAGTGGGAGTCCTCCAAGGGTGGTGAGAGTAAGTTCCCTGTCAGGAATGACTTCTCCAATCGAGAGTAGATCATTTTTTATTTTAGTAATCCTCAAGAAATAGGATTGAATATCCTTGTCCTTGCCCTTCTTAATATCCTTCAACTTATTCTTGAGAAAAAGAATTTGATTAGCATTACTAACCTTGAACATGTCGACCAACCTATCATATATCTCCTTGGAGGTCTTCAATTCAGAGATATAGGCCACCAAATGCTTGTCAATGGAATCCCTGACAATCTTCTTCGCTTTGACTTCAGCCTTATTGTACTTGGTCTTTGCAGCAGCCAGTGCATTTGAAGGAGGTTCAAGGATTTTACCCTCCACATAGTCCATCACTTCTTTTTCTTCCAAGGTCAAATCAAGAGACATCTTCCATCCAAGATAGTCAGATTTATCATGGAGCTTGTCTTCAATTAGGAAGTACGATGAGGAACCCATTGAACCTTTTGTCCTTGTCCAACTATCTTTGGTGATTGCTCTTTCACTCTTGCTTGGGCTTTGTCTTCACCTCAGCTCTGATACCATGTTAATTTTAGGCAACAATAGTATGTTTTATGCTTTAGAGCAATTTTACTTCAATTTCTTTATTAGCCCAGTATCAATATTCACATTAGCAATCACATCAACATGCTAGTAAAATGCAAATAGAACATAAACATAAACAGTAGAAGACGAGGACACAAGATGTTGCACCAGCCAGAGACAAACCCCAATGTGGGGAAACCCTTGATCAAATCTTCTTTTAGTCTTCAATAGTTCAGCAAAGACAGAGTACAATTTACAAATCTGATAATTTATAACAGCAGCAAAAGAGCCCTAACCAAAAAAGTCAACGCTGGTCAACAGGGCAAATTTGACCCTTAGCAAATTGGTCAACTTCAGCCTCCAAACAACAAGATAAAACAACCCTCAAAATAGTGAAATTCAGCCCAGTCAAACAGCCCACCTACAGTCAACCCTAGTTACAGTCAACATTCGTCAACACTTGGTCAAACTGTCCTGAAATTTCAGCCTTCTAAAATTTTGCTTTCCTGAAGTTTCGGACGTGTGGAGAGAGAGAGGCCCAGAAATCCATACCCATTCAATGAGGGGAGAGAGAAGTGTGAAGATGAGTGTGTCCAAATGAGGCTCAATCACCTTCTATTTATACGCAACATTGAGGATGAATAGACGTGACTGTTGGGCTTCTGAGCCTACATAAGTTTGTTGGCCGACCTTGACAATTTGACCATAATCAAAATAAATTCATAACTTCATTTGTACATGTCAGAATCAGATGATCTTTAGATCAATCCTACACCTCTCGGAGAGAGGAATCTAAGAAAAATATCAGTTGTCATAAATAAGATGACCCATATGGAGTTTTGCCCTAGTTACCAATTTTAACAACCTGTGATCTTACTATTATATGTTGATGACTTGTTTCTAACAAGTGTCGAACGTCTTATCATTCAGTGCAAGAAGCAATTGGCTTCTGAGTTTGACATGAAGGATCTTGGGTTGATGCACTATTACTTGCGATTAGAAGTATGGCAGAAACCTGATGAACTCTTCCTTGGTCAAGGAAAGTATGTATTAGAGATCCTTCAAAAATTCGGCATGATGGATTGCAAATCCATGGTGACTCCTATGGTGACTAACTTAAAGAAGTTAAAAGGCTCTGACTCCGAATTGGTAGATCCGTCTATGTATTGGCAGCTGATTGGTGTGTTGATGTATTTGGTTAACACTATGTCGGATATTTGCTTTGTTGTGAACACCTTGAGCCAGTTCCGCGTAAAACCGAGACAGAAGCATTAGACTACAGCAAAGCACATTATGAGATATGTGTGTGGTACAATAAACTATGGCTTGAGGTATGTTGCAAACAACGATGTACAGCTTCAAGGATATACAACCATTAATTGGGCACAAAGTGCTAAAGGCAAGAAGAGTACCTTAGGAGTATGCTTTAGTTTGGGATATGATATGATATTGTGGATGAGTAGGAAGCAGAGGTCGATCAAACGCAGCATTGTTGAAGCAGAGTACATCGCAGCCAATGAGGCTCGTACTGTAGCAGTCTGGCATTGGAATTTGTTTGCAGGATTGTTCAACCAAAAGTTGGAACCAACAGTGATACTCTGCGATAATCAAAGTTGCGCGAAGCTTTCAGAGAATCGCGTGTTCCATGACAAGTCAAAGCATATTGAGATCAAGTACCACTACATCTGTGACATGGTGCAAAGGAGAGCAATAAGGTTCGTGTACATCTCCACCGATGAGCATATGTTAATTTTAGATAACGATGGTATGTTCTATGCTTTTACTTCAATGTTCCTTATCAACCCAATGACAATTTCCAATTATATCCAGTAGCAATCACATTAACTTAAACAAATTGATAATAAATGCAGATAGAACATAAAAACACGTGCAGAAGACAAGCCAAGACAAGAGGACACAAGATTTGGCAGATGCCAAGGAAATAACCCAATATGAGGAAAACGCTTTGATCAAACCTTCTTATTATTATTCAATAGTTCAGCAGAGAGAGAGTACAAATATCAAATTTACTTGCCCAAGACAGTCCTATCAAAATCAACAATCAACTATAGCCCTAACCAGAAAATCAACGTTGGTCAAAGCAGCACCAAAATGTCCTCCAAGTAACTCAGTCAATAGTAGTCCAATTCGACCTTCCAGGATAGTCAAAGTCAGCGCAAAACAGTTTGGTTAAACACTGCTGTAATTTCTGCAGTCAAATGTTGAAGTCAACCCTGGTCAAATTGTCCCAAACTCCTCGATATTTGTGCCAATAAATGCGACCTCCAAAGATCAAATTTATGCCCTCAAAACACAGTCAAAATTCGGTCAAACAACAAGAGTCAACGCTGCCCTATCACCCTGAAATTTCGGCCAGCAAACAATCCCATAAATTCGGCCTCCTATCACACGTGCGAAGAAGAGAGAGGTTGTCCTTGAGTTGTACGAACCAATCAAGAGAGGAGAGAGATGATGTGGTGTGTTTAGTGATGTCCAAATGAGGAGAGAGGTCACTCATATTTATACAAGTCGTTGAGGGTGTGGAGACACATCTCTTGGGCTTTATTTCACTGAGGCCGACCTTAAAAATTTGAGCATGAGAGACAATAAATTCAAAATTCCACTTCTGCTTTTCAGAATGAGATGATTTTATATCAAAATTGGACCTCTCGAAAAGAGGAATCCAATGCAATAATCATCTCCATCATATGAGTTGTCCTAAGGTGGAATTTGGCCCTAGTTGCCAATTTTAACAGTAGGCCACTGATGTTTTGACAAAGTTGTTGCCGAGGGACAAGTTCGTGTACTTTAGAAACAAGTCGGGGCTCGTTGAGATCACCCGTCTCGTTGAGAGGCAATGTTGATTTGTCTACAACACAAATGGAAATTCCCCCTAAAGGGAGAATGGGTCCAAGAGACCTAGAGGGCTCAACACACAGAAGGACCCTGGAGGAGGACCCTTGATCACACACCAGAAATGGTGGAGTGAGGTCTTCGACCTTGATCACACACCAGAAATGGTGGAGTGAGGTCTTCGACCTTGATCACACACCAGGCATGGTGGAGTGAGGTCCTTCAGCATCTGGATCCTGATCACACACTAGAAGGGTGAAGTGAGGTCCTGGACCCTAATCACACACTGAGTAGGGTACAGTGAGGTCCAATTCAGCATCTGGACCCAATCACCAACCAAGAAGGGGTTGAGTGAGGTATTGGCCCAAAGTGCTCACTAGGAAAGGTGAGTGAATGCTTGCTAGTCTATGGTCTCAGCATTTTGGTCTAGATGGTGGGCATGGGATTCGAGGACTGGTCACTCTGGAAGAGTGAGTCCTAATATGCTAATGACATTTCCATGGGTTTGGTACTGCCTCAGATATGGCCACTAGCAGATATTGATGATAGATGATGATGTTGTTAATAATGGATAAACTTTTCTTTAGATAAATTTGTTCAATTTGAGAACATCTATGACAGGGATTATGAATACCTCGCTAATTAAAACGGAGTGTTGAATTTGCAACTATGGTCGATCTTCATAATGTACTTTTGGTCACTTGATGTAATTTTATTTATCATTGTGAAGTGTAATTATAAATGCTTGAGTCAAAGGAAAATTTATCTTGAGTCAAAGTCCCATTACGACTTTTAAAAGATGTAATGAATTTTTAAAATGATTTTTTTTGCTCCAAAAGTGACAAGTCAGCTTCCCTCCAAGTCAAGTCGGCCCTTGCCAAGAGACACATCCATTCACCCTAAACAAACTACTATATAAAGGCAGCTCGAGTTCCTCATTTGGGCATTTTGCATTCCTCTCTCAAGGCAATTTCCAGGCAAGTGAGCGAAGGACAAGAAGGACAAAGAAGGTCAAATTTTCTCTCTCCCCTCTCTCTCTCAAGCAACTCGCACATGTGAAGGAATCTCTCTCTATGATTCGCAAGTTTCTGGGGCAACTGTTGCAGGGGGCCGAAATTTTCTGGGTTACTGGGACAACTGTTGCAGGGTTGAAACTCTAGGCAACTGGTTATTGCAGGAGCGCCAAAATTATGGAAGTGTAGGATCAAGAGCAAAGTGCAGGATCAGTTTGGGTGACTCAACTTGGAGGAGAAGACCAAGTTTGATCGTAGGTCTAGGTGTGTCTCTTATTGAACAAGAAGAATTTCTCGATCGAAAAGGTTGTTGGGTTTTTCCCCATAGTGGTTTTTCCCAAGGTAAATCTTGTCTCTCCTTTTGTGCATTCTAATCTCTATTGTTCTACTGTTCTTTATGGTTGAATTTCTGAAGTATAATTGTTGATTGATATATTGAAATAAGCTAAAAGAAGATCTACGTCAAAAGTAATTATTAGAATTTCAAAAATATTGTGCTAACCCTAATTGCACTAGAAAATCAACAATCTATTGCATCAGAGATGGGGTGGAGGCAATGTTTTAAAACTCTGACTCCAACTCCGACTCAGTCGAGGGTCAACTCCGACTCGGTATTGACTCAACCGGCACGATTTCAATGACTCAGTGGTTGTAAAAAATACATTAAATATTTATTTTTTATAAAAACACATAATTTTAAAGATTTTCATTCATGTTTCCAAACAAATAGCATTAGAATATAGATAGAGGACAACATATGATCAAATTAGGCTCATGAATATATCCATTATATCAAAATGGCACCCAATGCACTGTCCAATATATACACGATGATGATATAGAGATCAAAACAAAAACGCATAACCAAGGAGGCTATAAATGGCCTCTACAACAAAAGTCTGTGACCAGTACTATTGGTTACTGCTAGAGTTGCTAACATCATCTAGCTCAGTGTTACTTGGGAGCGAGAGCGAAAGTGGGGAGCGAGAACGAAAATGGGAGCGGGAGCGACATTTTCAGAAGCTCCTGGTTTGGGAGCGAATCCCAGAGGATTTCGACAACCAATGTCACTAACATCAAGGTACATAGAGGGATTGGTGCTCTTGATTAAATACGAGTTCCATACCCTAATACATGACAAAATTCAATGGAAGCATTGCAATCCTCCAATCCTAAAATCTTGAAAAACTGATAAGTCTGCTGGATTTTGAATGAAATCTAAAATTCTACTTTCTCCATATGAAATCCAATGAGGCGAGAACCACTCTCAAACATCCTGAGTCATTTCATAGTAATGTTAAAAATTTAGGTAAAAGGATGAAAATGAAGATTAAGGAGAATGTCACTTTTACTTAAAGAATTTAACATTACCATGAAATTTTGAATAGCATATCAATACTAGGAGAAGGGAATGGACTCCAAATAGCACTTAACCAATTTAGAAAACACCTTGGAGTCCCCAACAATCAGCTAAATGTTAAAAAGTTTAAAAAAATAAGAAAATTCGTTTTTTTGGGGTGACTAGCCGGATTTAATGACTCGGCCAAGTAGATGCGGAAATGGCCGAGTTGACCGAGTCATGACTGACTCGACCGAGTCAGTCATGACTCGGCCTCCCGAACTGGTTTTTCTGTCTGGTCATAAAATTCTTCAATGACTCGGATCAACTCGACCGTTTTGGATTCAATTCGGCCAAATTTTAAAACAGTGGGTGGAGGATACATCAGATGCGGAAATGGCCGAGTTGACCGAGTCATGCAATAACTCGCTGAGTTAGTCATGACTCGGCCTCCTGAACTGGTTTTTCTGTTGGGTCATAAAATTCTTCAATGACTCGGATCAACTCGGTCGTTTTGGGTTCGCCGAATTTTAAAACAGTGGGTGGAGGATACATCAGATAGATGTGAAGACTATCTTCCTCAACAAGGTGATTGAGGAGGAAGCGTGGAAGAAATGTATGTTGAGCAGCCTTGGGGATTTGAGGTGCATAGGACAAAGTCCCATGTATGCAATTAAGGCCCTTTATGAATTGAAGCAAGCTTTATGCACATGGTACTCCAAGATCAATGGGTACCTTCTTGGTTTGAGCTTTACCAAGAGTGAGGCAAACTCTAACTTGTACTATGTACTTGTCGAATCCAAGATGCTTATCTTGGTCTTATATGTGGGTGATCTATTCTTAACAAGATCAAGGAGGTTCCTAGGATGTGCAAGAAGTACCTTGCTTCTGAGTTTGAAATGAAGGGCATTAGGCTTATGCACTACTTTTTGGGATTAGAGGTGTGGCAACAACCGAAAGAGATCTTCCTTAGGCAAGGCATGTATGCAGTTGAGATCCTTAGGAGATTCAATATGGAGGATTGTAGGCCTATGTCTACACCTATGATCGCCAACCTGAGGAAGATTGATGCTTCTTATAGTGAGTCAGTGGATCCCACTTTGTATAGGTAGCTCATTGGGTCCTTGATGTATCCGGTCAACACTAGGCTAGATATTTGCTTTGCAATGAACGCACTCAGCCAGTTTATGGTGGAGTTGAGGCAAGTTCATTGGGTGGCCACGAAGCATGTGTTGAGGTACCTTCGTGGTATGTCATAGTTGGGGTAGCATAGCTACAGGGGTACAAAGATTCTGATTGGGCAAGGAGCACAGTGGACAGGAAATCCACTTCTGGATTTTGTTTAAAATTTGGGTCAACGACGATCTCGTGGTTCAACAGGAAGCAGCACTTAGTGGCACTTAGCTCAACAGACGCGGAGTACATGGCAGCAAGTCTAGTGAGTTGTGAGGCCATCTAGCTTTGTAAGATGTTTACAGGTTTATTTCATCTTGAGATGGGACCAGTTGTGATACACTATGATAACCAAAGCTGCATCAAGCTGTAGTGTTTCATGATAAATCCAATCACATAGAGATCAGGTACCACTTCATCAGAGACATGGTCCAAAGAGGTGTTGTGAGATTGCAATACATACCCACAAGGGAGCAGGTTGCATATATTCTTACCAAGCCTCTAGTGAAGGGAAAGTTTGTGTTTTACAGGGACAAGTTGGGGGTGGTGGTCCGTGGAGAATCCCTTCCTAGCTAGGAGGGAATGTTGAATATTGTAGCTACAGAAGATCTTCCAGCTTGGTGTCTTAGCAAGGAAGATCTTGTTTTGTCTCTTTAAGAGCTTGCATGCGACATGCAAGGCATGCATGAGAGTTACATGCGACATGCAAAGCATAAATAAAGGTTGCATGCAACATGAAAGATATGCATGAAAGTTGCATGAGACATGCATGACATGCAATCTATTTATAACTTATTTCTTATGTTTGAAAAGAAGGCTTAAGAAAAATAAGTTACTTGATTTAAGTGACTTACTTGATTTAAGTGACTTATCTTTAGTATCTCGGCGATTTAAATTGAGCCAAGAGAGTTAGAAAATCGGAAAGGCAGAAAGATTTTCTTATGTTGACAATTACTTGTGATATTCTTGTATTCTTATTAACTTTCTTTATGTTCTTCTTTTATCTTCTTCTCATCAAGCAATCATCAAATAAAAAATATGAAGATCAATGACACCAAATATAAGCACTCAGCAAGGGCTAAAACCCCTATGCATGAGAAAAACCCAGTGAAACTCTTCCACTAATAGATTCAAGTCAAATTGAGACAAACCAAGACCTTTGACTAGACCAAAAGACCTTTCTCACTCCATCAAGTCAAACTTCCAAAATGATTATCCAAACTTCAATAATCTCTTCTAGTCAAACAACATACGATTTTGACCTTCCAGCTTCCAGAATTTTGGCCCTACTACAAATCTGAAATTCCAGCCCTCCTGCAACTACATAGAAACTCTCACATGTGGCAAAAAAGATAGATCTTCGGCTTCTTCTGGCTCGATAAGTGTCTCCTTCTTCTTCGCTAAGGTTTTCCCCTTCACTTTAGGTATTTTGCTCTCATTTTTCTCCTCTAGCAACTACAAATCAAAATTGCTTGACTTGTGTTCCAAATGAGGTCGAGTTGTTGCCTATATATAGTGGTTTGAGGCTCCTGTTGAGGCTGACTTGTCTTCTATGAGCTCGACTTGGTGGAGGACTATTTGACACAATTTACATCAAAAAATAATTTTCTTTCTTGACAAACAAAGCCCAAGAAGGGTCTATTACATGACGACATGGGCTAGGACTTATGACATAAACCCTAAAAGCCTAAAATGGAGGCTTTGACCTAAAAATAAAATAATAAAGCATGAAACCCATGCTTAAAAAAAAAATTTCTTTTATAATAAAATTTATCTTTCCTTTCTTTTGACATCATGACTCGGATAAAATTATGAAGACTGACACTAGTTACATTTTTCAACACTCCCTCTTAACTAGGGACTCAGGGAGGTATTCATGATTACACATATACATAGGTACATGGACGAACTCAAAATGATATGTTTCTATGAAGAGTTACAACACGTGCAGTGCTACAGATTATATACTTGACCAAAGTATCCAATCGGGTGGGACTGAGGTGTGTTCCAAGCTTCAGCCACTATAGGTACTATCAGGCTTCCACTCTAACACCAACCCATGGATCTAGGTGCGTATCCAAGGTCGAAGCTCCAAGACCAACGCCACCCACCCTAATTCGGGATCAGAACATCAACACATAGGTCGGCCAGATGTCCTCCCAAGCATCTTGTCGCCCCAAGATGCTTCATCTCTCCCTATCAACTAAATCAGATATATCCACTAGTCCAAGCATGCTTCCAAGATGTTCAATTTCTTATGGAGAGATCCTGCACAATCACAACCCCAATTAGTAATAAACTTTCAATATATATATATATATATAGCACAAACCTTCAGGGTCCTCAATCATTCTGATGTTGCTTAGATCATCATCATATTATTCAAACACATTTCGTCGAAAGCTTCCTTCTTCAATAGCAGCACCAAACTCAGCCTCAACACTTTCTTCCAAAACATTCAATTCTCATTTACAACTTTACAAATATAACTCATGATTAACCATCTATAGTGCTTTTAGTCATTCCTCGATTCTTTCTTCAAGGACTTTCATTATAACTAGCACAATATTCCCTCCCTCCTAACTAGGGAGATATATTTTTCTTTATCCATGCTTCTTCTTTATAACAAAAACTTCTTTCTTTCAGCCACACAAGCTCTTTTATTTGTATCATCATATCATTGGAGAAACTTCAACCTTTTAAGACTTTATTACTTCAGGAACATCATCATTCTTACCGTTCCCTCTTTCAATCATGCTCATCATTATTAAGTTATCTTCAATTATGAAGTAGGTGAACATCTTCAACATCTTGAAGATCATGTATTTGCAAAACTTCAACAACAAGTACAACCAAGTACAAATATACAGGAGCACGAAGTCAACTATATCAAAGTAGGGTTATCATGTTATTACAATGGAAGCATCAAAACAATCAAGCTTTAAATATTAAAACCTAAACCTAGTTAGGTTCACAATCAATAAGAGTTACACCTTTTATATCCTAGACTTCAACAACTTTGCTAGGCTTTTGTCATAAACCCTAGCTTCCATCATCGAAACTTAAAACCTTTAGATATTAGCAATTATATCAAGTTAGCAATCCAATCATAGCATTTTACATCATGGGTTTCAATATTACGCCCTAGAATTTCATATCAAACTCTAATAGGGTTTTGTTACAAACCCTAGATTTCATCAATAAAACTAAATCATGTATATCAACAATCAAGTTAGCATTCTAGCATTTCATATCTAGAGTTTCATTATTATTTTTATATCAATCCCTAGATGCATGCATCAAATTCCAAAATTAGAGATACAACAATTTTACTAGGCTAAGGTTTCAATCATATGGAAGCACACCTAAGGTGTCATTCCTAGGTCTTTACTTTAATTATTACAAGGGTTTTTGTTTATAAACCCTAATTCATCAAACCCTAAAAATATAGGGGTTTATCATATAACCTAGATATTAACAACAAACCCTAAAACGTTAGGGTTCTATATCAACAAACCCTAATCATTAATAGAGAAAGATTAAATCATATGTTCTAGACCTTTTACAAACCCTAAGTAGACTAGGGTTTTATTGCTATAGACAACATACCCTAAGCATCAGAAGGCTAGGGTTTTATAGTGAACCCTAAAGAGTAGGGTTTCATCAAAATGAACAAATGGCACGAGATAGTATGACAAGGGTAGATTCAATCTAGTGATTAATCACCCTAACAAGAATCTTTGTGATTCAAAACCATAGACACAAGAAAGTTAGTGATACAAAGCAAATATCAAATAAAGAATAACCATACCTACTTGTAAGATGAAGATTTGCAACAAGTCAAACATACCATGAATTGTTCTTTAACAAACCTTGTAGGATATCATCTTCTCTAAAGGGTTTCCTTTGCAACAGAACTTCTTTCATGATTCAAGTCTTTCTTTGAAGTTTCCTCCATAATCCTTGCATATTCCTGCGAGTTTTCCTACCAAAGAGAGGATTATGAGTATGCAATACAAATAGATCTCGATGTGTGGAGGAAATCAAACATGAAAGAGGAAACAAGGAATAGTATACTTATCTTTTGGTAAAATGGTAAAGGCTCCCTCTTAATCTAATTTTTCTGAGAGATACCTACAACTTATCAAAAATAAATTCAAGAATTTCTAACAAGACATATTAGATTTATGAACTCTAGAAATCAAAGTATAAAAGAAAACTTTACAAAACAATATGTTGGGCGCGGGATCCCCCAAGGGAAATTTTGGGGCTTAAAGCCCAAATTTTTGGCTAAATTCGATGAAAAGACTCCGTGTTTTGTGGGCACGGAGCGCGAACTTGTAAATGAGTCATAGGGTTGTCCGCCCCCATTTTTGTAATGTAATGTCGGCTTTAGAGATCTACCCATGGTCCGCGGACCATGGGATTGTATAAATAGAGCGAAGCTCTAAGTTGTAGAAAGGAGGTCATGAAAATAGAAATCCTAAGGATGAAGAGTTGAGTCTTAGCTGAAGTGTAAGGTCGAGTCTTTGGGTCGTAGAGTAGGAGAAGGCTCTGCAGCTGAGTGCGCAGAGGCCTAGTAGTCCGCAGCTTAATGCGCAGACCCCTGCAGCTGAGTGCGCAGGGCGAGTTGAGTCTGTAACCTTTGGAGAAGTAATAAAGAGAAGCTTCATATCATTTTTGTATATCTTTTTATTGTTTTGTGCATTGAATGTATTGGGTATAAATTGCAATTTCATTGTTTATATGGTGCGCGAACTTATATGATTGTGTTGATTAAGTGAATATAAGATAAAGTATCTGTTTACGCAAAGTTAACTAACAGTTATAAGAAGATAAGTAAGATCCGCGGTGTAACTTGGGGAAATAGCGTAGATCGTTGCCTTAGCAGCGCGAAAGCACCTCAGCCCCTGGTTAGGGCTGCGCGAAGGTGATTATAACAGATCGTGAAGGCCTCGCAGGTCAGGGCAGTGCGCGAAGTGACCTGCGTGAAGCCATTCACAGTTGGACTAAATCGACCCCTCAGACATCTCAAGGGTGCGGAAACTTGGTTCCAGCATCCCCCCATACTGCTTCGGGTGAGACCTCAGTCCGTGCTCCACGAGCTATTGCCGAAAGGGCCAGTAGTGTAGGGATTTGTTTGGCTAATTAACTCTGAACCTGGGTCAGGCCCCATCAAGCCAACAAATGGTTCCGTTGCCGGGACAAGAATCTGCATAGAGATGTTTGATGTCGTATCATTGAAATCCAACTAAAAAGGAAATTGAAGATTGGTTGGACAGGAGAATTCACGAATTCGCGACACAGAAGAACAGGAATCCGCGACTATCAAAGTGTAAAGTTTTGTAGATGTTCTATGCTAAGAGCAATTTCACTTTTCTCACAGCAATCATACTAGTAGATAAGCAAAATGCAGATAGAACATATAAGCAGATCTTACAGAAGACAAATCAGAAACAAGAAAAATGTATGTGTTCGTTTCGGCGGTCAACAGGATGCTTCAACCAGCAAAGTCTCCTTTGGTCAGCCAGCCCAGCATGTGTCACAACAACCCTCCAACCAGTAGATGAGTCAACCCAAGTCAAACTTCTGCGAAACCCTAGCAGCAGAAACCCTAGCAGCAGAAAGATCCTCTTCGTCCTTCCTACGTCTGGCTGAAATTCGTCCTCCAGGTAGCTCGTACTTTTAGGATGAGAGAGGAAGATGTGAGTTGTGTAGTGATCAAATTCTCTCCAACTTTTCCTGTATATATATACATCAATGAGGGTGTGTGACACATCTGTTGGGCATGTGAGCCTACATTACAAAACTGGCTGACCTTGCACATATAATTTATTAAGAATAATAAATTCAAAATATAAGTTCTGCTCATCGGATTAAGACTATTTTTATATGGATTTTACACCTCTCAGAAAGAGGAATCCAACAAAAATATTAGCCTCTTAATCTGAGCATCAGAACATGGAGTTTGGACCTAGTTGTCCAATTTTAACACTCCCTCTCAACTAGGGAGAACTCCATCTATTAGTGCAATTAACATCGTGAGTCATCCCGCCGAAACTTGCTTTGCTGGCTTCTTTATTTCAGAACAGAAGTGGGTCAGTCACAAAGACATCATTCCCCGACTGACATAATCAGTCCAGAGGTCCCAGACCTCACAAATCTTGATCCCAGATCAAGTGGTTGGACCATGCCATCCTAGATAGAGAGTACGGCAATCTCTGATGCGTCCATCAGTCTTTGCTAATAGTCTCTAGCTTTTCCACACCTCATTGGCCAAATGAGAGGTACTTCCCATGAGCCCTAAACTCAATGGGTAGGATGCATACGGGGCACAGATTAAATGAGTGGCAAACCAGCTCAATAACCAAAAGGGTGGGGCAGAAGCATTATGAGTGCTTATAGCTCCGAGAAGCTATCCCCAAAGCCCCCCAGAGCTCCCAGAGCTCATCGTCCAACAGGACCCACATCATAGGGTCTTTCCACGACACCAAGATTCTCACGGAAGGTTAGGAACTTGACCTTCCCCAGGGGCTTAGTGAGAATATCCGCGACCTGCTCATCAGTTCCTATATGATCGAGCCTTACGGCACCTCGCTGTACCATATCCCGGATAAAGTGGTACCTGATATCAATATGCTTGGATCGATCGTGGAACACAGGATTCTCAGTCATACGAATCCCACTCTGATTATCACAGAGTATTACAGTGGTATCTAGCACATGTTGGAACAGCTCACTAAAGAGCTTCCTCAACCAAACTGCTTCACAACAGGCCATACTAGCAGCAATGTATTCGGCCTCCGCGGTGCTCAAAGCCACCGACTTCTGCTTCCTGCTCATCCATGAGATCGAAGCAGAACCAAGATTGAAACAGCATCCAGATGTGCTCTTACGATCCACCACACTGCCAGCCCAATCGGCATCAGTATATCCCCGGAGTATCACACTCCCGGCAGTGTATCTCAGCCCATGGTTTATCGTGCCCCGAAGATATCTCAAAAGATTCTTGGCACCAACCCAGTGAAAATGATGAGGCTCAACCATCTGTTGACTCAAAGTATTCACTGCAAAACATATGTCCGGACGGGTGTTCACTAAGAACATCAAAGCTCCTATGAGTTGACGATACTCAGTAGGATCGGCCAAGATAGGCCCTGCAGCGCTGCCACTCAACTTCTTAAAGTTGAGTTCCATTGGTGTCGACACGGACTTACAGTCCACCATCCCAAATCTTTCCAGAAGCTTCACAATATACTTTCCTTGAGAAAGGAAAATCTCTCCAGGTCTCTGCCAGACCTCCAGGCCTAGGAAATAGTGCATCAGTCCTAGGTCTTTCATCTCGAACTCAGCAGCAAGCTCCCTCTTACATTGATGAATGAGAGGGTCATCACCTGTCAGGAAGAGGTCGTCCACATACAGCACTAGAATGAGAGGCTTTCCTTCCTCAACCTTAAAGTAAAGGTTTGGATCAGCATTGCTTCGAGTGAAGCCCAGCTTCATCAAGTAACTATCCATCCTCTCATACCAAGCTATGGGTGCTTGCTTTAACCCATAGAGGGCTTTCTTCAACCTGCAGACATAAGTGTCTTGATCTTGAACTTCAAATCCCAGAGGTTGTTCTACATACACCTCTTCCTTTATTGCACCATGCAGAAAAGCGGTCTTGACATCCATCTGATGAAGACTCCATCCTTGCGTAGCAGCAAGGGCTATGATGGATCGGATGGTGGTATATCGAGCCACAGGTGCAAATATATCGTCATAGTCAATTCCTTCCTTTTGAGAGAAGCGACGGGCAACAAATCTTGCCTTAAACTTTTCAGCACTCCCATCAGATCCATGTTTAATCTTGTAGAGCCATTTAGCGGTGACAACAGATTTGTCCTTCGGTCTCGGGACCACATCCCAGACATCATTCTTCATAATAGCCTCATATTCTTCATGCATAGCATCCTTCCAGACTTGATGCTTGATGGCTTCCTCAAAAGATCCAGGTTCAGATTGTATAATAGTACTTATGGCAGCTAGATACCCTTGGTATCTACACGGCTTCTTGCTTTCTCGGAATGTTCCCCTTGGGGCAGCATGACCCTCAGCATCTTCGAGGGTGTCCCTGAGCCATGATGGCCTCTTTCCTAGAGAAGGGGAAGGATCAATAGGGTCCATTGGCCCTTCAACATCAGGCATAGTCTCATCCTGGGGTTCTTCCTGATTTCCAGGTCTTTCTTCATGGTTTTCTTCAGATCTAGGAAGATCTACTACTTTCTTCAGGGAAGCATCTTCGTCAAAAGTGACATCATGGCTTATCTCTACTTCCCTTTGACCAGGTACATAGACTCTATATGCCTTAGAAGTCTCACTGTAGCCCACAAACATTCCTTTCTTCCCAGTAGCATCCAGCTTACTTCTCTTTTCTTTCGGCACATGAAAATAGACAGGACATCCAAAAATTCTAAAATGTGAGACATCAGGTTTCTTACCAGAGAAAACCTCTTCGGGAGTTTTGGAGTCCAAAGCGGAATGAGGGCATCGGTTTTGAATGTACACAGCAGTACTGCACCATACTTCACTAATCACGTTGCTCATGTCCATGATCTTATCCATCATCATGCTGCCCTTCATTTCCATAATCTCATGCTGCCCATGTCCATGATCTTATTGCTTCATGTTACCCATGCATCATATCAAGCTTTATGTTGCCCATGCATCATATCAACACTGCTCAGCGAATATATACCCATGATTGCCCAGCGTGACTGCTCAACGTATATACAGTCATGAAGTCCACCTGTGTATATATATATTCATGAAGTCACCTACCTGCGTATAAATATACATGAAGTCCACCTGCATGTATATATTCAAATTAAGATCATATATCTAAATACTATGCATCATGGAAACTCATTCCATCAACACGGTTCTGCTGAGATAGTATGCCGAGAGTTACAGTTCTATCACTGCTGTTCATTGTGATTGGGCTGCTATAGATATGCCACCGAGATTTATATACCAAGACAATATTGTACCCTCATCCGAGCTTTTCTCTACTTCTTTTCTGTGTTAACAGGTCTCTTCTATTACAGCGTTGACAGGTCTATAGGGTTTCTCAGCATGTGAACAACGTGTATGATTCTTCAAGGTGTGTATAGACCCTTTATGTTATGTGTTCACTACAGCGTGTTCCTTACCTAGCTGCCTTGACTGCATTCATTACGCTGTGTTCCTTATACTATATAGATCATATGAACGTGGTTCCATATTCCATATATGAACTTGGTTCCATATCCCTCATATGACTGCGTGTATATATGAACATGTTCTTATATGACTGCGTTTACATGTATGCATTCCAGTGACTGCGTTCCATGTATACGACTGTGTTCAAATGACATGAAAACGTATGACTGTATTGTCATTTGATGTGTTCAGATGCTATGCGTATGACTGTATTACTATTTGCTGCGTATACATATGAACTCATACACAACGTATTGAACAACGTATATATAATGCCCAGCGTATATGCAACCATGACTGAGTTTACCTTTACAGCATGTAAGTCTCTAGCGTGTAATTCTTTAGCGTGTAAGTCTCCAGCGTATAAATCTTCCTGATCTTACGTATATGCATGACAACGTATAGAGTATTTTATGTGCGTATAGGTCTCCATTGCCAACGGATTAGAGATTGCTGTGTGTATAGATGACAACGTATCTTTTCATTTTGCGTATAGTGGCTGCGTACTTTTCCTTTGCTGCGTTTTTCACTGCGGCTAGGGCATCACCCTTGGGCCAGCGTATTCTTAAGGTGCCATCCTCTTGGCAGCTACAGGTTTCCTTTGCGGCCAGAACTCTTCGACTGTGGCTGGACACTATTATGACAGCAGCTAGATCCTGGGACCTTTCCATGACTGCGTACAACCATGAATACGTATAATACGTCTCTTCCACTGCAGCTACATCCCTTCAAGTATGCCGAGAGCCCAGAACATATGATAATGTTGCGTTTGACTGCAGCTTCATATGTTGACCCAATACATAGATTATGCTGCGTTCATGTATAGTCTAACTGCGTGTAGAACTCTGCCCTGTGTTAGGGCATCACATTGACCGTATAAATATCATGTATACCCAGAATATGAACGTAACCATGAACACCATATAAATGTGTCTCCATTATCTGCATGTAAGTATCTCCAGGACCTGTGCATCAGTCATCAGCATATAAGGTTTCCTGGACAGCATATTGAGGCCTCACTTTGACAGCAAATTAGGGCATCCATTGACTGCGTCTAGAGTATTATTAAGACTGTGGCTAGGACTTTAGATAACCACGGTTTCTTCCATACTAGACTGTGGTTATGACTGCGGCTAGGTCTCCATGAACAGCGTATTATATTTCTTCATGAACAGCGTATTGATTGACTGTGGTTCCATATACTTTGCTGTGGCTACTTTTATCCCTGCGGCTTCATATACCCGCTTCTTAATTCATAAATGAATACATCTCCATTGCCTGCGGATCCATGACTGCGTTCTCCATTAGGGCATCATCATACTAGACCAGCTTAATCCATAGTGTATCTCCTTCTCCAAAACCCAAGACGTGGAGAGGAGATCACTTGAAGTGAGTTTGTCTTCACCTCAGCTCTGATACCATGTAAAGTTTTGTAGATGTTCTATGCTAAGAGCAATTTCACTTTTCTCACAGCAATCATACTAGTAGATAAGCAAAATGCAGATAGAACATATAAGCAGATCTTACAGAAGACAAATCAGAAACAAGAAAAATGTATGTGTTCGTTTCGGCGGTCAACAGGATGCTTCAACCAGCAAAGTCTCCTTTGGTCAGCCAGCCCAGCATGTGTCACAACAACCCTCCAACCAGCAGATGAGTCAACCCAAGTCAAACTTCTGCGAAACCCTAGCAGCAGAAACCCTAGCAGCAGAAAGATCCTCTTCGTCCTTCCTACGTCTGGCTGAAATTCGTCCTCCAGGTAGCTCGTACTTTTAGGATGAGAGAGGAAGATGTGAGTTGTGTAGTGATCAAATTCTCTCCAACTTTTCCTGTATATATATACATCAATGAGGGTGTGTGACACATCTGTTGGGCATGTGAGCCTACATTACAAAACTGGCTGACCTTGCACATATAATTTATTAAGAATAATAAATTCAAAATATAAGTTCTGCTCATCGGATTAAGACTATTTTTATATGGATTTTACACCTCTCAGAAAGAGGAATCCAACAAAAATATTAGCCTCTTAATCTGAGCATCAGAACATGGAGTTTGGACCTAGTTGTCCAATTTTAACACAAAGGAAGAGTGGTTAGACTGCTACCTGTACACAGAGATCCACGAAATCTTCTTCGCATATTTCCTTACTGAGTTGTACGAGTGGATCGCAAAGCTAGCAAATAGCCAAGGAAGGTGGAAGCTCGACGGTCCTATTGTGTGGAACCTAGAATTGGTGCGCAGATTGGAAACATCAGAGAATAAGATTGTGCGCATTGTTGATCACTGGCTTGATCGGATTATGGGAGGATTCATTACTGAATTCGCGGTAGACACTTCAGTCAGCTACAGCGAGGCAGAGCGACGCTTCCTCAAAGGACCACGAGGTAAGTACATAAAATCTCTGAATACTTGGATTAAAATGCTATTTTGTGAAAAGAGGGTTATGCAATTACCTTGATATTCGGAGCTACGCGGAGCAGAAGAACCTACAGAAATGAAGGAAGTAAGGGACCAAAGAATAGCCCTTTGATTTCACCTCCGCGAGGGGACGAGGAAGAGCTCCGAAGGTCTCTCCGCGAAGTGCAATCCATTTGATAAGGCAGAGGATTCCACGCATACCACCCCCACCCATACCGCCACCAACTCCACCACCATCACCTCCATCTTCACCTGTACCACCTCCGCCTCCGCCCCCGCCACAATTCAATATGACAAGCACAATAAAGTTGCTTGTGTTCAAAGGATTGGGAAATGAAGATCCGGACTAGTTTTGGTTCGTGGTAAGAGCCGTATGGGAAGCGCAGGGAGTCACAGATGATAATATAAAGAAAGCGATGTTGGTCAGCGCTCTGCAAGATCACGCACTGACTTAGTATATTAAGCTTTCTAATGACAATCCGAATGTGGGAATCGCAGATATCCAAATTGCACTAAATAAGAAATTTAGCATGCCGAAGTCAGAGGTGCAGTCGATCATTGGATTCAAAGAGATCACAATGCTACCAGGCGAGACTCCTTGGGAGTTGGATCAGAGGCTGAAGTGCACGATTCGCGAAGCTAATATGAATCTGACGAATGGGTAGCACCGCGAATGGTTTGTAGTGTCGCTAACGCCGCATCTGAGGAGCACGTTGTCGCAACAGAGGTTAACGACTCAGGCAGAGGCCCCAAAGATCACAATGAGGCTTCATGAGACCTCAATGCAAGATCCTAACTTGGGAGTTCAGCAAATCCACGTGCAATTGAAAAACTTATGCCTTGAGATGCAGAGTCTAAAACAGGACAAGACGACTCGACTAGAAGTATGCGAAGAGGTGTGGTGCGTAAAATGCAAGGGTCAGGGTCATGATAAGGACCACTACCCGGTGTTCGCAAATTACCTCGCGGGAGGAGGACCAATGCCGTTGAGACCTAAAGCGCAAGCAGGACCTAGTGCGACGCCTGCTTTGTGGTGCGCGATTTGTCAAATAGGTGAAAAGCATGCTACGAACAACTGCCATTTGTTACAGAAGTACATGCAGACCTCGCAACAGTGGTTTTGTAATTTTCGTAGGTCAGTAAGACACGATGAGCGCACTTGTAGAAGCTATGAGTTGATGATGGATAGAACCCCCACCTACAAAGTTCAGGCCGAAACACAGCCCCTAGACCAGAACGCAAGAGTGGCGCGAGTAAGATTTCAGGGGCGCGGACGGGATCGAGGTGGAGGAGGACCTGGAAGAGGTCGCAGACAGCTGATATGCAATTGCGGAGGGTCGGGACATTATGCCCGCGATTGTATGAACCCAACGCGTCCATCGTGTTTGTACTGTACCTCATTTGATCATGAGACGGGAGATTGTCCTACGCTAATAGCTAGGATAGGCGACAAGGGAGCGCTACCACCTCCCCCGACTCAAAACCTACAAATGATAGGGTCTGAGCCACGCGAGGAAGATCCAAATGTGAACATTGTGCTCCAAAGTGGCATTACGACAGGAGATGACAAAGGCAAACAGCCCAAAGATAGTGCTTGGGTTCGCAAAGCTCCGGCGAAAGAAGCGAAGTTTGATTTGGAGCGCGCTCAAGAAACCTTTATGGAAGCTAAGAAGAGCTTCGCTGATGCCTCCACTTCAGGAAGCAAAGATAGACCAGAGTCAGAGATGGACCCATCTATGCTTACGACGTTCTTGGAAACATGCATGAAGCTACTGCGCAACAGTAAGTCTGTAAAAGGATTGCAGGAACTCATTAATAGATGCGCTGGGACCACGCTAAGAGAACTGCGCGTAGTCTGGAAGATTGGAAAGCACAAGACAAGAACAGGAAGAGAAATGAGCTTAACCGCGCAAATTGGAGAATATGAAATGGACCAAGTAATTCTGGATTTACGATCGGATGCGAATGTTCTACCGAAACAGACATGGGAGTGCATGGGGAGACCTACACTATAGTGGTCTCCTATTCAACTACGAATGGCAAACCAGCAAAAGATAATACCCATGGGGAGATTGCAGGGAATCACTGTGGATATTCAAGGAGCGAGCACGCTAGCAGACTTTGAAGTGATTGAGATTGTTGATAACAGCAATCCTTACCCCAGGCTCTTAGGAATTGATTGGGCCACTGACATGAATGGGGTGATTAATCTGAAGAAGCACAAGATGATTTTTGAGAAGAAGTCTTTGCGCATAGTTATACCCTTGGACCCTACTGAAAGATTGCGCTATACAGAGCCGGTGCGTGACTATGAAAGTGACGACGATTTGGATTGCATCTACAAGATAACCGCGCGGGAGCAAGACTGGGTTAATCCCATCGCGGATGGGCGAATTTCATGGGAGCACGAAAACTCTTGTACTTCGGATTCAGATGAGGAGATAGAGCGATGGCAGAACCGGCTACACAAGGTAAGCACACTTAATTGTAATATGATGACAAGATCACTGCATTGTGTATCGACAGGAGTGCGAGATTTGCCTACTTATGATGGGTTAGGTGAGGTATAAACTTATTTGGATAAGTTTGAAAGGGAGGTGCCAGAAAAGCAACGTTTCCAGGTCTTGAACTGGGTACTGTGCGCTACGCCCACAAGGTGGTGGGGTACGCACAAAGGAAGCTTTAAACACTGGCGCGCATGTAGAAGAATGATGTGCACACGGTTTGGGAAGCCTAGAGTGCGATTGACAGATAAATACAATGGGCAAGATGATCCACGCGTGCATCTGGCCAAGTGGACGCAGGCCTATGGGGAGAAGCCACAACCTGAGTGGGTGCACCTGTTCTGCCACACCCTGGATGTTATACCAATGAACTGGTATATAGAAACAGAGCTCCGCCACGAGACAAGTGAATGGGATGTCCTACGCGAAGGGTTCGTGATGACTTTCAACTTTGAGGATGGATGGGATAGTATTGATGAAACGCTCCAAGAAGTAAAAGCAGCCATCTTTAGGATGCCACAGGAACCAATAGAGATGATTCAGCCTCACTGGGTTGCTCAGTTAAGTTGCGCGCTGGAGTGTTATAATGTAACTGTTGAGGAAGAGGATGAAGATCCGAGAAACATTGATATTCCCGAGACAAAAGGCCAGCGTGGGGTTCAAGGACCACAAATCGAGAATCCTGACATAACCGCGCTGGTAAAGACTAAGCAAGTAAATATTGGTACAGAGGCGGAACCTAAATTCGCGAAGATTGGGGACTACTGGGATGACGCGACAGTGGACAAGGTCGTTGAACTACTCCGTGAATATCAGGACTTAGTCCCGACCAAATTTACGGACTTAAAGGGAATAATTGGAGATTTAGGGGTTATAAGGATCACGTTGAAACCTGACGCGAAGCCAGTTAAGTAGAGATCATATCGCTTAAATCTGAAATACAAGGAAAAGGTTCGCGTAGAATTAGACAAGATGCTCGCGGCAGGCATCATTGAGCCTGTGGAGGAATCTGACTGGGCAAGTCTAATGGTAGTACAAGATAAGAAGCAGAAGGATGAAATAAGAATATATGTGGATCTCAAAAAGTTGAACGACGCGTGCATACATGACCCATTCCCAACTCCGTTCACAGATGAGGCACTAGACAATGTAGGCGGTCAGGAAGCATATTCTTTTACTGATGGATTCTCCGGGTACCATCAGATCAGGATCGCGCCAGAGGATAGGAGCAAGACAACCTTCGCGACGGAGTGGGGTTGCTTTCAATACACTGTCATGCCATTTGGATTGAAGAACGTGTCGACCATCTTCTTGCGCGTAGTTATTGCGGCGTTCAGGAAATATATTCATAAATTCTTGGAGGTCTATTTTGATGACTGGACTGTATTTGGGTTGGTTAGGTGCCATGTAGCAAACCTGCGCTTGATGTTGGATACATGCCGAAGATACCAAATCGCGCTTAACCTCAAGAAGTGTATGTTCCTCATTCCTTTTGGGAACCTGTTGGGACATGTGGTTTGTAAACAAGGGCTAATGGTAGACCCCGCAAAAATCGCGGTGATTCTAAATTTGGAAGCACTGCGCAGTGTGAAACAACTGCACGCTACCTTGGGACATACGGGGTACTACAAAAAGTTTATCAAAAGTTATGCCCAAATCACCGTGCCGATGGAAAAACTATTGAAGAAGGATGTCACGTTCTGCTGGGATGATGACTGTAAAAGAAGCCTAGATATCTTGAAGGAGAAGATGGTGACTGCGTCGATTCTTGTCTTCCTGAACTGGAAGAAAGAATTCCATGTTCATGTTGATGCGTCGTGTATAGCGTTGGGGGCAGTTCTCACACAGGATGGCGGAGAGGGCTTGGATCACCCTATCGCGTTCGCGAGTCGCAGATTATCTAAAGCAGAAAATAACTATTCTACCACTGAATATGAAGGACTAGCTATGGTGTATGCGCTCCAGAAATATCAGCACTATTTGCTAAGGGGACACTTCAAGATGTATACAGATCATTCCGCGCTGAAATACTTGGTCAATAAGCCTATGTTGGGGGGACGCATATGCAGGTGGCTTTTATTGTTCCAAGAATATGATTTTGAAGTTGTTGTGAAGCCTGGACAACTGAACGCGGGACCTGATCACCTGTCGCGCATTGAGACAAGGGAGGAACCTACCAACTTGGAAGAAGGACTACCCGACGCGCAGCTTTCTGCTGTGCGCATAGCGGATGGACATTTTGAAGATATAATTCACTTTTTAACAACTGGAACTGCATCGGAAAGTTACTCTGTCCAGTAGAAGAAGGAACTAGTGGTGTGCACGGCAGATTTCTCTGTCATTGCAGGGCACCTATACAAGATGGGGAATGATGAGATACTGTGAAGGTATGTACCAAAGTTGAACGAAGTAGCATCCTCGCAAACACTTATGTGGTCCTGTGGGAGGTCATTATGCAGGAAGAGCAACCGCGCAGAAGGTTCTCCGCATAGGGTTGTGGTGGCCGACCCTTCACCAGGATTCATAAGCACATTGCAAGGCATGTGATGTATGTCAAAGAATGGGTAAGCAATCACGAAGGGATGAGATGCCTCTGAATCCACAAATGACGTTGCAGCGCTTTGAAAAGTGGGTAATTGACTTTGTAGGACCTATTAAACCGCAAGGAAAGACAGGCGCGAGATATATTATTACTGCGACAAAATACCTGACGCGTTGGGCAAAAGCGCAGCTAGTAAAAGATTGCACAGTCGCAACGGCCGCGAAGCTTTTGTTTGAACACGTACTAACACGATTCGGTTGTCTGAAGATCTTGATGAGCAATCACGGTACACATTTCCTGAATGAAACGATCAGCGCACTAACGGAAGAGTTTCAGGTGTATCATCAGAAAAGCACACCGTAACACCCACAGGGTAACGGGACTGTAGAAGCGTTTAACAAAGTCTTGGAGATCACGTTGACGAAAGTATGCAATGCACAGCAAAGTGATTGGGACCTGTGCATACCCGCAATATTATGGGCTTATAGGACAACATGCAATAAACTGACAGGACAAATGCCTTTTAGGCTAGTCTATGTAGTGGAAGCTGTAATGTTGATAGAGTATATCGTGTCTAGTCTGCGCATAGCAACGCTCACAGGTATGACGGACCGCAGCGCCCTAGAGGAGAGGCTCGCGCAGTTGAAGGAACTCGAAGAAGAACGATTCTTGGCCAGATTCCATTAGTACGTACAAAAGCAGCGCGAAAAGGCCTGACACGATCAACATATCAAGTTGCGCACTTTTAAGGTGAACGATTTGGAGCTGTCATACAACAGCAAGTTCGATAAATTCCTGGGGGGATGGGACCGTATGTTATTAAGGAAATCACAGATGGTGGCACGATACAGTTGGTAAAACTAAATGGTGAACGCTTCCCAGGAAAAGTAAACAGTAGTCGGTTGAATCTATACACAGGTGGCCCAGCCATCTAACTAATGCGTCCAGGAGGTACAACAGGCAGCCACTCAGTGCGCTACCGATCTTGCAATGGTCCGGGCAGAGTTGGAAGGTCTCCACGCGAAGATCTCTGCATCGACAGAGTGACTCGAGGGCGAGTCACGATGTTTGTGTTGGGGACCTATTGGGCGCGGGATCCCCCAAGGGAAGTTTTGGGGCTTAAACCCCAGATTTTGGCTAAATCCGATGAAAAGACTCTGCGTTTTGTGGGCGCGGAGCACGAACTTGTAAATGAGTCATAAAGTTGTCGGCCCTCATTTTTGTAATGTAATGTCGGCTTTAGAGATCTACCCATGGTCCGCGGACCATGGGATTGTATAAATAGAAAGAGGCTCTAGGTTGTAAAAACGATGAAGAGTTGAGTCTTAGCTGAAGTGTAAGGTCGAGTCTTTGGGTCGTAAAGTAAGAGAAGGCTCTGCAGCTGAGTGCACAGAGGCCTAGTAGTCCGCAGCTGAGTGCGCGGACCCCTGCAGCTGAGTGCACAAGGCAAGTCGAGTCTGTAACCTTTGGAGAAGTAATAAAGAGAAGTTTCATATCATTTCTGTGTATCTTTTTCCTGTTTTGTGCATTGAATGTATTGGGTATAAATTGCAATTTCACTGTTTATATGGTGCGCGAACTTATATGATTGTGTTGATTAAGTGAATATAAGATAAAGTATTTGTTTACGCGAAGTTAACTAACAGTTATAAGAAGATAAGTAAGATCCACGGTGTAACTTGGGGAAATAGCGTAGATCGTTGCCTTAGCAGCGCGAAAGCACCTCAGCCCCTGGTTAGGGCTGCACAAAGGCGATTATAACAAATCGCGAAGGCCTCGCAGGTCAGGGCAGTGCGCGAAGTGACCTGCGCAAAGCCATTCATAGTTGGACTAAATCGACCCCTCAGACATCTCAAGGGTGCGGAAACTTGGTTCCAGCATCCCCCCATACTGCTTCGAGTGAGACCTCAGTCCGCGCTCTGCGGGCTGTTGCCGAAAGGGCCAGTAGTGTAGGGATTTGTTTGACTGATTAACTCTGAACTTGGGTCAGGCCCCATCAAGCCAACACAATAGTTTATGATACAAGGAGGATATGTAAGCGACTTAATAATATAAGTCTTTGACTTAAGACTCTTCGGTCTTGTTCTTCTTAGGTGGAGCTTCATCTACAACTGTGGCATGTTCTCTTTCTCTTTTTTCATTCTTATTGCTAAAATTTTCAGGACATTGATTCTTATATTGTCCCATCTTATGACAATGATAGCACTCTACTTTAAATAGGTCAATCTTCTTCTTTGATCCTTTAAACTTCTTGTTTCCTCCCCTTTTCTTGTAGTGAACAAAATATGTATTGGATGTGGTGTTCTCTTCATCTTCCTTTTTATTGTTTGCTAGTGAGGCGAGCTTCTTCTTGACTGCATGCATTCCACATTTCTTCAAAATATGGTGTTTCTTTCCAACTGCTAATACTTGATGCAAAAGCACTCCAAGATTTTGGTAGACCTAGTAGTGCAACAATCACAAGCTCTTTATTTGGTATCACTTCATCAATAGCTTGGAGCTCATCTCTTATTTTGGAGATTCTTACAAAATAAGAAGATACAATATCATTTTTTGTCATCTTTATTGTTCTTAGTTCATTCTTGAGACTAGTTATTTGTCCAATGTTCTTGATGGTGAATAGTTTGGAGAGAGCTTCATACATCCCTTTTGCAGTATCTATATTGGATATGTAGGGAATTAAGTTATCCTTCACTCCATCTACAATTAGATTCATGGCCAAGATGTTTGTTTCCTTGTACTTTTCCTTTCCTGCATCATCTGAAGGTTCCTTGACTTTTCCTAGCACAAAATCCAATACTTTGTGTTTTGCAAGGATAAGATCTACCCTCTTCTTCCTATAATTGGTGGCTCCTCTTAGTTTTTTTGTCTTCATTGATGTGGTCATAATAGTCCTTCCCCTTATGGTCTTCTTTGAAACCTTATCTTAACCCCTTCTCCAATAGATCTTCAAGCTACCTTTTCCTCTTCTTTCACCTTCTCTCTGATACCATGTTAAAAAATCGGAAGGGCAAAAAGATTTTCTTATGTTGACAATTACTTGTGATATTCTTGTATTCTTATTAACTTTCTTTATGTTCTTTTATCTTCTTCTCATCAAGCAATTATCAAATCAAAAATATGAAGATCAATGACACCAGATATAGGCACTCAGCCAGGGCTAAAACCCCTATGCAGGGGAAAAACCAAGTCAAACTCTTCCATTAATAGATTTAAATCAAACTGAGACAAACCAAGACCTATGACTAGACAAAAAGACCTTCCTCACTCCACCAAGTCAGCCTTCCAGAATGATTATCCAAACTTCAATAGTCTCTTCTCGTCAAACAGCTTCAACCCAGCTACAACACAGAATTTCGACCTTCCAACTTCCAGAATTTCAACCCTACTGCAAATCTAAAATTTCGGCCCTCCTGTAGCTACCCAGAAACTCGCACGCATTGCAGAAAAGAGAGATTTTCGGCTTCTTTTGGCCTGTCTCCTTCTTCTTCGCTAGGGTTTTCTCCTTCACTTTAGGTATTTCGCTCTCCTTTTTCTCCTCTAGCAACTACAAATCAAACTTGCTTGACTTGTGCTCCAAATGAGGTCAAGTTGTTGCCTATATATAGTGGTTTGAGGCTCCTGTTGACGCTGACTTGTCTTCTATGAGCTCGACTTGGTGGAGGAGGTCTATTTGACTCAATTTACATCAAAAAATAATTTTCTTTCTTGACAAATAAATCCCAAGAAGGGTCTATTACATGATGACATGGACTAGGACTTATGACATAAACCCTAGAAGCCTACAATGGAGGCTTTGACCTAAAAATAAAATAATAAAGCATGAAACCCATGCTTAATAAATAATTTTCTTTTATAATAAAATTTATCTTTCTTTCTTTTGACAAATAAATTACATCATGACTCAAATACAATTATGAAGACTGACACTAGTTACATTCTTCAACAAAGGGTAGAGGATAGGACACGCAATCATTGTTGAGCACTTGAGCTAGTGATTTGTCAAGTGAGAAGGCTTGACTTGACCAAGGAGATTTAGGAGGACGTTGAGGAGATTTCCAAAGGAAATTTGGAGGTCGAATTGGAGGAAAAGGAGGCCAAGATTTATTGAGGTCAAATTTGTCAATAAGAGGTTGAGTTACAGGTTTTATTATCAATTATAAGTTCCTGTGTATTTCTTTGTGGGTTCAACCCATATTTTCTGAGTTAATAAAATTTTAAGAAGGGTTTTGTGGGTGATTTCTTTTGTTGTACCTGCCAATGACTTCTAACTTATTTCTGCTGCAAAAATACATGTTAATTATCAACATATTTAGTTTTCAGCAATTCTAAAATTTATTTGGTAAAATATTTTTCTCAATATTGTTAAATTGTTGAGTGAAATTAAATAAGGATTTATAAGAGTTTAAATTAACAGATACTAGTCCCTAGTCAATTGGGCGCTAGGATTTATTTTTTGATTTTGCACTATCTTCAAGATGGATGATTTCAGCCATCTAGTTATGTTGACGCTCAAGATTACATTTTTCTCCTACCTGGGTGGCCCCTCTTGTGTTAGAGTGTTTGAGTTGAGTTTTTTATGTTTATGAACTATAATTTTTTTGCACCTAGTGTAAATGGTTTGCTCGTTGGTGCTCTAGTGGGCTATGATCCTTTCCCATGCGTAGGACTTTTCAACTTTAGTTTTTGTTGTGGAATTTTATAATCCCTTTTATTCAAGGTCAAGCTACCTTGTTAAGCACTTTAGTGTTCTTTAAGCTCAAGCTATATCATAAGCCCTTTGTTTTGTGTAAATGTGTTTTCTACCTACATTTTCAATATGTATGTTTTTAAAGTAAGAAACTACCATTTTTTCAACATTCCACGGGGACGTGTCCCCCAAGGAGGAGGATGCGCTCCCCAAATTTCCCATGCTCCTGGGACAAGGGGACACATAGGGAAACATTTCTCCGCATCCCTATTTTGGGAAACACACGGGGGGACATTTCCCTAATGTGGGGGACACATTTCCCCAACAGGGGTGCCTAAAAACAATACTTTATGGGTGGGGAAGGGTGATATTCAACCCTACGACCCTACTAATGTTATGTAATTAATGGTAATGTTAAATTTTTAATCCCTTTTACATAAAACTTTATCATTACCATTAGCTGTTCAGGATGTTTGAGGTTCCAACCACATTGGATTTCATATGACGAAAATAGAATTTTAGATGCCACTCAAAATCCAACAGACTTAACAGTGTTCAAGATTTCAGGATTAGGATAGATTGCAACATTTCCATTGGATTCTATCATGTATGAGGATATGGAACTAGCGAGCAACAAGCCCTCTATGTACCTTGATGTTTGTGGCATTAATTGTGAACTCCTCTGTCATGAGCCTAGTAAAAATGTACCCATCACTCAAATAAAATCTCGATTTTATATGTTAAGTTTTTTATCTTTTTTTAATGCTTAGAGGGTGATATTGATGATGAGGGTCCCTATGTATTTGTCGTAGCATGATTTTTCTTTTGGACTATAGAGGCCATCTAGAGTCTCTTTGTTGATGTATTTTTGATTCAAAGATGGATTGCACTCGGTACTATTTTGGTTATACACACACTTACTTGTTATATACATAAGAAACTTTGCATATTTGTGTATAATGGTTTGGATTCATATGGATGCAAATGAATATTTAGGCATTTTTTTCAAAATTTGAATATTTATGTATTTTTTGGCTGACCAATTTTTGGTCCAGTTTTTTTCTGGTTTCCAATTCTGAGGTCGATTGGTTCGATGACCAATTCGACTCTAATAATATTTGGTTTATTGTCCATTGTTCATTTTTAGTTTTAACTTTTGAGTCTAGACTCAAACCGAGTCTTCGACTCATCATTCTTTACTATTTTTGAATTTGAGTAATTTCATTTCACTCATCTAGTCTTCAAACTTTAGTATCTACTATTTTGCTTAGTACTAATTAGATTCTAGAATAATGAATGATGAATTTAAATCAATGTATACAATATTTTACTATTTCTATTTCGTTGAATCATTTATGATGTATAAATCAATGTATTTCATTACTGAATTTGAATTTGAATCATGTTATATATATATATATATATATATATATATATATATAATTTGGGGGTGCTCCCACTATGCATCTTCTCATTCCCACATCTAGAAACTTGGTGCATTGTTTTTTTAGGGGAATAAAGGCCTAGTAAAAAAGTGATGTAACAATCAATTATATAATATAGAGGTCAATGGTACTTAGGAGTTACATAATGTAATATACATACACACACACATATATATGACATTGCATCACCACTCTTAATCATTGGTATGTGTATTCTTATCCATGCTTGCATGTGTAAAACTCATAGCAATGTTTCATTTAAGAAACAATCATATCCTTCAATAATGGCTTAAAATTTAGAAGGCCCTTACAATATGGCCATGACACTTTACATAGGACCACAACTTAGAATTAATCACCTCCTTTTTGAAAAGGCATGATCATCCTCCCTAAAACGCATAGACACACAACCAACAACATATAACAAATATATCAACCATTGCCTAATTTTTGAATGAATATAAATATGATATATCTTTGTACTTGTATAGATTTGAATGACTTTCAAAAGAATTTTGTAAGATGATTATTGATGGTTATAATTTTAAATTGAAGGAAACTCTTGTAGATGCTTTCTTGGTCCCAATAACCCAACCTCTATCAAGAAGCAGGATGTTGTACCACATTGTATGATAAATTTTATGCCCAACAAAACTTAACAACCATGACATCTCGTTATTTCACAAGACAAAACATACCATGCTCTTGGGGTTGAATTAAACACTAGGGAAATCACTATCCCCTCCTAACCAACCAGTCAAGCCCTTTGTAGTTAAAATTTGATGCATCCTTGCATATGTATCAAAAAAACCTAGAAACAGTTTCTCATCCTTGAACTTGAGTATTTTCAAAATTCTCAATTCTAGAACTCGAAAATTTTCAATACTCAATCCCAACCCACTTCTCATTCCATTTCCCATTTCTCGTGTATGGTAACATATGTGCCCCCGATCCGAGTGCTTGCACCACCCTTGCCACTTGCATTACGGAGGAACGGCGGCGCCCTCCACTTGGCGACCGTCATTCTCCCTACGTCACAGTTGGTTGCCATGCTCTATAAATCAGTTATCTTGGATCTCCGACAGCGTCTTCGCACGCTCAACTTAATTTCTCACCAACTACCTCTCTGGGTTTATTTACTCTGCACCATGGCTAACATCTAGTACTTCCCTCCAGCTCCTTGCACATGTATCAAAAAACCTAGAAATAGTTTCTCATCCTTGAACTCGAGTATTTTCAAAATTCTCAATTCTAGAACTCGAAAATTTTCAATTCTCAATCCAAACCCACTTCTCATTCCATTTCCCATTTCTCGTGTATGGTAACATATGTGCCCCCGATCTAAGTGCTTGCACCACCCCTGCCACTTGCATTATGGAGGAACAGCGACGCCCTCCACTTGGCGACCGTCATTCTCCCTGCGTCACAGTTGGTTGCCATGCTCTATAAATCAGTCATCTTGGATCTCTGACAACGTCTTCGCATGCTCAACTTGATTTCTCACCAACTACCTCTCTAGGTTTATTTACTCTACACCATGGCTACCATCTAGTACTTCCCTCCGGCTCCTTTGCTCAAAGCTTGGTCTCTCCCGCTCACCTGCCTCGGCTCTTCAACATGTCTTCGTTTAGTTGATCAAGTTTCCTATGGTTTTCATTAGTCTAGTTTGTTTTGGCACTATGGCATTTTCTCTAAGGGTGGTCAATCTGTGGCTTGGCGCCACAGTCTGCAATTTCAAAAAATTTGTTTCTTTTCATGCTACGTAATAGTTTCAAACTGCAATTTTGTGCCATTGCCCCTAGTTTCCCCTCTTAGGGGCAGAGTACTCCGAAGGGTGATGGGCGAAGACCCCCCATGACTTCTAGACTGTATTCTATGTACATTCTCCTGTTAATATAATGTGAATACCTTTGCTTAAAAAGAAAAAACACATATGTGGACCATACCCTTGTCACGTTGCCTTAAAATTCCATTCCACTACATACCCATTCGAATTAATACTTGTTTATAAATTACTGGTTAGCTTACACATTTATCATTTTACTCGTATGTACTTATGAATGGAGTTAAATGCAACTAGCTTGTGATGATCAAAATCTACTTAAACACTGGTACAGACCTTCCAAACAAGGTGAGAATGTGGGTGCATCTTGCTGATGTGCATGGGTAGCGGAGAGTTATTTCTGAGCCCGGGGCTTTGCCAGTTTTCCAAACACAAAGCCTTCCTTATTAACCAGTTTTAAAAATATCCTTTGCTGCTAGGCACTTGTGCAAAAGGCAGTAATTAGCAACAAACTTCATCATTAATGTCTCCCAATAGTACAGAAACATGCCTACCCTTTGTTGTTGTGTAAGAAAACGAAATAATGGCAGTTTAACAGAGGGAAAAAAATGGCATCTCGGCAACTATCATTTCTTTGCATTCAAACCTAGCTCAAATAAAGGAGTCACCATAGGTGTCTACACGAATGTCTGTGTTGTGACATTTTAGAAGTTGGGTTTGTCAGTAAACCATAAATGGCAAAAACATAGAAACTAACAAAAATAAAAAGATGTTCATTAAATTTTTCAGAGCGACCATTAGCTCATTCATGTTGATGGTGTCCAGGATTCGAGGCGTACAAATTCCTTCAAAACATTTTTCTGTAAGTTTTACAACGCCATTTTCATGATTAAATGTTTCAGGACAGATATGTTGAATTTTAAAAGGTTTTGTGATAAAAATTTGAAGTGGGTAATAGCCCCGAACCTTTAATAGTGGTGATGTCGCGCTCTGTTTTGCACATGGCTCTCGCTCCACTTAAACCTATTGGAAAATCCCCTCGAAGACCATTGTTAGCTTGACCTGGGCCCAATCTTGGGTGACCACTGCGGGAACAGGGTATGAAAATTGACAGCGTCGTCATCTTCAGTACAGAACGAGGATGAATCCGCAATCCTCAGTGATACCCAAAAACGAACATGCGACCCAAAAACGAACATGCGGGTAACGCCTTTGAAATTAAATAATGAAATCAGCGGATAAGTAGAGGCGCCAGAGTAATGAAGAGGTTTGGGCGGGCCTCGGACACATGCTGGCTGACATTTTCCGTATCTGAAACATGAAACAAGAGAGAGGTGAATAAGAAACCCTAAAGAAAGTGTATTTTAATTTATTTATTTTCAAATTTTCATGTTCTTCCAAGTTTCTTCATGATTGTTTTTAAATCTAGTTTTCAACAGTAATCTTTTTTTACTCTCTTAATTTCTTCAAATCTAGTTTTCAACAGTAATTTTTTTTTACTCTCTGAAATTCTTCATAACTGTAGTGTTGTGGTTGAACTGAGTATTTTTTTTTTAATTATTATACATAATTGCAGGGTATTGTTGTATTTTTTTACTATTTATTAGTTTGTTTTTACTAAAAACAATTGTCATTTATTTATAGTTTAATATTAGGAATTTAATTTTTATTATTTTTTATTATTATTTAAATTTATTTATTTGTAAAATGATTGGTTTAGATTTTATTATAGGTTGTTTAGTAACTTCTATTTCTATTAATTACTAATTTTTTGTTTTTAATTTCATTTCTTTTGTATATAATTTTTTTATTTTAATTTTTTCTCTTTTGCCATTATTTCTATTTTTATGAATTATAGGTTTTTTATGGATATTTTCAATTTAAAATGACTTATTATTACATTAAAAACATATTTTAATAAATTCGATTATTAAAAATTATGTATATTAATAAAAAATAAAACACACATATATATATATATATTAAAGTGTATATATGTTAACATAAATAATATTAGCTAATCATATTTCTTAATTTTTTGTGATGATATTCAAAAATACACTATTTTATTACTTGTTTTATTTTTTGTGATGAAATCTTTCTCTTTATTATTTTTTAGTTTAATTAAACTATATTTAAGCTAAGTTGCAGGTACTAGCTACTATGTAGCTCTTGTTGGCCTTGAACTTGAAATCTTCCAAATCTCCATATAACTAAGGGTTGTCAAATCTACATATTGGTTTTAGCTTCTAGGTAATTATAAAATTTTAATTTGTAATATGTGGAAGTAGGCTTAGTCCTTTTAAATATTTTTAAGGTGTTAAATTTAGTCACAATAATCATATAAATAATTATCACATTTAAGTAAATTTTTAGGCACTGTTTAATTGGTGATGATTATATAAATGAAGTATTATATGTGGGATTGTTTAAATCCCCATGCACCTAAAAATTATAGTGATAATTATATAAATGAAGTATTATATGTAGGAAAATTTATTGTTTAAATCCCATGCACCTAAAAGTTATAGTGATAACAGTTGGGATGAGACTCCATGTTAAACAAATGCGAAATTAACCTAGGTGTTAATTACTCTAAATACAAATATAAATTATCACATTTAAATAAACCAAATAATAATATAATTATCATAATTATCACATTAAATGAGCAATAATATTAATGATAAAAAACTTAAATAATAATATAATTAGTATAATTATCACATTAAATGAGCAATAATATTAATGATAAAAATGCATTGATATGGTAAACTATTCCAATTTAGATATCAAATAAATGGTTTGTTCTTTCTATTAATATTGAGTTTATTGTTTTTATTAAAGATGTTCCATAAACCTAGAAATAATTATTATTATAATTATCATAATTATCACATTAAATAAGCAATAATATTAATGATAAAAAAACTTAAACAATAATATAATTATTATAATTATCACATTAAATGAGCAATAATATTAATGATAAAAATACATTGACATGGTAAACTATTCCAATTTAGATATCAGATAAATGGTTTGTTGTTTCTATTAATATTGGGTTTATTGTTTTTATTAAAGATGTTCCATAGACCTAGAAATAATAATTATTGATTTAAAACTTCGGGTTACAAATTCAAGGCCAAAGCCTTTTAATGATTTGTTGCCTACCATTTGAGTGTTTTGTTTTTATATATATATATATATGTGTGGGGGTTGATATTAACGGATTTGTAATTGTTACTTCTTGTTACAAATTCAAGGCCAAAGACTCTTGATGATTTGTTGCCTACCATTTGAGCGCTTCTATTTTTTTATGTTGGTTGATATTAACGGATTTGTAATTGTTTTTTATGTTGGTTAATATTAATGAATTTGTAATTCTTTTGGAGTAATGGTGTTTTGAATATTTTATGAATTATTTTATTGTTTATGTTTTAGGTATATTTAATTTATTAATTTTTTTGGTATAATATTAATATATTTTTAAAATCAAATAATGTTGGTGAGAGATATGTTTACATTGTAAAGCTAAAATAGATGAAGAATATGAAGTAAAGAATTTTAAAAAGATATTAAATGCAAAAAAACAAAACAAAACAAACAAACATATGAGTTGAATAAAGAGAAAGGAAATTGTAAATTATCAAATTTTAAGTTTCTAAATGACCTTTGCCCTGTACTTAGTGGGAAAATTTTAATTCAAAATAGTGATAATTTCACTTTCTTGTAACATTAAAAGTTATGGAGGTGAAGAGAAACAAAAGTGCCTTTGGCACTCAAACACCATAAAAGAGAATCTTGTAATTGTTTAGTTGGGGAAATTAGATTGAAGATATAAAACTCTTTTTCTATGAAATATTACATTTGAGAATTTTTGAAATTTGCATATCGGAAGTAAGACAACTCAATAAGGGTATGTCTTGTGATTGTATACAGTGTATAAAGGGGTCAAATGTATATGTAATGATAGGTTAACATGATAGTGGACTTATGTAACACTCCTAGTGAAAATTCCATATAATAAAAGCTAATAAAGGAAAAAATAAGACCACAGTTAAGGGACACTTATTCCAAGTTGAATGTCGGACAAAGATATCCTAATGGGCATCACTGCATGTGTGTTTTGGCTAAGGAAAATTGGCAAAGGCTAAGGCTAAGGCATTAAAAGGCAAAAAAACATTTTTGGCACATTTATTTATGAAAATAAAGGAAATTAGGAGAAAAGTAAGGTGAAAGGTTACACGTTGCATGTGAGGAGAAAATTGAAGGAAAACAATGGAAAATTAAAAAAAATAGATGCCTCATTAATAAAAAGGTTTCTAAGGATCAGTTGGTAACCTTTTGTCAATTCAAGTTTGGAGCTCTCTCATTATTCTCTCTCTCCCACTCTTGGTCACTTAGAGTTTCCTTGAAGCACTCTAGCTTTGGAGCAAGAAAGGAAAAGCAAGCAAAGGGAAAGCAAGGATCAAGTAAAGGAAAGTATGATCAAGTAGCTTCAGTAGGAATACTTGCAGGTAACATTTTGCATGTGTGATTTCCTAGTTGGTTTGGACATGCATGGCTTTGCATGTTGGTGTATGGTTCTCTTGTTGGCGGTGGCATGGTTTTGTCAGGTTATGACAGTGGTTTTCAACCTAGCCCTGCCTTTTTCTGGATGTCATGGTATGTTGGGATGGCTATCTCGATTTTGAGCTTTGGTGTGCCAGATGGATTTCAGAATTTGGGGCAGACGTGGTCTCAAGGTTCATTCCCAAAGGCCTATGAATCCCTTGACCGGTTTTGGCAGGATACACGGTAAAGCCTGAGGAAGAATTCTCAGTTTAGGGCCTAGTGATCCGAGTTTGGATTGCGGTAAAGCCTGAGAGACTGGTATTGGTTTAGGGCCTAGTGATCCGGGATTGGATTGTAGTAAAGTCTGAGAGACAAGGAGACAGAAAATTCCTCAAGGATAGTGATGGATTTTGGATGGCATTCCAAATTCAATTTGGTTGTGATCGAAGCATTGGTTTTGGTGTGATCACGGTTTGATGAGAATGGACGTGGTTTAACCTCTGGATTCCCTTGGTTGTTCTTGGATTGGTTGTTCTACGAGATCCCACATTCATGCTTAGAATATGGCACGGGGGTGACTGGCTAAAAGAGAGATTTGGTTCAGCCATGTCTATGGTCGAGTGGTACGTGGAAGTCTCGAACCTAGTCGGATTTTCCTATGATTAATAAAAGCTAAGTTCTCTTACTTTTGCACTGGTTTATATCTAGATTTAATGGTTGTCATATCTCTGATATTTATATGGTTATATGTTGGTTATATGACTGGTTCATGTCATGGTTGTTTCATTTATTTACTTGTAATTGTTAAATGGATGGATGCAAGACCTAATTGATGTTATGATAGTTCAATGGAAAAGGTGGTGTTCCTTCCAATTATGTTTCATAAGTTCTTTTAGTCATTTATGCTTTGACCTGTAGGTTGCATTGATGCCAAGTGTTTGACAGAATGTCAGTCCCAGTTGGGGATGCTCATGCCTAGTCCTGAGGTTGATCTTTTATTTGTTTATCTTGTCATCATATCATTGATGGATTCTGGAGGTTGTAACAAGTTCTCGGCAGAGGCTGGGATTCTGGGCTAGAAAAGTGGCTCAAATCTCGGGGACGCTGACACATAGGCTTGTGAGAGCGACTTTGGTTTTTGGACATTGTCTTGCTTATAGCATGAGAGCAACCAGGGGTTTAAAGGCTTAAAACATCAGTGGGACTCAGGGACAGGATGTCTAAGTGGTTGACATGTCTCCTGTGGGTGTTGTTGCTGATGTGGATGGGTTTGTTTAAGGTGTTCCATCGATTCCATTTCCTTAAGATCACTAAGGAAGTTAAATCCCTTATAGTAGCCTCTCTCGTTGGATGTTTACCCCTGCTGGTCGGTTACTTGGGTAGGCTTGGGAGGAGGGGTGTTACAACTTAAATGGGCAATTAATTAGAATAATTATATATAAGATATTAAAAAAGTCATCATTGTACACATTAGCTCGTGATTGTTACACCTAAAAGTATGTAAGCCATTTAGTATTTTTTCTCCTAATATTTAAGAAGTTATTGTGTAATTCATTGTCATGTACCAATTGTTAAGCTTAATTTGAACTCAAAGTAATATAAAATAGAGTTCATATGTTTTTTTGAATAAAAACATAGCTCGTATGCAATTGTAAAACAACAAAAAATAACAACAGTATTTCAAATCCATCCATTACACATTTGAATTCATGGATTCACATGTATAATACAAGTAAAGAATGTTCCATACAAAGACAAAATACGAATGTTGAGATATAATCAAGTGAAGTTCTTGTCAATTGAGTTTATCTCAAGTGATTGTGAGAAATGATTATTATCCCCCCACCAAGTTCAATTCTCACAAGTGACATGTTAAGCTTGTAACGAGTATATTATGTAATGTATTTGAGCCTTGTTATTGACTAGCCTTGAGAATATAGGGTTTACCCTAAGTACCATACTCAAAATGAGGGGAAGTACTTGAGGATTTTCTGCAAGCATGTAACCTAGAAAAAAAAAATCAAGTGAAGTTCAGCAAAGTGGTTGTCAATGAATGATTCATCACCCAAAAACAAGCATCAGCAATGCATCCACCATCAACCTGGATCGATATACCTATTACCACCAAGGTGAAGGAAGCTCCCATGGGGCTCTAATCCCACTCGTCACTCTCATGACATGACAATCATTATGATTATATTTAACACTCTAGGGCTTCATTTACCCATTAATAAAAAATGGTGACCCCTCCCACTACCTTGTGACACAAGTAAGATATCCCCTTTCTCTACCCAATCATCCTTCGAGGATCTTCTTCCTTTCCAATGTTCTTCAATGCACGCAAAAGGAGTACAAACTACTAGTTTCCAAACTTGGAGGAGTAACACATGGCTCAAACTATAAATGAGCAACAATACCTAGGTCGTAGGCTCCATGTTGTTTGCTTTAGTTGTTGTGGATATTCCATCCATTGTATTTCCCTAAAAACCATCCCAATTCCTCTTATATTCTCCATATTGAATCCCTTGGCCTCGACAAGCTCTTACCAAGCACTATTGCATGTGATTCTCTTTGTCATTACAAGCACAATAACTAAAACAAATAGCCATGGGACTCACACAAATTTCTTTATGACAAAGAAAAGGAAAATGTTATTTGGGAAATTGAGAAGTGATCCCTCCATCACGGTGAATAGTGTTGTTTCCTAACAAATTGCATAATAAACACGGGGAAGATGTAAAAGAGACAACTAAAGTCAAATATGGATGGAAAAGTTTTTTCAAGGAAGCATGGGTGAAAAGGTGGTACCTTCAAACGACAAGTGTCAAGTCAAATCATACATGTACCCCTTTCTCTTCCCCACTTGTGGTATCATGGTCCCTTTGGAACTTCCTCAAACAACATTTTTTTTATTATATTATTATGTATATCCCCTCAATGCACGACATTGCATAACACAATCACACCATGGAAATATAACAACCATACCATGATACTAGCCCACTACTATGACTCATATGCACTCACTACGCGAGACTTGGCCTTAAGCTCCATGTTGGGAATTTTTACAATACACTTCACATTTTTATAACATGAGGTCATTTAACTAACTCCATCTGGATGGTGTTGAATTTTGTAACAATGGTCGGTCTTCGCAATCTACATTTGAGTCCTTCGTGTATTTGTAAGTGTGTTCTCCATGCTAGAAACAAAAAGAAAATTATTAAAAGGCATGTTCTTCATGTCGGTTGAAAAGGGAAGAAATTTGAATTTGCAAAAAATGAATTTTTAGGCTTCAAAAGGATGAAGTCGGCCTCCTACTAGTAAAGTCAACCCAGTTAAAGGACACACCCATTTGAATAGCCAATTTACTATATAGATGAGGCATTCGACATCACTTCAACACACATTTCATTTCTGATAAAGTATTTTGGATTTTTTAGGCAAGGACAAGTTAATATTCCAAGGCATAATCTTTTGTTTAGGCATGTGAAGAAGACAAAGAAGGAGGATGAGCTCAAGGTCCAATATTTAGATAAAATGCAGACTGAATTTATGAGATGACACCTTATTTATGAGGCAATATTCTAAGGCTGAGAGGTTGAGCTTCTGATTTGCAAGACTGAACTCTATAGATGAAGGAGGATGAAATTATGTCCTGACTTAGCAAATCAAAGTGAGTTCCTTGGGCTAGTTGACTTGGGTAGGAGGATGGATCAAGTTTGACCTAGTTGTTGACTAATATATATATCTATTGAATTGAAAAATTTCTCTATTGAAAAGGTTGTTGGGTTTTTCTCGATGTGGGTTTTCCCAGGGCAAATTCTTGTGCTTCTTGTGTGGTTGTCTCTTTATGATCATCTAGCATTTCTTTTATTATTGATGTCTTTTAGGTAATTGCTTAATGATGGAATCATGGATAAAAATATGTAAAAATAAATATTCATTGGAAGTAATTATCAAAATAAAAGACCTTATGAAATTCAACATGGAATCGGAGCATGGGTGAAAGAGCAGTCTCAAAAGGGAAGCCTAGATCTTCCCTATTGTCAATGTCTTGAAAATCCCTAGTCTAAATTCTTAGGAAGTCCAAATGCCTCAAAAGGTCGAATATCAGTGTGGGCCGAATCTCATTTTGAAGAGCCTCAAGACTGAATTTCAAGCAAGCCCTAGCCTAATACTATGGGAGGGCCAAAAGCTTCATTAGAACCATATCACAGTAAGCCAACAAAACTACAGATAAAAATATTCTTGTTTGTAAAGAAGTATTGACTTTCCAAGTGAGAGTTTAAGGCAAAATGTCTAGTGAAAAGAAGATTTTTTTGTAAGATATGTTATTTTAAAGAGGACCGAAGCCCTTGTTTTAAGTCTTAGAGTCCATTTTAGTGGGCCGAAGTCCTATTTGTCTAAAATCCAAAATATTGTTACATGAAGAACTAAACAGATGCCTCAATTTGGAATACCTCAAGTCTCATTCCTATCGGATCAAGATCTTTAGGAGGTAAACGAAGTGGTCTCAGATATAAATTAATGTAGATTGGAAAAATCTCAGATATGAATTGAATCTTTGACCGATCCTCATAAGTTGATGTAGTAACCCGAGAAGAACCTCATATTTGGTTTAGGAGGTCAAGAATCTAAGAAAGATTTATTAGGGTCAAAACCCTAGTTTAAAATCAAACATCGTCAGCTTGTCATCAGTTACGCATAAGAGTTATGGAAGGCATTATACATGAAAATTGTAAAGGAAGCATACATTTGTCCTCATGTAAGCTACAACGATGAGTCAAGCATATGAACACAAATCAACGAAGATATGAGTCTACAAATAAAAGAATATCAAGTTTGAGATCTATGTTGAAAAATAGGGATGCTATGCCTTGAAGTCTATTCCTTACATTCAAATATTTAAAAAGGGATCTTTGTCACATAACACACCTTATTGAACAATCTTAAGGGTTGAAGAAACATGAGTAGTCTACAAAAATTGGCTCGTAAGGTGGAAACAATAAAAACTGATATTTTCGTCATGAAGTCATCTCATTAGAAGATCCTTGACCTTGACACATTTCCTTAGTTCGATATATTTATTTGTTGGGGAATTGAAATCCTATGATATTTGAACATTTGTATATGAAAAGAAGAATATTGCACATATCAAAGACTATTGGACTTGCAAGAAGATGCAAAGTGAAAATATAAGGTTTGGAAGACTTTTAGTCTTGATATGAGATATTCTAAATTTTTTAAGACGATTGAATATCTAGGGTTAGTAAACACTAGCAAGCAACGAGGCTTGGATAAGAAATCCCTAAGGATGTATGGAAAAAACCTCAGGATTGGATGTTTTTGCTGAAAGAATAAACCCTAGCTCTTGCATGGAAGGAATGACATCATGCATGAAGCTAATAGAATTGCATATGGATGCAAAAGTTCCAAAGATCAAGAGGGAGTTGACATTCTTCTCAAAAGATAAGAATTTTATATCTATCTTATCATATTATTACTATTGTTGTTGTTTTTACTAGTAGTTATTCCCTTGTCTTTGAATACTTTGCTTAGTTGTAATTATTATTCCATGGCCTCCTAGTGAAGATTGCAAGTAAATATTAAAGGTTGCCTAGACTTTGGTAGCAGGTGGAAGAACAAAGCAAAGTCATGACAAGAGGACTCTCATAGAAATAGGGATTTGTGATGAAATATATTATATTAGATGAGATCTAGACTCAGAGAGAGCAGACAGATCAACAAGATTGAAGTATGACTTGATCTATATCAAACAGAAGTTAGTGGTGACTTCCAAGATAGTATGGTTAGATGGAAAGAAGTAAAAAGAAAAGGATTACCTTGGTAAGAGGGAAGAAGACTATGAAGGGACATCTTGTCAGGTACACTTTTTTAAAAATTTATTACCTTTACGATTTATGTTGAAAACTACATTAGATGGATTTAGAGATCGTCTTCCTTGATGAAAGAAAAAGTGTACATAAGAGTTGCCTCAAGCTTGTGATACCTACATGAAGAAGTCATATACTTGTAAGCAGAAAGAAGGTTGTATACATGCTCTCATATTTGATACACTTGGATCAAGGTTGATCCTATATATGGTTTGATAATAGTAGAAGAAACCGTGTGTTAGACAGAGCAACATTGATTGAAAATATTTGTTTTAAAAGGAACAGTTAAGGCTTCCTTATGAACTCTTACTTTAGCTTCGGGGGGAGTTGATCCCTGGATTCAAAGTAAAGTATTTTAATTGGATAGTCGATGCATTTTAATAGCATCAGTGGCAGAGGGAGCAACCAGGTTTTCCATGACAGGATCTGTTGCAGAAAGAAAACCCAGTTAGGGTAACCTGAAAATAACCAAGATGATGGATCGAGAGAAGGAAGCAAATCAATTTATGATCGAGCTTAGACATGTGGCTCAACATATGTTGGAGTACCAGCATGGTACAGCTAGTCATGTCACAATCAATTATGGTTTGAGATATGACTTAAATAATGATGTCTAACTACAGGGATATACAGATTCTAATTAGGCAGGGAGTGCATATGACAGGAGTACTTCCGGAGGATACCTCTATTTGAGCTTTGCTATGATTTCTTGGACAAGCAGGGAGTAAAAAATTGTCACACTCAGCACTACAAACGCAAAGTATATCGCAGCCCGTGAAGTTTGTATTGAGGCAGTGTGGCTTCTGAAGTTGATTAGAGGATTATTTGATCAGGTGCATATGACAACATGATGATAGGTCGAGGCATCTTGAGATATAGTACTAAGACGTGGTACATGAAGAGAGCAATATAGATCCAGTATTATCAAGGAGATTGTCCCATACAAACTTGGAGTGATTGAGCATGTCTCTCTCAGCGAGAGGAAGTGATGAGACAATAGCATCAAAGAACAATTATTATTATGAAGAATAGTTCTATACCTCTTAGTGAGAGAAAGTATTGATATGATAACATCACAGACAATCATTCTCCCTATGTCAAAGATGTTGACCAGTTGGGGAAAACAGTCCTAGAATCCTAGGTTCACTAAGTTGAGTGCATGGCTTTCAACATCAGTCTCAGTCTCTCTAGTTTGGATGAGGCGCTCATTTAGCGTTGGGCCCAATTGCTCATGTAGAGTGTGGTCTTTAGGGATCACCACGAGTCAACTATTTTAACCAAGATGGTGAACCAACACTAGCCTGGGTCAAAAGTACTGATCAAGATTATGTGTCAGTAGTATCGACCATATTTATGATGACTAGTTGCTGATAAATGTTATGCCATATGTCAAGAGTGGATTATGGGTCAGTGGTACCAACTAGTTGATGTTGATATTGATGATGATGTTGTTGATTCATGTTAGAGACATTGACATATGATGTTGATGATGTCAGAGATGTTGACTAGATGATGTTAATGTTAAGTGATTTACCTTATGTTAGAGATGTTAACAAGGTTGATGATGATTCTATTATAACATTTTCATAGAGAAATTTTGACAACATGAGAACATCTAGATAGTCATTATGAATACCTCCCTAGTTAAGAAGTGTTGAATTTTGTAAGTATGTTAGTATTCATAATGCATATTTGAGTCCTTAATATATTTGTAAGCATGTTCTTCTTGCTAGAGACAAAAATAAAATTATTAAAAGGAATGTTATTGATGTTGGTTGAAAAAGGAAGAAATTTGAATTTGTAAAACTTGAATTTTTAGGCTTCAAAAGGATGAAGTTGACCTCCTCTTAGTCAAGTCAGCCCAGTTAAAGGATGCACCCATATGGACAATCGATTTACCATATATATGAAGCATTCGACCTCACTCCAACACACAATTTGGTTGTGATCAAGTATTTCAAGTTTTTGAGGCGAGTATGAGCTAATATTTCGAGGCATAATCTTTTGTTTGGGCATGCAAAGAAGGCAAGGAAGAAGGATGAGTACAAGGTCAAATATCTATCTCAAATGCAGGTTGAATTTCTCAGATGACACCTTATTTTCGAGGTAAGATTATAGGGCAAAAAGGTCAAACTTCTAAGTTGCAAGACGAACTCTATGGATGAAGGAGGATGAAATTATGTCCTCACTAAGCATATCATAGCAAGTTCCTTGGGACAGCTAACTTGACTATGAGGATGGACCGATTTGACCTACTTGTTGATTAAGATGTATCTATGTTGAATTGAAGAATTTCTCTATTGAAAAGGTTGTTGGGTTTTTCACTGTGTGGGTTTTGTGAGGGTAAACCCTTATGCTTCTTGTGTGGTTGTCTCTTTATGATCATCTAACATATTTTTTTTACTGTTGTTGTCTTTCATGTAATTATTTAGTGGTGGAATCATGGATAAAAATAGGTAAAAGGAATAAAATTCATTAGAAGCAATTATAAGAATAAAAGAGCCTATGAAATTCAATAGGCGGACTCTTATAACACAAATTATATCATGCAAAAATGCATGGTTTAACATGCTATATTCAAGCAATAAAGAATAAGGGTGTTAAATTCCCCTCCTTGTTGGAACAACGTTGTCCCTATTCGGTCCCTATAATACTAGTGTATCCCCATATTATTATTGTTGTGCCCCATGTAGCCCCCATATTGTTATTGGTGCGCCCCATAAAATCCCACTGTTGTTATTGTTGAACCCTTACATTATTATTGTTATGTAGGCCCTAATTATATTGTGACTCTTTAGACTCCTATATATACGAATGAGGTCTTGTCATTTGTATCATCAAAGAATTGTTCATTTATTTGATGTAAAAGGAGGTTTCCCCCATGAAGAGGCTCATTTTCAAGTTTATGATCTATATTTTCTTCTGTTTTGTGATCTGGTTACATAACATTTGGTATCAGGGCTTTGGATCTTAGGGTTTCGCTGCTTCAAACAGGCCATCTTGTAATTTTCGCTATAATTTTTTTTCTATGAAGCTTCAGAAGCTAAAATTTAGACCACGTGGAGCTAAAATCTTGGTGAACTTTTTGTAAAAATTTCATATCCTGGTTTGCTATATTTTATGACATACGGTTCGAAGAAGTTAGGTTTTCTATATGCTCCAGAATTCAGTCTCAAACAAGTGACATAGGGAAAATTGTCATAAGTTTCACTTCAAGCATTGGATTTGAGTTTTGTAAAAAGTTATTGAAATTTCACGGATTGTAGTTTCTTGAGGAGGAATTTGAAGGTTGAAGATCGAAACAGTGACACGTGGAAGTATGTACAAGTTCGTTATACTGAACCAATCCATAATCAGGTCATCATGGGAGATTTAGTATAACTTTACCTTGAAGAATCCAATTTCACTCTAAATTATGGGGTTCGAAAGAGGACATGAATATCTACCTAATGACGAGGTTTCAGTCCTTGGGAGGCCAAAATTACAGAGATATAACAATTTCAAGACCAAGCTCCTAAAAGCAAGAAAAAGATGTGTATTATTTTTAAAAATGCATAACTTTTGTTTGAAAAATCATTTTAAAGTGATTAAAAGGGTACACTAAAGCATACATGTTAGTATTTCGTTCTAAGATGCCTTGAAACAAAAAAAATGTATACACCCAGTAATCCAACAGAAAGCTCTTATATAACACATGAAGTAAGGTATTTCATGAAACTCATGAAGAGAACAAACGAAATATGAATAATGATTTTAGAGACTCCAACCTTGGGATGAAGACCCACCATATTCCAAAGATTGATGTGCAGAAGTTTGATGGAAAGGATCTCGTAACATGGATACTACAGATGGAGAAGTTCTTTGATCTACAAAATGTGCAACACACACAAAAGGTACACATTACATCATTATATTTAGAACCCAATCCATTTGTATGGTATCAATGGCTTTGTTCTCATAAAGCGCTAGTCAGTTGGACAATTTTGACGAAGGAATTGATAGCTCATTATGAGGATACAAAGAACAATACCTTCTTCATCCAAATGATAAATCTCAAACAAAATGGCTCAGTTGGGGAGCACATTGAGGACTTCCAAAGATTGAATACCAAGGTAATTAATATTTTAGAGGATCATCTAATTGGTGTCTTCTTAAGGACTTTAAAGGACAACATCCACCATGAGTCTCATCTTTGGGAACCTAAGTCATTGGAGAATGTGTTTAGGGTAGCAAGAAAAGTTGAAAGCAAAATTATGGCAACAAGGAGTTCTACCACTCATAGCTATAAAGATGGAAGTATTGTCGCTCCTAGCTTCCCACAACCTACAAGGTTGACAACACAACAACTAGAGGAAAAAAGAGCAAAAGGGTTGTGTTACAGTTGTGATAGAAAATACACTAAAGGTCATAAGTGTGCTGAGAATAAATTATTTTACATAGATTGTGAAGAGGAGGAAGAAAAGAAACAAGAAACATCAAAAGAAGAAGGTATACACACCAGGAATCAACTACGGGGGCTAAAAAAGAAGAAATGAATCTGACCATATCTTGTAATACATTAGTGAGAATTACCATTCCTCAAACTCTAAAGGTGGAAGGATATATCAAGAAAAAAAAAGGTAATAGTGTTGATTGATTCACGTAGTACTCATAATTTTTTTCATTGTAAAATGGCCAAGGATTTGAATTGCTTTCTATATCTAGCACCGGAGTGTCAAGTTATGGTTTCAAATGGAGGAACTATAAATTGCTCACGGAAGTGCCATAATATCAATCTAACCATGGGGAAATATGTATTGAATAGTTCAATGCTTTCCATTCCAATGGGTGGTGTGGATGTTGTATTAGGAGTCCCATGGCTACAATCTTTGGGGATGATAACTTTTAATTTTCAAAAAAATTTCTTGAATTTTTTCTCAGAAGGAAAAGAAATTGAATTAAGGGGTACCACAGCAAAACCTGGGAAGACAGTAAGCTCTAATGGCATGGAAATGGAAAATCTTTTGAAGAAGGAACAACGAGGGATAATTACACAATTATGTTTGCTAGATGTTCAAACATCTAAGTCATCCATTTCTCCAGATCTCTGAAGAGTCCTTGATAACCGTTCCAAGGTATTTGAGACCCCCAAAGGTCTCCCTCCAATTCACAATCATGATAATGCTATTCACTTGATTCCAAGAAGTGTTCCTCCAAACATTAGACCTTACATATATCTGTATACCTAGAAGAGTGAAATTGAATGTATGGTTGCATAAATTCTAGAGGCGGGTATAATTCAACCTAGCCAAAGTTCTTTTTCTTCTCCAATAGTATTGGTGCACAATTAGGATGGATCAAATTATAGAGAGCTCAATAAGATCACTATTAAAGATAAGTTTCCTATTCGGGTCATTGATGAACTGTTGGATGAATTGCATGGAGCAATTTACTTCACCAAGCTGGATCTTCACTTAGGATATCATCAAATTAGAACGAAGACATAAGGTATTCTGAAAACAACATTCATAACTCATGAAGGTCATTATGAATTTTTGGTCATGCCTTTTGGCCATACTAATGCACCTTCCACATTTAAAGGTTTGACGAATTCCACTTTCAAACACTTCCTTAGAAAATTTGTGTTAGTATTTTTTTATGATATATTAATCTATAGCAAGTCTTGGAAAGACCATGTTCAACATGTTAACAAGGTGCTCAAACTATTGGAGGAGAAATAATTGTATGCAAAACTCTCCAAATGTTTCTTTGGGTACACGAAGTGGAATATTTGGGTTATATTGTATCCCATGAGGATGTTAAGGCAGAACCTAACAAAATGAAAGCCACCAAGCAATGGAAAATCCCCAAAAACTTAAGGGATCTTCAAGGATTTCTCGGGTTGATAGGGTATTATCGTAAGTTTGTTAAGAATTACGGGAAGGTAGCAGCAACATTACTAAAGAAAGATGCATTTTCTTAGACTCCATAAGCAACTAAGGCCTTTGAACATCTTAAAGAGGTAACGTGTCGAGCTCTAGTATTAGCTACACTAGACTTCACAAAAACCTTTATTGTGGAACGTGATGCCTCAGAAACAAGATTGATGTTATTTTAATGCAAGAAGGAAGACCCGTTGCTTTTGAAAGTATTTTAATCAAAGGAAAGTATTTACATAAAGCTACTTATGAGAAGGAAATGTTGGCAATCCTACATGCACTGAAGCAATGAAGCCCTTACCTAATGGGAAGAGACTTCAAGGTAAAAACAAATCATGATAGTCTTAAATACTTCCTAGAACAAATATTATCTTCAAAAAAGATATCATTTCCCTTCCCAAACACATTTGTAATTGGGTGTTTTTACACATTTTTGCACAATTTTGGCTAAGGAAAAGAACCCAACATTTTCAGCTTAGGGACTTAGGAGGAAATTCGACTTTATTTGGTTTCTAGTGGAATCTGGGGGCCACCCACGTGGGGATTCGAACTAGGCCATTCAAATGACTTGAAGGGTATTTAAAGTGCTGGATGGAGGGGCCCACATGAGGCGGGGAAGGCCCACGAAGATAAAAGAAGGAGAAGGCTCTCGTTTGGATTCATTCATTCACCTTGCAAATCGAAATTACTTGACTGTTCACTCTGCTATTTAGCCGAGTCAACTAGCTATTTAGCCACAAATTTCTCAAGTGGGAGATTTGACCTTACCTTTGGGGGACCTTGAGTGCCCACCCTAGGAAGGCAGTTCCATCAGCATTTCAGGAGATCCGGGAGTTTTTCACAGCACTACCACTCAATCACTCACAAGGAATGCGTATTTATGGGCCACCAGAAGAATACGCAAGAGGATTTTGAGCCACCATTGATCAATCATTTGGTGGGAGATTTAGAGGATTTGGAGAGCAGCAGTAGGCTAGCAATTCTTGAGATTTTTGGAGCCAACAGAGCCAACAACCTAGCAGTTCGAATTCTTGGACCTAGGGACAACACAAAGGGTCAGTCCAACGTTTTCGTGGGGCTTAGGAGCAAGTGCTACAACTCGGAAGCTCATCCGAGGAGTCAGGGGATTTGTAGTAGTGATCAGCCTAGCACTTTGGGACATTTTCCAGGAGGATATACATGCATAATCTAGCAGGTCAAGTTTTGTTGTTGGAGCTGAAGTTAGGCACCTTGGGGGTCAAATTTCAAAAGTCTAAACCAGTTAAATTCCTTGGTGGGTTTTTTTTGGGTTTAGGCCAAGGAGTCAGGAGCTCAAATATTATAATTTTCTGAGCACGGGAAGTGGTGTTTCCAACCATTCGAAGTTAGCAGAAAGGGTAGTTTTCTAGGCAGCGCAATGCAGATTTGTGCAACAGTTGGGGAAGCCATTGGTTCAGCCATTTCTCACCTGGGTTTGGTCAAGCTTGTCCATTAAGACAAGCCCAGGTGCACCACTTTATTATCTATTGTATTTTTCCCTTAAAGAAGTAATAAAATGGCTCAACAATTCATTATTTATAGCATTTCCATGGGTGCTTAATATATATTTCGTTTTTATATTTGCTAAACAGATTGTATGATTTATATAACTTGTATTCCTACTTAGGAACATTACAGTGGTATCAAAGCCTAGTTCTTGGCTTAGTTGTGGGGATTTTCTCCTATGACCGAAGGGAACTAGGAGAACATCACATACAGAAGGCAGAGGCACCGAAGCGGAGAAAGAGAATTGGAGATTACTCCAGACACAAAGGATAGAGGGAAAGCAGTGGTAGAAGAGGAGGACATGGTGGAACCCAAGAGCAGGGAAGAGATGGCTTTCGACAACCTCCTGAGGGCCTTGAATTACTTAGCCAAGGGCCAAAAAAGAGATGTTGGAGGAGATAAAGCTGCAGAACAAAGAGAGGACCGCTCCTAGAGGGTTTCTTTTTGCGGAAAATTCTGGAGCCTCCCAACCATTCGATCACCCCTCACCAGCAGCACCACACCCATTGGCTAGTGGGCCAACTCGATCCACACTGCCCTCTTTCGTACTAGTGGCACAAATTGAACTAACAAGGGGTGAAGACCCCATACAGATTGGAGAACATTTCAGAGAGTGCCAATCTATGGACGCAGACTTCAGGGACACACTCTCTTTCAAAGATTTTTGCAAGCTCAAGTAGAGTGAGAAGAACAAGGGCTATGGAGGTCAGGGCACACAAAACTATGAGCTGCAAAGGACCACAGGGAGGATGTACTTCCCTACTTTCAATGGCATTTCCAAGTGCACTATTAGGGCTTGGGTTCAGAAGATGGACACCTACTTCTAGCTCAACTGGATGACAAAATAGGAAGCCATCAAGATGGTCATGCTGCACATGGAGGGGGAAGCCCATGACTGGTGGTTTCATGGCTTGGCCACCCTAGGGCATGCTAATGTGGCTTCTTATGAGGATTTCACCAGGAGGGTGGTGGAGCATTTTGACCAGAGAGATCCAAAGGCCCATTTCAAAGAGTTGACCCAACTGTGCCAGACAGGCAACTCGAAGCAGTACATCTCAGAGTTTCTGCAAGTATCAGTGATGGTTCTGAATATATCAGAGGCTAGGAGGGTATACACCTTCATTGAGGGCTTACTTGAGCCCCTGCGTGGACTGGTGAAGTCACGCAGACCCTCCACGCTACAGGAGGCAGTTTTCAGCACTAAAGATCTACAGGGGGCCATCCCTAAGACTAGAGCACCTTTTCCTACATGGACCCCTTTTTCATAGAAGGGGCATGAGACTAGACCTCCACCTCAGAGGACCACAAAAGGGGGGGGGGGTGGTTAGCTAGATGATGAGACATGAAAGGACCTCAAGAGGAGGAAGTTATGCTTCACATGCAAGGAGCCTTGGCCACGAGTCCATCAGTGCACTGTCAGAAAATCACACTATATTGAGTTCTTTTCAAACAGTGACCAGGAGGACGAGGTGGAGCAGGAGTGTCGTGTGGGAGATGGTGAGAGTCCAGCAGATAGAGGGTCACCACTACCACCTCCACAGGTGTTGGATACCTATACCAATAGGTTTCATATTTCATGATTGGCAAGGGAAAGTCCAAATATGCTCTGCTTTGATATCACAAAGATCCCATATTTCCTAGAGAACAAAAGGTGTGTAGAGTGTTTCAATGTTGATGACCTTATTTCAATTTTGGTGGATGATCCAACAGTTTAATCTGGATCATGCCATGTTTTCAATTTTCAGTTATAGAATAGAGAAAGAAGTCTGGCCAAACTGCTTAATCTTGGCAGACAACTAGTTCAGGTAGAGAAGAAAAGGCTCCCAACAGCTTAATCTGGGACCTTGGAAGAGATAAGGGTAGAAGTAGATAGAAAAAGCAAAAGAAAAAGCCAAAGAAAAGAAAAGGCAAGTAAGGGTCTGCAAGTCCAAGTGCACCCTCCAAGAAGAAATAAAAATGCTAGGCAAGTAGCTGGGTAAGTAGTTGGGGTTGCAGAAAGGTTATCCCTACCATTGCAGAGATGGTAACTGTGGGCATCAAAGCAAAGTCAATTAGTTGACAAAGGTGTTCTTCCTCATCAAATCGCGGCAGGAAGCATGACTAATTTCCCTCATTTCCCTCCAATTTCATTTCTAACATCCCCCCATCAGCTAAGATTCATGGAAGAGACTACGGTTTCATGGTGGTTCTTAATCTTTAGAAGCCACATTTCTTGTCTAAAAATCTTTTCATTTTGATCTACTCTTAAAACCAAGTTTGTTCCACATAAACTTAATGGTTTCCCCTCCACTTACCCTCTCATCCATATTAACTCTAATTCTACTATGTAAATCCCCTATATTACCTTTCCCCTATTAGTACTAACACCATGGTGTATAAACCCCAAGCATTATATAAATACCCCTCCCCTTGGCAATATAGCCAATAAGTCCTATATCAGGAATCAAAGTGGCATCTGGCCACTTGGATGAACCTACAACTCATCTACCCTCCCTTTCCTCAAGTCATTCCACTCACCAAACCATTATTTGCCAAGAGAAACCTTATAAAAACCCTTTTACCCATGAAAACCCTTTGAAACTGCCAAAATTCCCAAAAAACCCACTTTCTATTCCCTAACCAAAGTTTGCGCATACAATTTGATTTTTGAAATACATTGGAAAAATCTTTCAAAACACGTATTTATGCCTCCGCCCGCTGCCGTATACACTGGTCATGTCACCTCCCCGATGGCCGTTGGATCAGGCCCTCCAGATCCGACGGCCCTTATCTCATCGGACCCCTTCCGACGCCCGATCATTAACTGTACTATCCTCCTGTCACGTCGAGCTCCCGACAACCGTTAGATCTGGCTCCTCCAGATCCGACGGCCACTTTAGCATCGGAGCCGATCCGCTGCCCGAACGATATCTCCCGACGGCCGTATTTTGGCTACGTCACGCGGCAGCCACGCGTCCACTCCACAGCCCATCGGAGGTACCACTGACGCATACCGCCACCGTACTGTAGGCGGTGCGATATGAAACCGCCCCGGTTTCCGGTTTATCATTCCCGCTTGTATTACCTCACCGCCACGTCACTGCTCCAACACCCCACGTCACCCCCAGGTACGCCGTCGCATCATTTCTCCGCTCAACCACTGGTCCACTTGTCCTGCCATCCCCCTCTCCCCGTGGACCAACCAGAGGCCGCCACCTGGCCGGATGACGTCCTGCTGACGTCATCCGACCCTGACCCCACCAGTGACGTCAGCGCGAAAACGCGCCAAAATCACCAAAAGTTATATTTATGCCAAAAATCGTGTTTTTTGCTATTTTTGGGCGCAAGCTTTGTTGATTGTTCTGCATGTAAATTCACGTCCAAACCTGCACCAGCCGTGGAAAAGAATTCCGGACCGCTAGAACGTCCATCCCTCAAAGTGCTAGCAAGTTCTAACCGAGCAGATTCTACAGGTACTTCTTGTTTGCACTCTAAAGCTCCATTTTCACTGAATTTCGGGTATAACTAGTAACAGTCCTCCAAACTCAAAATTCACCATTAAAGGACCACTGAACTAGCATTCAATCCAAACCGGAGCTGCCACTACACGTTTATAGGGCCACATTGGGCAAGTTGAACGTAACTTATTACTGGTTCGCGCAATCGTGAACCAGTCACCTGCAAGAAGCTAATTTGCCTCAAAAACAAACTCTGCTCAGGTCTGCAACTCACCTATTAACTCAAAAGCAGCGTTTCAATCGCTACAACCTTTCCCATTCACTCTTTGTCCTCAGAAATTCTCATTTTCCTCAGAAAAAGCGCTGTTTGTGTTACTCTGCATAGTAACACCAGTCCTTGAGAAAACAGAATCCTAAGAAGAACCATGGATCCCCCTGTGGCTCCTATAGCCCTCAATGTAGCTCCTCTGAATGCCCCTCACAAAGCATTGGGCTGGAAAGCATTAGCTGACTTAGACTATAACATATCAGAAGAAGTGCTAAGCAGGAGCAGGTTTCATCTCCAAATACTAAATGAAATTAAAATCAAACATCAGAATGGGACAGACATCTTGGGAATTTGGGATTCCTCTCTCCCAATCTTCAAGCTACCACAGGTCAACCAATTCCCAGAACTCATCCACTTATGTGCTGAGTATTATGATGCATCCCAGAGGGCAGTGCTTGACTCTTCAGGCGCAATTTTGTTTCTTATTACCCCTGAAGCCATCAGGGGGATGCTGCAGTTCAAAACAAATAAGAAGTTGGTCCCTCTGTCACTAGCTGATTTGATAATAGGGGGAGCCAGAATGACAGAGGCCCATATTACAACGCTCAACCAGTTATTCATCAAAGCAGGCACTGTACAAACTCCTCCCATCAACTCTGTCTACCTCAACCAATTGGGCCTGGACCTTGTTGACATGATCAGTCCCATCCTGGGATATGATTCAGTGGAATATGTGGATGAAACGGTTATGCACATAATGCTCATGTTTGCTCCAGGTAGAAAACCAGTCTGCTATGACTATGCCACATACATCTCTGACAAGATGCATGAGCAGCTGATGAACCTGTCAAGAGATAGGGTATTTAAATACACTTCCTACATATATCATTTGCTTCTATACTTCCAGCATGAGAAGTTCTCCTTCCCGATGAAAAGAGAAGATGCACAGGGAAATTTAAGATCGGTGGTGTACTGGACATCTGCTTTCCACCTCACTTTCTATTCTCCATACACCTACTGTGAATTCATTGATCACTTCATTCATCCAGCCATGACTCTACTTTTGGGCTCACCTCCTCCCAGATTGACAGATGAGATGCAAAGACTCCTGCATTTATCAAAAGCATACAGCATTGGGGATTGGTACTTCTACCAACACCACACCGTTATCAGAATATATGGGTGTGAGTTGCCCCCATTTAGACTACCCAGATTTGTGCCTATGAGACTACTTGCCTTAGAATACTTCAGGCAGTTTGGCTTTGTGGATGTGTTCCACTTTTCAGGCAAAGGTAAGAAGGCACAGCTAAAGGTCAAAAGTCAACTTGGCCATCTCCTTTATAACGAAAGGGAGGAAGGGTGGAAGGAAGCAGATAGAATACTTGGGGGCCTTGGTCTCAAATATAGCTTCCTATGGAAACCTTATGACCCTAACAACTTCATTACCATGAGGAGGCTTAAATACAAGTTGTCTGCTTATGATCATTGCAGCCTTCCTCACATAGAAAAACATGCCAATCAAAGTAAATGGAGGAGAGGGACTTTAGAAGAAGCTGTTACTCAAGAAGAGCTTAATCAAAGAGCTCTAAGAAACCTAGAGAAAATGGCTGACCTTGAGTTGTATTCACAGGTCAGCTCACTGCCGAGCACACAAATTGGAGCAGCAGCATCCTCTTCAACCGCCCGACAACAAGCTACAAGAGTTGCTGGAAATATATCAGTGAAGGGAAAAGAACAGGTGATGGAGATAGAGCCAGAGCAGCGAGAGAAAGAACAGGCAGAGCAGCAGCAACAACAACAGCAGCAAGTAGAAGGGCAATCTGAAACACAGCAGCCCTTACAGCAAGAAAGAGTGGTAGATGTCCCAATTACCACTGAGCAGCAGGCCCAGAATGTAGAACACTCAAGGCCTGAAAACATTACTGATGCCTCGGTCCTTCAAACTCCACAGAAGGAGGACCTAAGTAGGAAAAGGGATAGAGAAACACCCATGACTTCATCCATCAACCAAGGGGAGAAGAGACAGAGATTAAATGACTTCTCAGAGGATGATGAGGCAATTAGACAAGCAATGGGTATGGGCCCACCCAGCAGGGAAGCCTCGGTCAGTTCCTTCCACCAAGAACAAGACAGAATCATGGGAGGGGAGGTCACTTCCTCCAGCCAACAGAGGGAAGGAGAGGTAGGCATCAAACAGCAGTTTATAGACATCAAAAGAAGGAGTGAACCCATGAAAATCAAATTATACAACCATTTGTTGAAAATGGCCCCCTCCAACCAACAAAGATTAATGGCTGCCTTTGATGTGGACGAAGGCAAGTTGACTATGAGTCACTTCATACCCACTGCACTCCAGCCACAATCTACTGCAGATTATCTCCGGACTAATCTAGAGGTCCTGGCCAAGGACATCCACCCGATGGATAAAATTGAGCTGCACAAGCAAACTGGTGAAATGGTGTATGCCTCCTTGGCAGACAAAACATTGGAGAATTACAAATTAACAAGCAGCCTCAATGCTACAGCCTCTCAACTAGAATTGGAGAGGGCTTCATCTCAGGCCAAAGACAACAGGATAAAATCCCTAGAGGACATCATCGTGGAAATTGGGCATAACCCCAATGACATCAAAGGGATACAGGAGATCTTGAAACTAAGGGATGCTGACATGGCTGCATTAAGGAAGAAAGTCAAGCTCCCAGCTACCATTCACCCCCAAACAGATGAGGTAGCCCAACAAAGGATGGAAAAGGATGCCACAGATCTGCTAATATCTATATATAAGCAGCTCCTGCAGACACAAGAGAAATTAGGGGAGTCTGAGGCTACTCAAGCGGCCTTACAAGCAGCACTAAAGCAAAGACAAGAGGGTCAGACTTCTCAGCCTCCTCCTCAAGTTATCAATCTTGAGGATGTTGCTCCTACCACTGTGCCTCCACCTCAACAAACTGAACAAACAGCTACATCCACTTCAGCAGCACCTACAAGTACAGAACAGGCACATAGCCTAGATATGCAGAAATTAAAGAATGAAATACAAATCTTGGAAGCTCAGATGACAGAGCTACATGAAACCAGAGATAAGCTGGCCAAGGTCAATGAAAGGCATGATAAGACAAAAAGAGAGGTGGGAGAAAAGGCCAGGGAAATCAAAGCCCTTAAAGATAGGATCAAGGAGCTTGAGAATGAGCTCAAGCTAGATAAAATCATATCTGAGATCAGAGCAATGATATGGTCCAATATTGGCCAATCCATCAACAACCAATGGCCATATATCGAGACAATCCATGAGCAACTAGAGCTCATCCCAAAGGCACAGAAGGAAATCCGAACATCAAGGGCCTTATTAGGAAATATGCCTGAAGTTGCTACAAGAATGATCAATGTGCTTAACCACAAAACAAGTTCTCAGTTAGCCACCATTGGAATCACAAATAGAACTGAGTCTATTCAAATGATCAAGAGGGTTCTTACTCTTAGAAATCTGGTACAGACATTGGACAGAAGAACCCAGGATATGCAGACAGAGGTAAATAGGTTCATGGAGAAATTTCAGGCATTACAGAGTAGAGGACTCCCTAGCTTACTGAACAGCGGAGGGAAATTATTCACCCATGAACAGTATGCCAAAAGAGTAAATGTTTTTGCCTCAGCACAGATCAATGAGAAAGCCAGCACTTCAGAAGACACAGGGCCTATTACAGGACAGGTTTTCTATAGTAAGATAGAAAATCTATTTTTTATAATGAATGAAATTAATCACTTGTTTGATGTGGCCCCAAATTTTTTCAAATATACAGAAGCTGAAGAGACAATGGAGGCCATCCTCAGGCATCAGCTCCCTACACAGGAATGGTGGACAGATGCAATACAGAGAATTTTGTAATCAGTAAGGCATTCACCAAATTTCTGTTTTATTACAAATTTTTATAAAAGCACAGTTCAGCAAAGTCAGCATGCAGCATAAATCAAAGCTGAGCCAACTCAGCGGATGTAGAGGCCAACAAAGCAGAAATAGAAGACCACAGCTGGCAAACCCGAGAATGCACTGCGCAGCCAAAAGTAAATGCGTATTTCCAGAATTAAAACAGAGTAATGCAACCGACTCAGTGACTCTCAAAAGTCAAAACAATCCTCTGACAGACATAAAGGGCATTTACGCTGCATTCAAAATTATAATAACTCCTTGCCTACTTTCTGAACGTAATAATGAAGATATTTTCTCTCTCAGATGACTCAATGCCTGAGATATTTTGTATACGCATTTCTATAAAGTCCCCTTCGCATAAGATTGCAAGGGTTGTTGTTGATTTCTCCTGAAGAAGTTCTTATGCTGTAATCCTTTTCAGAAGTTAATAGACAAAGCAATGGAATTTCTCGGATTTCTGAGGTGTTGGATGCGTTCTGGTGTCTGTTGATAACTGCTGGATCCCTGTGTATTTCATCATACAATAAGTCTCTGTATCTCTCTCTGTTAATTAGTTGTTTTTTTTTTTTTTAAATCCATACATGTTATCTGTTTTCAATACTAAGCAACAGGGAAAAAGAATAGCTTTCAGGATTTATTCACTGAGTACCCTGAGTTCAATCTGTGTTGTTTATCAATGTTTTCTTCAGCTGTAATCTGGATAAGTGTAATTCTTAATTGCTGCACTTTCAGAATACATCTATCAGAGTGACCTTTGTCACAGGAATTTCAAGTTTTGCTCCTGTGCAGTGTGCTCACCTTCACCCACCAGCTCAATAGAAAATTCTTAATTGCTTTCTGTTGGTCGACATACATCACCATTTGATCTAGTTTGTCTGTTTAAAATACACAATAGGCCCTGCAGTTTGAACACCACCAAACCAGCGTATCAGATCATTTCATGACTCCCGACTCCATTGCCCAATGGTATTATACTATCTAAACACTACATCATAAGACCTGAAAGAAATCCTTCAACCAAAACATAAACCAAAACCTGAGCATAATAGCTAGCCTAAAACACCATCATAACAGAGACAAATCATAAAGAGAGAGCCCTCTCTGGTTGCAGTTAGGCTAGGAACTGTAACCCAAAGATTGGTTAGTGGTTACCCCGGCCGTATTCCCTTGGGAGTCATAGGGAACAACCTGGGTGTTAACATAATTGGCGACTCCGCTGGGGAACTTCTTAGGATTTTTCAATTACTATCTGTTTTCCAAAGCTACCATCAAACCTGAAACCAGCCAAGAGGCCTTAGAACTGTTTCTGCATCACATTAACAGCTTTAAGGAGGAGCTTGTTTGGGGAATCTTCGTCTTAGCTTTGAGAATATATAGCCATTCCAAAATCTTCATCCAGTCCTTGCAAATATAAAAACTTCCTGCAAAATCCCAAAAAACAGGTTGGAAGCTGGCTCCTAAGAAAAATCCACGGCATACTAGGGCAAATCCTGACCCTAATCCACCCATCATTGTTGATAATCCAAATACCATCCGAAGAAACATCCGGAGACAGCAAAAGCAGGAGGAGCCTGCTGATGCAAATATAAGTTCGGATCATCCCAGCCTCATTCCCACTCCTTGCAAAGTTCTTTTCCGGTCCACCCCTAGTTCCCCTAGTTCACCATCAACATCACAAAGTCCTCCTCTCACATCTTCATCCACTGCACATACTCCTTTAACTAGTCTCCCACTAGCTACTCATCCCATTAACCCTGTTATACCAGTGATCCCTGCTGTCCCGTTTGTTCCTATTAACCCTCTGAACCTCATAAATATGGCTAACAGGTATGCACCTCTGCAGATACCAGCTAATGCTGCGGCTTTACCTCAAGATTATCAAAGCAAAATCTCATATTTTGACTCAAATGGCTCTCTAACAGCTATCCAGCATGCTAAGAAGATGCAAGACCACTTTGAGACCTATGAAATAGATGATGACAGTGTCAGAATGAGAATTTTTGTTCAAAGCTTAACTGGGGATGTTAGAACTTGGTTCAGATCCCTGAATGCAAACTCCATTACAACTCCTGATCAGCTCTACGAAGCTTTTACTGACAGATGGGAGAAGAAGAAAGACCCTCTCCACGTACTTGGTGAATATGACACTATTAAGAGAGGTCCCCAGGAGACAGTTTTGGAATATTGTGCTAGGTTTAACAATGTATATAATGCTATCCCACAGAACTTAAGGCCCCCTCCTGATTTAGCCCTGTATAAATTCCCTGATGGTTTTGACCCTGATATGGCCTATCAGTTGAAGGAAAGAGATCCTCCAACCCTTGAAGAAGCTCAAAGGGTTGCTGTCACAGTGGAAGCTAACCTAATTGCCAAAAGAAACAGGGCAAAGTTGGAAAAAAGGACTGCCTTCAAAGAAGAACCCTCGGGCTTTGATCAAAAGCTGGATGCAATACTAAATAGCATGAAGAGATTGGGTGAGAGAGTGGAATCGGTTGAAAGAAAGTCATCATGGGAAGCACCACAAAACAACCCTCCTAGAAATCCGAATTTTAGGAGAACTCAAAACCAAAACAGTGGTAGGACAAGTGCTGACCAAGACATTAGACCCCCTTTCCAAGAAAATTATGCAGAAACTTCAACATCAACTGAACCCAATGAAGACCCTGAGATTAATCTAATGGGTCTAGATGGTAAAAGCCAAGTTTTCTTAACACAAGAGGATCATGAGGATGATGAAATCAAAATATTCCAAACTAAATCAGGAGAATCCTTTGATTTTAAACAAGGATATGATAGTGCTGTCTATGAAGTTCATAAACAGTACAAGCTAAGGAGTAGGACTGTAAACGTAAATCAGCCTGAAAAGATAAAAGATAAACAACAGTCTAAAGGAACCATAGTCACAGAACCTAATGACAAAACAAACTTGCCTACAGAAGAAGTAGTGGTTGAAGAGGTCACCAAACTATTGTCACCACTACATCAGCCTATGGCAACGTCGTCCTCTCACCCTGATTTAGATATTACCCCTCAAGACATGAGTAAAAGGGGCAGGTCTCCAAGTCAAGATGAAAACCAACAAGAAGATTTAATGAGCAAAGAAAGGGCTGCTATCTATAACTCCAAAACCCAAGCTGATAAACCTTTTGACCTAGGCACAGAGATTGGCAAGCTAAAGATAGCAATTCCCCTCTCAGAACTAGCCAAGCATGACATCTATAAGCAACAGATTAAGAAATCCCTTCAACTCACTAATAGCAAAGATGATGTAAATGTGTTAGATGACACTCCGGAATTACTGTTTGGCCCAGAGGTAGATGGAAAAACAGTAGTTACAGGGATATTACCTTTTTATGTCAGCTTGCATATTCATGACAAAATACTGCATAATGCGATGTTTGACTCAGGTGCCTCTCATAACCTCATGCCAAAAGCAGTCATGGAAAGATTGAATTTGGATATAACAAGACCATACAAGGACCTGTTTTCCTTTGACTCCAGCCAAGTCAAGTGTTTAGGTCTAATAAAAGATTTATGTGTGTCTCTGGTTCAATACCCCAACAAAACCATTCTAATGGATGTTGTAGTCGCTGATATCCCACCTAAATATGGGATGCTGTTATCAAGATCATGGGGAGCTAAACTCCAAGGCTCCCTGCAATTGGATATGTCATATGCCACCATCTCTGTCTTTGGGCAACCAAAGAGACTCTACAGAGAAACACTCATGAAATACATGGTCAGCAGTGAGGAAAAGCCTCAAAACTTCCCTGTATATGCTGTCCATTCAGACATAGATTCGTTCATTCTCTTCAATGACAGCACAAGCCTCTCAAACAATGACATTAGGACCAAAACACTCATGCAAGAACAAAACATTAATCAAGGAAGTACCACCCATAAAACATCGATCAGTCAAGCACTGGACACGACCCCTCCTCTAGTTGTCAAAGATTTTCAATCCAGTGATGAAACTGTCCTAGAACACAAGCCAAAGAAGAAACCCCAACTCCTGCTTACATTGCCATCCCATGAACAGATCTTTAAATCTCCTGTCAAGCAAGATATCCTGTGGGTCTTAGAATTTGATGGCTCAGTCAACAAGTTAGGGGCAGGAGCTGGAGTTTGGATACATAACAAAGAGAAAACCCATGCAGAAGGCAGAGCTTGTAGGTTAAACTTTAGATGCACTAATAACATGGCAGAGTATGAAGCTCTGTTACTAGGTCTCAAGCTAGTAAAGGCATTACAAGCTCCTACGGTTTCGATCATGGGAGACTCTGATCTAGTGATTCAACAAGTGAAAGGGAGTTTTGTCACCAATGACAAAAGGTTGAGGTCTTACAGGTCTGCTGTAATTGAAATATTGGACACTTTCTCTGAGTTCCTTATCACAAAAATTTCAAGGGGCCACAATCTCCATGCACACAGTTTGGCAACATTTGCCAGCACTTTCAAATTTCCACTGGAAACCAACAACTGCTTCACAGCCGAGGTCAAGTACAGACCCTCCATTCCAAACAATGTTAAAGAATGGCAAGTATTTGAGGATGATATGCAAATAAACAATTTTCTAACCTTACAACAAGAGTTTGCAGGATTAAATATTGACACTGACAGAGCAAGTCAATCACAAATACTTGAGTCAACAAGTCAATCACAAATACTGTTTCAACAAATGGTTCATCCAATATCACCTAGAACAGCAAAACAATTACTGAATCCAACCATCTTCAACAACGAAAACATTCAGCAAATTCACCAAATTGACTGTGAAGAGGTGACCAGCGCTGAAGCTGAAATCATACAACTCAAAGACAATTTCCTTCCAACAGGCCTGACCCCGCTAGAGGACATTTTTGATTCAAATGACATCCCTAGGAAGCCAAAAATGCAGCCATTAGATGCAGCCATTGAAGAATGCAATATTGGTACCATTGACAAGCCCAAAATAATAAAGTTGTCTGCTTCTTTGCCCCCTGAGCAAAAACCCAAGTACATTGACCTCTTTAAAGAGTTCCAAGATGTCTTTGCATGGGGTTATGAGGATCTAAAGTCCTATGATACTTCTGTCATTCAGCATACCATTCCCCTCAAGCCTAATCAAAAACCATTCAAGCAGAAGCTGAGAAGGATCAATCCTGTACTCCTTCCTTCCATCGAGAAGGAATTGCAAAAAATGTTCAAAGCTGGCATCATAGCACCAATCAGATTCTCTGAATGGATTTCCAACTTAGTCCCTACAAGAAAAAAGACTGGTGAGATTAGACTTTGTGTAGACTTAAGGAATCTAAATCAAGTATCACTCAAAGACAACTACCCTTTACCCAAAATGGATCACATTCTCCAAAGAGTGGTGGGGGCTTCAAGGATGTCATTGCTTGATGGATTCTCAGGCTTTAATCAAATCTTGGTACACCCTGATGACCAAGACAAAACTGCATTCACAACCCCATGGGGAACTTTCAAGTATGTAAAAATGCCCTTTGGATTGAAAAATGCAGGGGCAACATTTCAAAGAGCAATGGATATTGCTTTTGCAAAAGAGATTCATGACTTCCTAGTCATTTACTTAGATGATCTTACACCCTTTTCAAAATTTGACCAAGAACATCTGAAACATTTGAGACAGATTTTCCTAACCTGCAGGAAATATGGCATTTCCTTAAATCCCAAGAAGTCATTATTTGGCTTGGAAGAAGGTAAACTCTTAGGACACATTATTTCAAAAGATGGCATAAGAATTGATCCAGATAGGATACAAGCTATCCTACAAATGCCCCACCCAAGGAATGTCAAGGAGTTGCAGGGATTCTTGGGAAAAATCAATTTCTTAAGGAGATTTATCCCAAATCTGGCCGAGTTGATCAGAGTGCTTAACAATATGCTAAAGAAAGATTCAAAGGTCAAATGGACTGTTGAAGCCAAGCAAGCCTTTGAAGGTATAAAACTGGCCCTTACCCAAACCCCAGTGTTGACCAATCCTCAGTTTGACAGAGAATTCATCATCTTCTCTTTTGCCTCCCAGCATACTATTGCTGCTGTTTTATTACAGAAAGATGACCAAGGGAATGAGAAGCCTATTGCCTTCTTCAGCAGGGCTCTTAGAGATGCCCCTCTAAAATATCAAATTATGGAGAAACAAGCCTATGCTTTGGTCAAAGCCATTAAAGACTTTAGGATTTACATCCTTTATTCCCATGTTGTGGCTTATGTACCAAGTCCTATTGTCAAAGACATTCTCACCCAAGAAAACTTAGAGGGCAGAAGAGGAAAATGGATTGCCAGCATACTAGAATTTGACATTGAAATAAAACCTACAAAGCTAATAAAAGGGCAAGGCTTGGCCAAATTAATGACAGAAGCAAATTTCCAAGCCCTAGATATCAATCAGCTGGACAGTGAAACAGAGCTGGCGACTCCAAAGATCAATGTAGCCTTTGAACAATCTCCTTGGTACTCTGATATCTGTTATGTGTTACAAAACCTATGTGCTCCCCCAGGACTGTCCAGAACTAAGTGTAGGTTCTTAAAAATGAAAACATCAAGATTTTGTGTGATGGATGGAAATCTGCTTTGGAAAAACCATGAAGGTATATTGCTGCACTGTTTAATGGAAAATGAAACTAACAATATCATGCAGGAGTTTCATGCAGGACACTGTGGTGGACACTTGTACTGGAAGTCCACTGTGGATAAAATACTAAGGGCAGGGTATTACTGGCCCACCATGTTCTCAGATGTTAAGAGATTCACCACCTCATGTCATCAATGTCAAGTATTTGAGGGCAAAAGACAGTTGCTGCCACTCCCCTTAAGACCTATTGCAACAGAGAGACCTTTCCAACAATGGGGCTTGGATTTCATTGGGGAAATTCATCCTTCATCTTCAGGCCAGCACAGATGGATTTTAACAGCAACAGACTACTTCACCAAGTGGATTGAAGCTGCCCCATGCAGACAAGCAAATGATTCAATAATTATTCAGTTCTTGGAGAACAATATACTGGCTAGATTTGGCTGTCCAGACAAAATAATAACAGACAATGCTGCTGCTTTCAGATCCAAGAAAATGGTGAACTTCTGCCATAAATTTCACATTACTTTGGGCCATTCTACTGCTTACTATCCCCAAGGAAATGGCCTTGCTGAATCATCAAACAAAAGCTTAATAAATATCATAAAGAAGGTGCTGGAAGAGAACAAAAAGAACTGGCATAAGAAACTAGTCAATGCTTTATGGGCAGATAGACTAACAACAAAAAGATCAATTGGGACCAGCCCATATGAGTTAGTTTATGGATTAGAAGCCAAATTTCCTGCATCACTAGGAGTGTCTGTTATGAAGCTTCTGCAAGAGAGTCAAGCAGAGCCAAATGATATGCAAAGGAGGATCAATCAGATAATCTGTTTACAGCAAACTAGAGAACAAGTTTTCAGCAGAGTTCAGATATTACAAGAAAAATTAAAAAAGGCCTTTGATAGAAGAACTAAGGCAGAAGATTTCAGCATTGGTGATAAAGTCCTCAAGTGGGATGCAAGGAGAGAAGAAAAAGGAAAACATGGGAAATTTGATTCCCTCTGGAGAGGACCATTTGCTGTCCAAGCAGTGCAAGGTAACAACACTTACTTCCTAAAAAGTCTTAATGAAACTAATTTGGATGAAGGTCCTGTGAATGGCAGGATGCTGAAGCACTATTTTGAATATCACCCATGAGTGCAACCTGACTCTTCCATTGTACATACCCAAATATATAGATTAATTTCTATTCAAGTTTGTAAAATTGCAGTTTTCTTAGTCTATTGACTGTTGACAAAAGGTAAATAGAATCAGAGGTCTTCCAAGAAAGAAGCACACAATTTTGACACATCAAAGCAGCAAATTTCAAGATTGGTATGGGCAGTCAAAGAGCAAGGCAATCTGACCTGCTGTTCTTGGTCTTTCAAAAGAAAAACCATCCCCATGTGGAGCCACTGTTGGATACCTATACCAATAGGTTTCATATTTCATGATTGGCAAGGGAAAGTCCAAATATGCTCTGCTTTGATATCACAAAGATCCCATATTTCCTAGAGAACAAAAGGTGTGTAGAGTGTTTCAATGTTGATGACCTTATTTCAATTTTGGTGGATGATCCAACAGTTTAATCTGGATCATGCCATGTTTTCAATTTTCAGTTATAGAATAGAGAAAGAAGTCTGGCCAAACTGCTTAATCTTGGCAGACAACTAGTTCAGGTAGAGAAGAAAAGGCTCCCAACAGCTTAATCTGGGACCTTGGAAGAGATAAGGGTAGAAGTAGATAGAAAAAGCAAAAGAAAAAGCCAAAGAAAAGAAAAGGCAAGTAAGGGTCTGCAAGTCCAAGTGCACCCTCCAAGAAGAAATAAAAATGCTAGGCAAGTAGCTGGGTAAGTAGTTGGGGTTGCAGAAAGGTTATCCCTACCATTGCAGAGATGGTAACTGTGGGCATCAAAGCAAAGTCAATTAGTTGACAAAGGTGTTCTTCCTCATCAAATCGCGGCAGGAAGCATGACTAATTTCCCTCATTTCCCTCCAATTTCATTTCTAACATCCCCCCATCAGCTAAGATTCATGGAAGAGACTACGGTTTCATGGTGGTTCTTAATCTTTAGAAGCCACATTTCTTGTCTAAAAATCTTTTCATTTTGATCTACTCTTAAAACCAAGTTTGTTCCACATAAACTTAATGGTTTCCCCTCCACTTACCCTCTCATCCATATTAACTCTAATTCTACTATGTAAATCCCCTATATTACCTTTCCCCTATTAGTACTAACACCATGGTGTATAAACCCCAAGCATTATATAAATACCCCTCCCCTTGGCAATATAGCCAATAAGTCCTATATCAGGAATCAAAGTGGCATCTGGCCACTTGGATGAACCTACAACTCATCTACCCTCCCTTTCCTCAAGTCATTCCACTCACCAAACCATTATTTGCCAAGAGAAACCTTATAAAAACCCTTTTACCCATGAAAACCCTTTGAAACTGCCAAAATTCCCAAAAAACCCACTTTCTATTCCCTAACCAAAGTTTGCGCATACAATTTGATTTTTGAAATACATTGGAAAAATCTTTCAAAACACGTATTTATGCCTCCGCCCGCTGCCGTATACACTGGTCATGTCACCTCCCCGATGGCCGTTGGATCAGGCCCTCCAGATCCGACGGCCCTTATCTCATCGGACCCCTTCCGACGCCCGATCATTAACTGTACTATCCTCCTGTCACGTCGAGCTCCCGACAACCGTTAGATCTGGCTCCTCCAGATCCGACGGCCACTTTAGCATCGGAGCCGATCCGCTGCCCGAACGATATCTCCCGACGGCCGTATTTTGGCTACGTCATGCGGCAGCCACGCGTCCACTCCACAGCCCATCGGAGGTACCACTGACGCATACCGCCACCGTACTGTAGGCGGTGCGATATGAAACCGCCCCGGTTTCCGGTTTATCATTCCCGCTTGTATTACCTCACCGCCACGTCACTGCTCCAACACCCCACGTCACCCCCAGGTACGCCGTCGCATCATTTCTCCGCTCAACCACTGGTCCACTTGTCCTGCCATCCCCCTCTCCCCGTGGACCAACCAGAGGCCGCCACCTGGCCGGATGACGTCCTGCTGACGTCATCCGACCCTGACCCCACCAGTGACGTCAGCGCGAAAACGCGCCAAAATCACCAAAAGTTATATTTATGCCAAAAATCGTGTTTTTTGCTATTTTTGGGCGCAAGCTTTGTTGATTGTTCTGCATGTAAATTCACGTCCAAACCTGCACCAGCCGTGGAAAAGAATTCCGGACCGCTAGAACGTCCATCCCTCAAAGTGCTAGCAAGTTCTAACCGAGCAGATTCTACAGGTACTTCTTGTTTGCACTCTAAAGCTCCATTTTCACTGAATTTCGGGTATAACTAGTAACAGTCCTCCAAACTCAAAATTCACCATTAAAGGACCACTGAACTAGCATTCAATCCAAACCGGAGCTGCCACTACACGTTTATAGGGCCACATTGGGCAAGTTGAACGTAACTTATTACTGGTTCGCGCAATCGTGAACCAGTCACCTGCAAGAAGCTAATTTGCCTCAAAAACAAACTCTGCTCAGGTCTGCAACTCACCTATTAACTCAAAAGCAGCGTTTCAATCGCTACAACCTTTCCCATTCACTCTTTGTCCTCAGAAATTCTCATTTTCCTCAGAAAAAGCGCTGTTTGTGTTACTCTGCATAGTAACACCAGTCCTTGAGAAAACAGAATCCTAAGAAGAACCATGGATCCCCCTGTGGCTCCTATAGCCCTCAATGTAGCTCCTCTGAATGCCCCTCACAAAGCATTGGGCTGGAAAGCATTAGCTGACTTAGACTATAACATATCAGAAGAAGTGCTAAGCAGGAGCAGGTTTCATCTCCAAATACTAAATGAAATTAAAATCAAACATCAGAATGGGACAGACATCTTGGGAATTTGGGATTCCTCTCTCCCAATCTTCAAGCTACCACAGGTCAACCAATTCCCAGAACTCATCCACTTATGTGCTGAGTATTATGATGCATCCCAGAGGGCAGTGCTTGACTCTTCAGGCGCAATTTTGTTTCTTATTACCCCTGAAGCCATCAGGGAGATGCTGCAGTTCAAAACAAATAAGAAGTTGGTCCCTCTATCACTAGCTGATTTGATAATAGGGGGAGCCAGAATGACAGAGGCCCAGATTACAACGCTCAACCAGTTATTCATCAAAGCAGGCACTGTACAAACTCCTCCCATCAACTCTGTCTACCTCAACCAATTGGGCCTGGACCTTGTTGACATGATCAGTCCCATCCTGGGATATGATTCAGTGGAATATGTGGATGAAACGGTTATGCACATAATGCTCATGTTTGCTCCAGGTAGAAAACCAGTCTGCTATGACTATGCCACATACATCTCTGACAAGATGCATGAGCAGCTGATGAACCTGTCAAGAGATAGGGTATTTAAATACACTTCCTACATATATCATTTGCTTCTATACTTCCAGCATGAGAAGTTCTCCTTCCCAATGAAAAGAGAAGATGCACAGGGAAATTTGAGATCGGTGGTGTACTGGACATCTGCTTTCCACCTCACTTTCTATTCTCCATACACCTACTGTGAATTCATTGATCACTTCATTCATCCAGCCATGACTCTACTTTTGGGCTCACCTCCTCCCAGATTGACAGATGAGATGCAAAGACTCCTGCATTTATCAAAAGCATACAGCATTGGGGATTGGTACTTCTACCAACACCACACCGTTATCAGAATATATGGGTGTGAGTTGCCCCCATTTAGACTACCCAGATTTGTGCCTATGAGACTACTTGCCTTAGAATACTTCAGGCAGTTTGGCTTTGTGGATGTGTTCCACTTTTCAGGCAAAGGTAAGAAGGCACAGCTAAAGGTCAAAAGTCAACTTGGCCATCTCCTTTATAACGAAAGGGAGGAAGGGTGGAAGGAAGCAGATAGAATACTTGGGGGCCTTGGTCTCAAATACAGCTTCCTATGGAAACCTTATGACCCTAACAACTTCATTACCATGAGGAGGCTTAAATACAAGTTGTCTGCTTATGATCATTGCAGCCTTCCTCACATAGAAAAACATGCCAATCAAAGTAAATGGAGGAGAGGGACTTTAGAAGAAGCTGTTACTCAAGAAGAGCTTAATCAAAGAGCTCTAAGAAACCTAGAGAAAATGGCTGACCTTGAGTTTTATTCACAGGTCAGCTCACTGCCGAGCACACAAATTGGAGCAGCAGCATCCTCTTCAACCGCCCGACAACAAGCTACAAGAGTTGCTGGAAATATATCAGTGAAGGGAAAAGAACAGGTGATGGAGATAGAGCCAGAGCAGCGAGAGAAAGAACAGGCAGAGCAGCAGCAACAACAACAGCAGCAAGTAGAAGGGCAATCTGAAACACAGCAGCCCTTACAGCAAGAAAGAGTGGTAGATGTCCCAATTACCACTGAGCAGCAGGCCCAGAATGTAGAACACTCAAGGCCTGAAAACATTACTGATGCCTCGGTCCTTCAAACTCCACAGAAGGAGGACCTAAGTAGGAAAAGGGATAGAGAAACACCCATGACTTCATCCATCAACCAAGGGGAGAAGAGACAGAGATTAAATGACTTCTCAGAGGATGATGAGGCAATTAGACAAGCAATGGGTATGGGCCCACCCAGCAGGGAAGCCTCGGTCAGTTCCTTCCACCAAGAACAAGACAGAATCATGGGAGGGGAGGTCACTTCCTCCAGCCAACAGAGGGAAGGAGAGGTAGGCATCAAACAGCAGTTTATAGACATCAAAAGAAGGAGTGAACCCATGAAAATCAAATTATACAACCATTTGTTGAAAATGGCCCCCTCCAACCAACAAAGATTAATGGCTGCCTTTGATGTGGACGAAGGCAAGTTGACTATGAGTCACTTCATACCCACTGCACTCCAGCCACAATCTACTGCAGATTATCTCAGGACTAATCTAGAGGTCCTGGCCAAGGACATCCACCCAATGGATAAAATTGAGCTGCACAAGCAAACTGGTGAAATGGTGTATGCCTCCTTGGCAGACAAAACATTGGAGAATTACAAATTAACAAGCAGCCTCAATGCTACAGCCTCTCAACTAGAATTGGAGAGGGCTTCATCTCAGGCCAAAGACAACAGGATAAAATCCCTAGAGGACATCATCGTGGAAATTGGGCATAACCCCAATGACATCAAAGGGATACAGGAGATCTTGAAACTAAGGGATGCTGACATGGCTGCATTAAGGAAGAAAGTCAAGCTCCCAGCTACCATTCACCCCCAAACAGATGAGGTAGCCCAACAAAGGATGGAAAAGGATGCCACAGATCTGCTAATATCTATATATAAGCAGCTCCTGCAGACACAAGAGAAATTAGGAGAGTCTGAGGCTACTCAAGCGGCCTTACAAGCAGCACTAAAGCAAAGACAAGAGGGTCAGACTTCTCAGCCTCCTCCTCAAGTTATCAATCTTGAGGATGTTGCTCCTACCACTGTGCCTCCACCTCAACAAACTGAACAAACAGCTACATCCACTTCAGCAGCACCTACAAGTACAGAACAGGCACATAGCCTAGACATGCAGAAATTAAAGAATGAAATACAAATCTTGGAAGCTCAGATGACAGAGCTACATGAAACCAGAGATAAGCTGGCCAAGGTCAATGAAAGGCATGATAAGACAAAAAGAGAGGTGGGAGAAAAGGCCAGGGAAATCAAAGCCCTTAAAGATAGGATCAAGGAGCTTGAGAATGAGCTCAAGCTAGATAAAATCATATCTGAGATCAGAGCAATGATATGGTCCAATATTGGCCAATCCATCAACAACCAATGGCCATATATCGAGACAATCCATGAGCAACTAGAGCTCATCCCAAAGGCACAGAAGGAAATCCGAACATCAAGGGCCTTATTAGGAAATATGCCTGAAGTTGCTACAAGAATGATCAATGTGCTTAACCACAAAACAAGTTCTCAGTTAGCCACCATTGGAATCACAAATAGAACTGAGTCTATTCAAATGATCAAGAGGGTTCTTACTCTTAGAAATCTGGTACAGACATTGGACAGAAGAACCCAGGATATGCAGACAGAGGTAAATAGGTTCATGGAGAAATTTCAGGTATTGCAGAGTAGAGGACTCCCTAGCTTACTGAACAGCGGAGGGAAATTATTCACCCATGAACAGTATGCCAAAAGAGTAAATGTTTTTGCCTCAGCACAGATCAATGAGAAAGCCAGCACTTCAGAAGACACAGGGCCTATTACAGGACAGGTTTTCTATAGTAAGATAGAAAATCTATTTTTTATAATGAATGAAATTAATCACTTGTTTGATGTGGCCCCAAATTTTTTCAAATATACAGAAGCTGAAGAGACAATGGAGGCCATCCTCAGGCATCAGCTCCCTACACAGGAATGGTGGACAGATGCAATACAGAGAATTTTGTAATCAGTAAGGCATTCACCAAATTTCTGTTTTATTACAAATTTTTATAAAAGCACAGTTCAGCAAAGTCAGCATGCAGCATAAATCAAAGCTGAGCCAACTCAGCGGATGTAGAGGCCAACAAAGCAGAAATAGAAGACCACAGCTGGCAAACCCGAGAATGCACTGCGCAGCCAAAAGTAAATGCGTATTTCCAGAATTAAAACAGAGTAATGCAACCGACTCAGTGACTCTCAAAAGTCAAAACAATCCTCTGACAGACATAAAGGGCATTTACGCTGCATTCAAAATTGTAATAACTCCTTGCCTACTTTCTGAACGTAATAATGAAGATATTTTCTCTCTCAGATGACTCAATGCCTGAGATATTTTGTATACGCATTTCTATAAAGTCCCCTTCGCATAAGATTGCAAGGGTTGTTGTTGATTTCTCCTGAAGAAGTTCTTATGCTGTAATCCTTTCAGAAGTTAATAGACAAAGCAATGGAATTTCTCGGATTTCTGAGGTGTTGGATGCGTTCTGGTGTCTGTTGATAACTGCTGGATCCCTGTGTATTTCATCATACAATAAGTCTCTGTATCTCTCTCTGTTAATTAGTTGTTTTTTTTTTAAATCCATATATGTTATCTGTTTTCAATACTAAGCAACAAGGAAAAAGAATAGCTTTCAGGATTTATTCACTGAGTACCCTGAGTTCAATCTGTGTTGTTTATCAATGTTTTCTTCAGCTGTAATCTAGATAAGTGTAATTCTTAATTGCTGCACTTTCAGAATACATCTATCACAGTGACCTTTGTCACAGGAATTCAAGTTTTGCTCCTGTGCAGTGTGCTCACCTTCACCCACCAGCTCAATAGAAAATTCTTAATTGCTTTCTGTTGGTCGACATACATCACCATTTGATCTAGTTTGTCTGTTTAAAATACACAATAGGCCCTGCAGTTTGAACACCACCAAACCAGCGTATCAGATCATTTCACAACTCCGACTCCATTGCCCAATGGTATTATACTATCTAAACACTACATCATAAGACCTGAAAGAAATCCTTCAACCAAAACATAAACCAAAACCTGAGCATAATAGCTAGCCTAAAACACCATCATAACAGAGACAAATCATAAAGAGAGAGCCCTCTCTGGTTGCAGTTAGGCTAGGAACTGTAACCCAAAGATTGGTTAGTGGTTACCCCGGCCGTATTCCCTTGGGAGTCATAGGGAACAACCTGGGTGTTAACATAATTGGCGACTCCGCTGGGGACTTCTTAGGATTTTTCAATTACTATCTGTTTTCCAAAGCTACCATCAAACCTGAAACCAGCCAAGAGGCCTTAGAACTGTTTCTGCATCACATTAACAGCTTTAAGGAGGAGCTTGTTTGGGGAATCTTCGTCTTAGCTTTGAGAATATATAGCCATTCCAAAATCTTCATCCAGTCCTTGCAAATATAAAAACTTCCTGCAAAATCCCAAAAAACAGGTTGGAAGCTGGCTCCTAAGAAAAATCCACGGCATACTAGGGCAAATCCTGACCCTAATCCACCCATCATTGTTGATAATCCAAATACCATCCGAAGAAACATCCGGAGACAGCAAAAGCAGGAGGAGCCTGCTGATGCAAATATAAGTTCGGATCATCCCAGCCTCATTCCCACTCCTTGCAAAGTTCTTTTCCGGTCCACCCCTAGTTCCCCTAGTTCACCATCAACATCACAAAGTCCTCCTCTCACATCTTCATCCACTGCACATACTCCTTTAACTAGTCTCCCACTAGCTACTCATCCCATTAACCCTGTTATACCAGTGATCCCTGCTGTCCCGTTTGTTCCTATTAACCCTCTGAACCTCATAAATATGGCTAACAGGTATGCACCTCTGCAGATACCAGCTAATGCTGCGGCTTTACCTCAAGATTATCAAAGCAAAATCTCATATTTTGACTCAAATGGCTCTCTAACAGCTATCCAGCATGCTAAGAAGATGCAAGACCACTTTGAGACCTATGAAATAGATGATGACAGTGTCAGAATGAGAATTTTTGTTCAAAGCTTAACTGGGGATGTTAGAACTTGGTTCAGATCCCTGAATGCAAACTCCATTACAACTCCTGATCAGCTCTACGAAGCTTTTACTGACAGATGGGAGAAGAAGAAAGACCCTCTCCACGTACTTGGTGAATATGACACTATTAAGAGAGGTCCCCAGGAGACAGTTTTGGAATATTGTGCTAGGTTTAACAATGTATATAATGCTATCCCACAGAACTTAAGGCCCCCTCCTGATTTAGCCCTGTATAAATTCCCTGATGGTTTTGACCCTGATATGGCCTATCAGTTGAAGGAAAGAGATCCTCCAACCCTTGAAGAAGCTCAAAGGGTTGCTGTCACAGTGGAAGCTAACCTAATTGCCAAAAGAAACAGGGCAAAGTTGGAAAAAAGGACTGCCTTCAAAGAAGAACCCTCGGGCTTTGATCAAAAGCTGGATGCAATACTAAATAGCATGAAGAGATTGGGTGAGAGAGTGGAATCGGTTGAAAGAAAGTCATCATGGGAAGCACCACAAAACAACCCTCCTAGAAATCCGAATTTTAGGAGAACTCAAAACCAAAACAGTGGTAGGACAAGTGCTGACCAAGACATTAGACCCCCTTTCCAAGAAAATTATGCAGAAACTTCAACATCAACTGAACCCAATGAAGACCCTGAGATTAATCTAATGGGTCTAGATGGTAAAAGCCAAGTTTTCTTAACACAAGAGGATCATGAGGATGATGAAATCAAAATATTCCAAACTAAATCAGGAGAATCCTTTGATTTTAAACAAGGATATGATAGTGCTGTCTATGAAGTTCATAAACAGTACAAGCTAAGGAGTAGGACTGTAAATGTAAATCAGCCTGAAAAGATAAAAGATAAACAACAGTCTAAAGGAACCATAGTCACAGAACCTAATGACAAAACAAACTTGCCTACAGAAGAAGTAGTGGTTGAAGAGGTCACCAAACTATTGTCACCACTACATCAGCCTATGGCAACGTCGTCCTCTCACCCTGATTTAGATATTACCCCTCAAGACATGAGTAAAAGGGGCAGGTCTCCAAGTCAAGATGAAAACCAACAAGAAGATTTAATGAGCAAAGAAAGGGCTGCTATCCATAACTCCAAAACCCAAGCTGATAAACCTTTTGACCTAGGCACAGAGATTGGCAAGCTAAAGATAGCAATTCCCCTCTCAGAACTAGCCAAGCATGACATCTATAAGCAACAGATTAAGAAATCCCTTCAACTCACTAATAGCAAAGATGATGTAAATGTGTTAGATGACACTCCGGAATTACTGTTTGGCCCAGAGGTAGATGGAAAAACAGTAGTTACAGGGATATTACCTTTTTATGTCAGCTTGCATATTCATGACAAAATACTGCATAATGCGATGTTTGACTCAGGTGCCTCTCATAACCTCATGCCAAAAGCAGTCATGGAAAGATTGAATTTGGATATAACAAGACCATACAAGGACCTGTTTTCCTTTGACTCCAGCCAAGTCAAGTGTTTAGGTCTAATAAAAGATTTATGTGTGTCTCTGGTTCAATACCCCAACAAAACCATTCTAATGGATGTTGTAGTCGCTGATATCCCACCTAAATATGGGATGCTGTTATCAAGATCATGGGGAGCTAAACTCCAAGGCTCCCTGCAATTAGATATGTCATATGCCACCATCTCTGTCTTTGGGCAACCAAAGAGACTCTACAGAGAAACACTCATGAAATACATGGTCAGCAGTGAGGAAAAGCCTCAAAACTTTCCTGTATATGCTGTCCATTCAGACATAGATTCGTTCATTCTCTTCAATGACAGCACAAGCCTCTCAAACAATGACATTAGGACCAAAACACTCATGCAAGAACAAAACATTAATCAAGGAAGTACCACCCATAAAACATCGATCAGTCAAGCACTGGACACGACCCCTCCTCTAGTTGTCAAAGATTTTCAATCCAGTGATGAAACTGTCCTAGAACACAAGCCAAAGAAGAAACCCCAACTCCTGCTTACATTGCCATCCCATGAACAGATCTTTAAATCTCCTGTCAAGCAAGATATCCTGTGGGTCTTAGAATTTGATGGCTCAGTCAACAAGTTAGGGGCAGGAGCTGGAGTTTGGATACATAACAAAGAGAAAACCCATGCAGAAGGCAGAGCTTGTAGGTTAAACTTTAGATGCACTAATAACATGGCAGAGTATGAAGCTCTGTTACTAGGTCTCAAGCTAGTAAAGGCATTACAAGCTCCTACGGTTTCGATCATGGGAGACTCTGATCTAGTGATTCAACAAGTGAAAGGGAGTTTTGTCACCAATGACAAAAGGTTGAGGTCTTACAGGTCTGCTGTAATTGAAATATTGGACACTTTCTCTGAGTTCCTTATCACAAAAATTTCAAGGGGCCACAATCTCCATGCACACAGTTTGGCAACATTTGCCAGCACTTTCAAATTTCCACTGGAAACCAACAACTGCTTCACAGCCGAGGTCAAGTACAGACCCTCCATTCCAAACAATGTTAAAGAATGGCAAGTATTTGAGGATGATATGCAAATAAACAATTTTCTAACCTTACAACAAGAGTTTGCAGGATTAAATATTGACACTGACAGAGCAAGTCAATCACAAATACTTGAGTCAGCAAGTCAATCACAAATACTGTTTCAACAAATGGTTCATCCAATATCACCTAGAACAGCAAAACAATTACTGAATCCAACCATCTTCAACAACGAAAACATTCAGCAAATTCACCAAATTGACTGTGAAGAGGTGACCAGCGCTGAAGCTGAAATCATACAACTCAAAGACAATTTCCTTCCAACAGGCCTTACCCCGCTAGAGGACATTTTTGATTCAAATGACATCCCTAGGAAGCCAAAAATGCAGCCATTAGATGCAGCCATTGAAGAATGCAATATTGGTACCATTGACAAGCCCAAAATAATAAAGTTGTCTGCTTCTTTGCCCCCTGATCAAAAACCCAAGTACATTGACCTCTTTAAAGAGTTCCAAGATGTCTTTGCATGGGGTTATGAGGATCTAAAGTCCTATGATACTTCTGTCATTCAGCATACCATTCCCCTCAAGCCTAATCAAAAACCATTCAAGCAGAAGCTGAGAAGGATCAATCCTGTACTCCTTCCTTCCATTGAGAAGGAATTGCAAAAAATGTTCAAAGCTGGCATCATAGCACCAATCAGATTCTCTGAATGGATTTCCAACTTAGTCCCTACAAGAAAAAAGACTGGTGAGATTAGACTTTGTGTAGACTTAAGGAATCTAAATCAAGTATCACTCAAAGATAACTACCCTTTACCCAAAATGGATCACATTCTCCAAAGAGTGGTGGGGGCTTCAAGGATGTCATTGCTTGATGGATTCTCAGGCTTTAATCAAATCTTGGTACACCCTGATGACCAAGACAAAACTGCATTCACAACCCCATGGGGAACTTTCAAGTATGTAAAAATGCCCTTTGGATTGAAAAATGCAGGGGCAACATTTCAAAGAGCAATGGATATTGCTTTTGCAAAAGAGATTCATGACTTCCTAGTCATTTACTTAGATGATCTTACACCCTTTTCAAAATCTGACCAAGAACATCTGAAACATTTGAGACAGATTTTCCTAACCTGCAGGAAATATGGCATTTCCTTAAATCCCAAGAAGTCATTATTTGGCTTGGAAGAAGGTAAACTCTTAGGACACATTATTTCAAAAGATGGCATAAGAATTGATCCAGATAGGATACAAGCTATCCTACAAATGCCCCACCCAAGGAATGTCAAGGAGTTGCAGGGATTCTTGGGAAAAATCAATTTCTTAAGGAGATTTATCCCAAATCTGGCCGAGTTGATCAGAGTGCTTAACAATATGCTAAAGAAAGATTCAAAGGTCAAATGGACTGTTGAAGCCAAGCAAGCCTTTGAAGGTATAAAACTGGCCCTTACCCAAACCCCAGTGTTGACCAATCCTCAGTTTGACAGAGAATTCATCATCTTCTCTTTTGCCTCCCAGCATACTATTGCTGCTGTTTTATTACAGAAAGATGACCAAGGGAATGAGAAGCCTATTGCCTTCTTCAGCAGGGCTCTTAGAGATGCCCCTCTAAAATATCAAATTATGGAGAAACAAGCCTATGCTTTGGTCAAAGCCATTAAAGACTTTAGGATTTACATCCTTTATTCCCATGTTGTGGCTTATGTACCAAGTCCTATTGTCAAAGACATTCTCACCCAAGAAAACTTAGAGGGCAGAAGAGGAAAATGGATTGCCAGCATACTAGAATTTGACATTGAAATAAAACCTACAAAGCTAATAAAAGGGCAAGGCTTGGCCAAATTAATGACAGAAGCAAATTTCCAAGCCCTAGATATCAATCAGCTGGACAGTGAAACAGAGCTGGCGACTCCAAAGATCAATGTAGCCTTTGAACAATCTCCTTGGTACTCTGATATCTGTTATGTGTTACAAAACCTGTGTGCTCCCCCAGGACTGTCCAGAACTAAGTGTAGGTTCTTAAAAATGAAAACATCAAGATTTTGTGTGATGGATGGAAATCTGCTTTGGAAAAACCATGAAGGTATATTGCTGCACTGTTTAATGGAAAATGAAACTAACAATATCATGCAGGAGTTTCATGCAGGACACTGTGGTGGACACTTGTACTGGAAGTCCACTGTGGATAAAATACTAAGGGCAGGGTATTACTGGCCCACCATGTTCTCAGATGTTAAGAGATTCACCACCTCATGTCATCAATGTCAAGTATTTGAGGGCAAAAGACAGTTGCTGCCACTCCCCTTAAGACCTATTGCAACAGAGAGACCTTTCCAACAATGGGGCTTGGATTTCATTGGGGAAATTCATCCTTCATCTTCAGGCCAACACAGATGGATTTTAACAGCAACAGACTACTTCACCAAGTGGATTGAAGCTGCCCCATGCAGACAAGCAAATGATTCAATAATTATTCAGTTCTTGGAGAACAATATACTGGCTAGATTTGGCTGTCCAGACAAAATAATAACAGACAATGCTGCTGCTTTCAGATCCAAGAAAATGGTGAACTTCTGCCATAAATTTCACATTACTTTGGGCCATTCTACTGCTTACTATCCCCAAGGAAATGGCCTTGCTGAATCATCAAACAAAAGCTTAATAAATATCATAAAGAAGGTGCTGGAAGAGAACAAAAAGAACTGGCATAAGAAACTAGTCAATGCTTTATGGGCAGATAGACTAACAACAAAAAGATCAATTGGGACCAGCCCATATGAGTTAGTTTATGGATTAGAAGCCAAATTTCCTGCATCACTAGGAGTGTCTGTTATGAAGCTTCTGCAAGAGAGTCAAGCAGAGCCAAATGATATGCAAAGGAGGATCAATCAGATAATCTGTTTACAGCAAACTAGAGAACAAGTTTTCAGCAGAGTTCAGATATTACAAGAAAAATTAAAAAAGGCCTTTGATAGAAGAACTAAGGCAGAAGATTTCAGCATTGGTGATAAAGTCCTCAAGTGGGATGCAAGGAGAGAAGAAAAAGGAAAACATGGGAAATTTGATTCCCTCTGGAGAGGACCATTTGCTGTCCAAGCAGTGCAAGGTAACAACACTTACTTCCTAAAAAGTCTTAATGAAACTAATTTGGATGAAGGTCCTGTGAATGGCAGGATGCTGAAGCACTATTTTGAATATCACCCATGAGTGCAACCTGACTCTTCCATTGTACATACCCAAATATATAGATTAATTTCTATTCAAGTTTGTAAAATTGCAGTTTTCTTAGTCTATTGACTGTTGACAAAAGGTAAATAGAATCAGAGGTCTTCCAAGAAAGAAGCACACAATTTTGACACATCAAAGCAGCAAATTTCAAGATTGGTATGGGCAGTCAAAGAGCAAGGCAATCTGACCTGCTGTTCTTGGTCTTTCAAAAGAAAAACCATCCCCATGTGGAGCCACTGTTGGATACCTATACCAATAGGTTTCATATTTCATGATTGGCAAGGGAAAGTCCAAATATGCTCTGCTTTGATATCACAAAGATCCCATATTTCCTAGAGAACAAAAGGTGTGTAAAGTGTTTCAATGTTGATGACCTTATTTCAATTTTGGTGGATGATCCAACAGTTTAATCTGGATCATGCCATGTTTTCAATTTTCAGTTATAGAATAGAGAAAGAAGTCTGTCCAAACTGCTTAATCTTGGCAGACAACTAGTTCAGGTAGAGAAGAAAAGGCTCCCAACAGCTTAATCTGGGACCTTGGAAGAGATAAGGGTAGAAGTAGATAGAAAAAGCAAAAGAAAAAGCCAAAGAAAAGAAAAGGCAAGTAAGGGTCTGCAAGTCCAAGTGCACCCTCCAAGAAGAAATAAAAATGCTAGGCAAGTAGCTGGGTAAGTAGTTGGGGTTGCAGAAAGGTTATCCCTACCATTGCAGAGATGGTAACTGTGGGCATCAAAGCAAAGTCAATTAGTTGACAAAGGTGTTCTTCCTCATCAAATCGCGGCAGGAAGCATGACTAATTTCCCTCATTCCCCTCCAATTTCATTTCTAACATCCCCCCATCAGCTAAGATTCATGGAAGAGACTACGGTTTCATGGTGGTTCTTAATCTTTAGAAGCCACATTTCTTGTCTAAAAATCTTTTCATTTTGATCTACTCTTAAAACCAAGTTTGTTCCACATAAACTTAATGGTTTCCCCTCCACTTACCCTCTCATCCATATTAACTCTAATTCTACTATGTAAATCCCCTATATTACCTTTCCCCTATTAGTACTAACACCATGGTGTATAAACCCCAAGCATTATATAAATACCCCTCCCCTTGGCAATATAGCCAATAAGTCCTATATCAGGAATCAAAGTGGCATCTGGCCACTTGGATGAACCTACAACTCATCTACCCTCCCTTTCCTCAAGTCATTCCACTCACCAAACCATTATTTGCCAAGAGAAACCTTATAAAAACCCTTTTACCCATGAAAACCCTTTGAAACTGCCAAAATTCCCAAAAAACCCACTTTCTATTCCCTAACCAAAGTTTGCGCATACAATTTGATTTTTGAAATACATTGGAAAAATCTTTCAAAACACGTATTTATGCCTCCGCCCGCTGCCGTATACACTGGTCATGTCACCTCCCCGATGGCCGTTGGATCAGGCCCTCCAGATCCGACGGCCCTTATCTCATCGGACCCCTTCCGACGCCCGATCATTAACTGTACTATCCTCCTGTCACGTCGAGCTCCCGACAACCGTTAGATCTGGCTCCTCCAGATCCGACGGCCACTTTAGCATCGGAGCCGATCCGCTGCCCGAACGATATCTCCCGACGGCCGTATTTTGGCTACGTCATGCGGCAGCCACGCGTCCACTCCACAGCCCATCGGAGGTACCACTGACGCATACCGCCACCGTACTGTAGGCGGTGCGATATGAAACCGCCCCGGTTTCCGGTTTATCATTCCCGCTTGTATTACCTCACCGCCACGTCACTGCTCCAACACCCCACGTCACCCCCAGGTACGCCGTCGCATCATTTCTCCGCTCAACCACTGGTCCACTTGTCCTGCCATCCCCCTCTCCCCGTGGACCAACCAGAGGCCGCCACCTGGCCGGATGACGTCCTGCTGACGTCATCCGACCCTGACCCCACCAGTGACGTCAGCGCGAAAACGCGCCAAAATCACCAAAAGTTATATTTATGCCAAAAATCGTGTTTTTTGCTATTTTTGGGCGCAAGCTTTGTTGATTGTTCTGCATGTAAATTCACGTCCAAACCTGCACCAGCCGTGGAAAAGAATTCCGGACCGCTAGAACGTCCATCCCTCAAAGTGCTAGCAAGTTCTAACCGAGCAGATTCTACAGGTACTTCTTGTTTGCACTCTAAAGCTCCATTTTCACTGAATTTCGGGTATAACTAGTAACAGTCCTCCAAACTCAAAATTCACCATTAAAGGACCACTGAACTAGCATTCAATCCAAACCGGAGCTGCCACTACACGTTTATAGGGCCACATTGGGCAAGTTGAACGTAACTTATTACTGGTTCGCGCAATCGTGAACCAGTCACCTGCAAGAAGCTAATTTGCCTCAAAAACAAACTCTGCTCAGGTCTGCAACTCACCTATTAACTCAAAAGCAGCGTTTCAATCGCTACAACCTTTCCCATTCACTCTTTGTCCTCAGAAATTCTCATTTTCCTCAGAAAAAGCGCTGTTTGTGTTACTCTGCATAGTAACACCAGTCCTTGAGAAAACAGAATCCTAAGAAGAACCATGGATCCCCCTGTGGCTCCTATAGCCCTCAATGTAGCTCCTCTGAATGCCCCTCACAAAGCATTGGGCTGGAAAGCATTAGCTGACTTAGACTATAACATATCAGAAGAAGTGCTAAGCAGGAGCAGGTTTCATCTCCAAATACTAAATGAAATTAAAATCAAACATCAGAATGGGACAGACATCTTGGGAATTTGGGATTCCTCTCTCCCAATCTTCAAGCTACCACAGGTCAACCAATTCCCAGAACTCATCCACTTATGTGCTGAGTATTATGATGCATCCCAGAGGGCAGTGCTTGACTCTTCAGGCGCAATTTTGTTTCTTATTACCCCTGAAGCCATCAGGGGGATGCTGCAGTTCAAAACAAATAAGAAGTTGGTCCCTCTGTCACTAGCTGATTTGATAATAGGGGGAGCCAGAATGACAGAGGCCCATATTACAACGCTCAACCAGTTATTCATCAAAGCAGGCACTGTACAAACTCCTCCCATCAACTCTGTCTACCTCAACCAATTGGGCCTGGACCTTGTTGACATGATCAGTCCCATCCTGGGATATGATTCAGTGGAATATGTGGATGAAACGGTTATGCACATAATGCTCATGTTTGCTCCAGGTAGAAAACCAGTCTGCTATGACTATGCCACATACATCTCTGACAAGATGCATGAGCAGCTGATGAACCTGTCAAGAGATAGGGTATTTAAATACACTTCCTACATATATCATTTGCTTCTATACTTCCAGCATGAGAAGTTCTCCTTCCCGATGAAAAGAGAAGATGCACAGGGAAATTTAAGATCGGTGGTGTACTGGACATCTGCTTTCCACCTCACTTTCTATTCTCCATACACCTACTGTGAATTCATTGATCACTTCATTCATCCAGCCATGACTCTACTTTTGGGCTCACCTCCTCCCAGATTGACAGATGAGATGCAAAGACTCCTGCATTTATCAAAAGCATACAGCATTGGGGATTGGTACTTCTACCAACACCACACCGTTATCAGAATATATGGGTGTGAGTTGCCCCCATTTAGACTACCCAGATTTGTGCCTATGAGACTACTTGCCTTAGAATACTTCAGGCAGTTTGGCTTTGTGGATGTGTTCCACTTTTCAGGCAAAGGTAAGAAGGCACAGCTAAAGGTCAAAAGTCAACTTGGCCATCTCCTTTATAACGAAAGGGAGGAAGGGTGGAAGGAAGCAGATAGAATACTTGGGGGCCTTGGTCTCAAATATAGCTTCCTATGGAAACCTTATGACCCTAACAACTTCATTACCATGAGGAGGCTTAAATACAAGTTGTCTGCTTATGATCATTGCAGCCTTCCTCACATAGAAAAACATGCCAATCAAAGTAAATGGAGGAGAGGGACTTTAGAAGAAGCTGTTACTCAAGAAGAGCTTAATCAAAGAGCTCTAAGAAACCTAGAGAAAATGGCTGACCTTGAGTTTTATTCACAGGTCAGCTCACTGCCGAGCACACAAATTGGAGCAGCAGCATCCTCTTCAACCGCCCGACAACAAGCTACAAGAGTTGCTGGAAATATATCAGTGAAGGGAAAAGAACAGGTGATGGAGATAGAGCCAGAGCAGCGAGAGAAAGAACAGGCAGAGCAGCAGCAACAACAACAGCAGCAAGTAGAAGGGCAATCTGAAACACAGCAGCCCTTACAGCAAGAAAGAGTGGTAGATGTCCCAATTACCACTGAGCAGCAGGCCCAGAATGTAGAACACTCAAGGCCTGAAAACATTACTGATGCCTCGGTCCTTCAAACTCCACAGAAGGAGGACCTAAGTAGGAAAAGGGATAGAGAAACACCCATGACTTCATCCATCAACCAAGGGGAGAAGAGACAGAGATTAAATGACTTCTCAGAGGATGATGAGGCAATTAGACAAGCAATGGGTATGGGCCCACCCAGCAGGGAAGCCTCGGTCAGTTCCTTCCACCAAGAACAAGACAGAATCATGGGAGGGGAGGTCACTTCCTCCAGCCAACAGAGGGAAGGAGAGGTAGGCATCAAACAGCAGTTTATAGACATCAAAAGAAGGAGTGAACCCATGAAAATCAAATTATACAACCATTTGTTGAAAATGGCCCCCTCCAACCAACAAAGATTAATGGCTGCCTTTGATGTGGACGAAGGCAAGTTGACTATGAGTCACTTCATACCCACTGCACTCCAGCCACAATCTACTGCAGATTATCTCCGGACTAATCTAGAGGTCCTGGCCAAGGACATCCACCCGATGGATAAAATTGAGCTGCACAAGCAAACTGGTGAAATGGTGTATGCCTCCTTGGCAGACAAAACATTGGAGAATTACAAATTAACAAGCAGCCTCAATGCTACAGCCTCTCAACTAGAATTGGAGAGGGCTTCATCTCAGGCCAAAGACAACAGGATAAAATCCCTAGAGGACATCATCGTGGAAATTGGGCATAACCCCAATGACATCAAAGGGATACAGGAGATCTTGAAACTAAGGGATGCTGACATGGCTGCATTAAGGAAGAAAGTCAAGCTCCCAGCTACCATTCACCCCAAACAGATGAGGTAGCCCAACAAAGGATGGAAAAGGATGCCACAGATCTGCTAATATCTATATATAAGCAGCTCCTGCAGACACAAGAGAAATTAGGGGAGTCTGAGGCTACTCAAGCGGCCTTACAAGCAGCACTAAAGCAAAGACAAGAGGGTCAGACTTCTCAGCCTCCTCCTCAAGTTATCAATCTTGAGGATGTTGCTCCTACCACTGTGCCTCCACCTCAACAAACTGAACAAACAGCTACATCCACTTCAGCAGCACCTACAAGTACAGAACAGGCACATAGCCTAGATATGCAGAAATTAAAGAATGAAATACAAATCTTGGAAGCTCAGATGACAGAGCTACATGAAACCAGAGATAAGCTGGCCAAGGTCAATGAAAGGCATGATAAGACAAAAAGAGAGGTGGGAGAAAAGGCCAGGGAAATCAAAGCCCTTAAAGATAGGATCAAGGAGCTTGAGAATGAGCTCAAGCTAGATAAAATCATATCTGAGATCAGAGCAATGATATGGTCCAATATTGGCCAATCCATCAACAACCAATGGCCATATATCGAGACAATCCATGAGCAACTAGAGCTCATCCCAAAGGCACAGAAGGAAATCCGAACATCAAGGGCCTTATTAGGAAATATGCCTGAAGTTGCTACAAGAATGATCAATGTGCTTAACCACAAAACAAGTTCTCAGTTAGCCACCATTGGAATCACAAATAGAACTGAGTCTATTCAAATGATCAAGAGGGTTCTTACTCTTAGAAATCTGGTACAGACATTGGACAGAAGAACCCAGGATATGCAGACAGAGGTAAATAGGTTCATGGAGAAATTTCAGGCATTACAGAGTAGAGGACTCCCTAGCTTACTGAACAGCGGAGGGAAATTATTCACCCATGAACAGTATGCCAAAAGAGTAAATGTTTTTGCCTCAGCACAGATCAATGAGAAAGCCAGCACTTCAGAAGACACAGGGCCTATTACAGGACAGGTTTTCTATAGTAAGATAGAAAATCTATTTTTTATAATGAATGAAATTAATCACTTGTTTGATGTGGCCCCAAATTTTTTCAAATATACAGAAGCTGAAGAGACAATGGAGGCCATCCTCAGGCATCAGCTCCCTACACAGGAATGGTGGACAGATGCAATACAGAGAATTTTGTAATCAGTAAGGCATTCACCAAATTTCTGTTTTATTACAAATTTTTATAAAAGCACAGTTCAGCAAAGTCAGCATGCAGCATAAATCAAAGCTGAGCCAACTCAGCGGATGTAGAGGCCAACAAAGCAGAAATAGAAGACCACAGCTGGCAAACCCGAGAATGCACTGCGCAGCCAAAAGTAAATGCGTATTTCCAGAATTAAAACAGAGTAATGCAACCGACTCAGTGACTCTCAAAAGTCAAAACAATCCTCTGACAGACATAAAGGGCATTTACGCTGCATTCAAAATTATAATAACTCCTTGCCTACTTTCTGAACGTAATAATGAAGATATTTTCTCTCTCAGATGACTCAATGCCTGAGATATTTTGTATACGCATTTCTATAAAGTCCCCTTCGCATAAGATTGCAAGGGTTGTTGTTGATTTCTCCTGAAGAAGTTCTTATGCTGTAATCCTTTTCAGAAGTTAATAGACAAAGCAATGGAATTTCTCGGATTTCTGAGGTGTTGGATGCGTTCTGGTGTCTGTTGATAACTGCTGGATCCCTGTGTATTTCATCATACAATAAGTCTCTGTATCTCTCTCTGTTAATTAGTTGTTTTTTTTTTTAAAAATCCATACATGTTATCTGTTTTCAATACTAAGCAACAGGGAAAAAGAATAGCTTTCAGGATTTATTCACTGAGTACCCTGAGTTCAATCTGTGTTGTTTATCAATGTTTTCTTCAGCTGTAATCTGGATAAGTGTAATTCTTAATTGCTGCACTTTCAGAATACATCTATCAGAGTGACCTTTGTCACAGGAATTTCAAGTTTTGCTCCTGTGCAGTGTGCTCACCTTCACCCACCAGCTCAATAGAAAATTCTTAATTGCTTTCTGTTGGTCGACATACATCACCATTTGATCTAGTTTGTCTGTTTAAAATACACAATAGGCCCTGCAGTTTGAACACCACCAAACCAGCGTATCAGATCATTTCATGACTCCCGACTCCATTGCCCAATGGTATTATACTATCTAAACACTACATCATAAGACCTGAAAGAAATCCTTCAACCAAAACATAAACCAAAACCTGAGCATAATAGCTAGCCTAAAACACCATCATAACAGAGACAAATCATAAAGAGAGAGCCCTCTCTGGTTGCAGTTAGGCTAGGAACTGTAACCCAAAGATTGGTTAGTGGTTACCCCGGCCGTATTCCCTTGGGAGTCATAGGGAACAACCTGGGTGTTAACAACAGGGAGGGGCATCCCTTGCCCCATTCGGGGGAGTTCTTGATTCCTTATGCGGGGTTCCAAAATTCTTGACATTGAGGATCAAAGGCACCATACAGGGGCAGTGGGTGTCAGTCCTAGTTGACAGTGGGGCTACCCACAATTTCATAGATGACCAGTTCGTTCAGAGGAGGGGCCTCACTACGGCTGAATTTGAGGGCTTTTCAGTCCTAGTACCAAGTGACCACACTACAGTGCACCCGATATGTGCCTGCTTTAATAGTAGTTATGGGGAACTACTTGATGATGAACCATTTCTTTGTGGTCGATGTGCCAGACACTAATGTGGTGTTGGGTGTCCAGTGGTTGTACTCCCTTTGGTGAGTCACTACAAATTGGAGGAAGATAGAGATGGAGTTTATTGGGCCATATGGAAAACTGGTATTTCTGAGAGGTATGCAGTCCTATCCACCTCAGACAGTCTTGCCCCATAGGATGGAGGCAGATTTGTGACATGGGGACATTACATGGGCAGTGGAGCTGAGGATTTCAGAGGTTGGGGGACAGGCCCAACCACCACCACCAGACATACAGGCCTTGCTAGACAGATACGAAGTGGTGTTCAGGGACATTCCACCAGGGCATCCACTAGACAGGGGATTCGAGCACCCTATTGAGTTGGAGCTAGGTGTAGAGAGGGTGATCACCACTGCTTATAGGCATACCAAGGCCTATAAGGATGAGATAGGGAGGGCCATTCAGGAGTTGTTGGCATTGGGCCATATCAGGCCAAGTTCCAGTCCCTTCGCTTCTTCAGTAGTACTGGTGAAGAAGAAGGATGGGACCTTACGCATGTGCATTGACTACCGGGACCTCAACCGGAAGACATTGAAGAATGGATACCCCATTCCCCACATAGATGAGTTGATGGATGAGCTTAGAGGAGCCAAGTACTTCTATAATATCGATTTGCATTCGGGGTACCACCAGATCAGGGTGAGGGATTAGGACATCCGTAAGACAGCTTTCAGGTGCCACTATGGGCACTTCAAGTTCCTGGTCATGCCAATTGGGCTTACCAACGCTCCGACCACTTTCCAGTCATGACTGAACCATGTATTCCGGAGACAGTTGAGGATTTTTGTGTTGGTTTTCTTCGATGAAAATTTGATTTACAACTGGACATGGGAGGAGCATCTCCAACACTTGGAGGAGGTACTACGCATCCTGGAAGAGCCAAAAGCATATGCAGGAGGAATTTGAGCCACCATTGATCAATCATTTGTCAAGAGATTTAGAGGATTTGGAGAGCAGTAGTAGGCCAACAATTCTTGAGAGTTTTGGAGCCAAAAACCCAACAGTTCGAATTCTTGGACTTGGGGACAGCGCAGAGGGCCAGTCCAATGTTTTTGTGGGGCTTAGGAGCAAGTGCTACAGCCCGGAAGCTCATTCAGGAAGTCAGGTGATTTGCAATAGGGATCAACCCAACACTTTGGGACATTTTCCAGGAGGATTTACAAGCAGAATCTAATAGGTCGAGTTTTGCAGTTGCAGCTGAAGTTGGGCTCCTTGGGGGTCGAATTTCAGAAGTCTAAACCGGCTAAATTCCTTCATGGGTTTTTCAATGTTTAGGCCAATGAATCAAGAGCTCAGATATTATTATTTTTTGAGCACGGGAAGTGGTGTTTCTAGCCATTCGAAGTTAGCAGAAAGGGAAGTTTTATGGGCAGCACAGTGAAGATTGGTGCAACAGTTGGGGCAGCCATTGGTTCAACCATTTCTCACCTGGGTTTGGTCACGCTTGTCCATTGAGACAAGCCAAGGAGCACCATTCTATTATCTATTGTATTTTTCCCTCAAAGAAGTAATAAAATGGCTCAATAGTTCATTATTTCCAACATTTCCATGGATACTTAATATATATTTCATTTTTATATTTGTTGAACAGATTGTATGTTTTATATCACTTGTATTCCTACTTAGGAACATTACAAGAGCAACAAAAACGAGTCACAAAGATGTTGGGTTATGACTTTGAAATCATCTACAAAAAAGGGAAGCAAAATGTTGTTGTGGATGTACTCTCAAGAAGGGACAAGGATGTGGAATCATTACTTTGTGCCATTTATATTATCTAACCTGATTGGATAACTGAAGCAAGGGATGAATGGAAGAATGACGAAGAGGTGTGGACACTCATTCAAAAGTTGCAGGAAGATCCTAGTACATATGATACACTTATCTGGAAAAATGACTCATTGTGATACAAAGATCACTTATATCTATGTAAGAACTCCCAACTCAAACAAAAGATTCTTTTGGAGTTGCACGCCTCTTCTTTAGGAGTGCACTCAATATTTTTTAGAACTTACTACAAGGTAAAGAAGGAACTTTTTAGGGATGACCTTAAATTTGATATTTAGAAGTTTGTGGAAGAATGTTTGGTTTTCCAACAAAATAAAGTTGAGACTTAGGACCTCGGTATGTTACAACCTTTATTCATTCCAAACCAGCGTTGGGAGGAGGTCTCTATGGATTTTATCACAGGTTTACCCAAGTTTGAAGGAAAGAGTGTCATCGTGGTGGTAGTTAATAGACTTACCTAGTATGCACACTTTTGTGCACTATCTCATCCTTTCAAATCCAGTACAATTGCTACTACTTTTATGGAAACAATTCAAAAGATACATGGAAACCCAAAGATTATTGTAAGTGACAGAGATCCCATTTTCTCTAGAAATTTTTGGACATAATTATTTTCTTGTCTTGGTACTTAATTAAGTCATAGATCATCTTATCATCCTCAATTTTAACTAAAAACTGAGATAGTGAACAAATGGTTGGAAGGATATCTTTGTTGCTTTATATCTAATAAACAAACAAAATGGGTCAAGTGGTTACCTCTGATGGAATGGTGGTATAACACTTCCTTCCATACCACAGCAAAAATGACCCCATTTATTGCACTTTATGGATATCATCCACCATCCATCACATCGTCTTTAAGAGAAAATTCTTAGGTTCCAGTAGTTGAAGATCACATCAAGCATCAACAAAAAGTTGTCCAACTCTTAAAGGATAACTTGACTCTGGCACAAAATCGAATGAAACAACAAGTAGATCAACATCGTAGTCAAAGAAGTTTTGATGTAGGTGATTAGGTATTTTTATAGCTACAACCATACAAACAAATGTCAATCAAGCAGGAAGGATAATAAATTATCACCCAAGTATTGTGGTCTTTACAACATGTTGCAAAATATTGGTACTATGACATACAAATTGCAGTTTCCCGCATCTTCTCGAGTACATCGAGTTTTCCATGTTTCATGGTTAAATAAGGTTGTAAGTGACAATCTCTCGGTTCAAACAATATTATCGGAACTTGACGAGGAAGGAAAAATCATATTGGAGCCTGAAGCAGTCACAAAAACATGAACCTAACAACTACGAAATTGATCAAATTTAGAGTATCTCATTAAGTGGAAGAACTTACCCGTTGAAGATTCCACATGGGAGAATGAGAATTTTATACAAAAGGATCCAAAACTACTTAAGTATTGAGGACAACACCTTTTTTTAAAGGAGAGGGGCATGATAGGTCCCTATAATACTAGTTTAGCCCCCATATTGTTATTGTTGTGACCCATATGGCCCCCATATTATTATTGTTGTGCCCCATAGAAGCTCACTATTGTTATTGTTGGGCCCTTACGTTATTATTGTTATGTAGGCCCTGATCATACTGGGACCCTTTATACTATATACCAAGGAGGTATTTTCACTTGTATCATCCAAGAATTGTTCATTTGTCTCATGTAAAAGGAGGTTGCCCCCTCGAAGAGGCTCATTTTCAAGTCGTTGATCTATTTTTTTCTTCTATTTTGTGATTTGATTACATAATAGTCCCTATTAAACCTTTATTTTTCACATTTATATCATGCCTTAATTCTTTAACATCCATAATTATATCCATTATGTTGGAAACTTTCCTTTGACTAGTTAATTTCGACAACAATGTACAATAATCACTTTCTCTTCCTTGAGATGCTTATGTGGCCTTAGTAATTTAACATATGCATATGGAAATCATCAGGGAAAAAAATGCATGTCATAGCGATTTATATGCAACAATTATTCCATCCATGGGAATTTATAAACGCACAGTCAAATCACATATATTTTTATACAAGACATGGCGTGTAATTTTAATCCAATACTTATATCTATAAATATATGTTCACTTCACATGGTCTCCATGGGAAAGATTCAACTTATTGTCTTCTCCAACACATGCAAAATCTAATGCTTCTTAATTCAAGATAACTTTTGTCACAAATCCCATGTAGTAGATTAATTTAATTCAACTCTTCCCAATTGTTATCCACCCTTACAGGCTAAGGCACCCCCTTTCTTTATGTTGTAGTGGCTACAACCACCCTCCAAAATTTTGGCCTGCACCCAATTTTGGAGCCTCCCTTGAGGGTTTCGCTTGATGACTGCACACACTCAGGTTCACTCCATGAGCTCCCATGAGTCTTCGCATTTGCCTTGCTTGTTCATTTCACCAAGTCTTGCATGTTGATGTCAAAGTCATGCTTGCGATTATGTTATGGTTATGCTTCAAAGCCTCCACTACGTGTGTACTTGTTGTGTTCACTATGAAATCATCTGTCGCACTCACACACGGAGTCACATCCACTGTCGCACAAGCATCATCATAGTCGATCAATGATCAATCACAAGTGTTGTGCTTGTCGCCTACACGTCAGTTATTCATGTTGTACATATGTGTTTGGATGGTTTGAGTCGTCTCGTTGTCAGAGTAATGCAAGTGTGTGTTGCAAGATCACATATGAATCTTTCACTCGTTCACACGCTTAGTCATTTTGCTAAAGTTATGACGACCGGAATCCCCTCTGACAGCCGGACCATCACCCTGCCATTGACTTGATCGACTGTCACCAGAACAGCGCGAGAGCACCAAGCAAGTCATTTCAAGTTGCGCTGCCCACAAGCAAATCAATCAGTCTCCATGCTGGTCAACCGGAGAGTTTGACTCGGCAGCCACCCCGGGACTGACTCCCCTAAAAATTTGCACAAAAGCAGCAAGCATCGCCTGCTCAGCTGACTGAGAAAATTACGCAGACAGTCGAACAGACACCGAGTGCCCATCCCTGTCTCCCTCAAGAAATTGCGCAATTTTCCAGCCAGCCCTCCCGACAAGCGACAGGCTGCTCATTAAGAAAATTGCGCAGTTTTCATGAGCAGGCTCTTTGTTGCCCAGAAATCCGCTCAACTCAGAAATTGTGCAGAGATGATCAACAGGCCGACCTCTCAACATTGGTGCAATTCCTCTTGCCAACAGCAAAATGCCAGTTCCTTCCAGGAATTACGCATTTTCTGTTGCCAAGCTCCCGAAAGCTGACTGCCAGTTCCCCTCAAGAATTGCGCAATTCCTGCTGCCAGTTCCCTCCAGGAATTGCGCAGTTTTGGTTGCCAGGCTCCCAGCCAGTTCCCCCAAAAAATTGCGCAATTTCTGCCTACCAAGCCTCCCTGCAGCCCAACCTATTCCTCCAAAAAATTGTGTAGTTTTTCTACCTATCCCCGCTACCCGTTCGTTCTGAAAACTATGCAGATTGTGTCTGCCCAACCTTCCTGCAGCCCAGACTGTTCCCCTAAAAAACTGCGTAGTTTTGTCCTCCAGGCGGGCTAGATCTCGCGGACAATCATTGTCGATCCAGATTGCTCATCTCCATCACCAAGTTACTCTCGCCCAGTTTTCATCAGCAGTGCCCGGAGCCTCCATCCTGCCTCGCAACCTTGTTGCCTCTCCCCGGTCACCTGCATCCGAAATGGTCATGTATCATGGTAGACTAGGAGGTTTGTGGGTTTGATGTCATCTCATCATGAGTGACTACAGGAACAGGTATACAAACAAACATGGCGTGACGACGAATGAGATGAGCGAAGGGGAGAACATGCAAAAGGACAAGTTCACCAACGAATGAACAAAATATGCATGTAAAGACATATGCTCGCGAATGGATGAGCATGAGAAGATGTGTTGACGGATAGACAAATGAGTGAACATGTAAGATGTGCTCATGGATGGATGAATGAACGAACATGCACCTTTCACGAATAGATGAACCTGTCAAGTATTCCAACATACAAGCAAGGAGAAATGTGCAAAAGCAACATCAAGCGAACCAACGACCATCAGGGAATCCGTGCACTTTGTCATGCAGAGGTGAAGCTGTAATACACCATGAGGACATCCATCACCCAGCAGCACTGCAACTCGACATCCACACCAGCAACATGAATGTACCAGCATTTTCATGTCGAGTTATGTCATGAATCATGTCATCCACATCTCCACTGTGGGCCATACTGTCTATCAATGGAATGTAACGTGGAAGTCCAAGAGACCCACTTGTTGTACAAAGAGTCATGTAAAGTCAAAAAGTCATGGAAGTCAAACAGTCATGAGGGTAGTCGAACAACCACAAGGGTTAGTTTCACACTTGGCTATAAATACCCCCTCATTTGTACATGCAAAGGAATTTTCACCTCAGCTCCTCCCACATAGAAAAGAGAGTTTGTTGTCTTTTCTTTGAGGAGTAAGCACTGGCTCCAACGCTCCTCACACGGGGTTAGTGATGTATGGTGTAACTATGTGTCTTGGAACTTTCGCTTAATTCAGAAGCCTGCTAACAAGCTAGCATGCTTTCACACATGTATTGTGTTGTAGCACTCATTGTCCATTGTTATTTAAGTCTTATTTTCAGTTTAGTACAAAATGAGAGAAAAATAAATAAATAAAAAACATGAAAGAAATGGTTGATTTTTATATTCTCAATGGTTTTGAAAGTGATAAACTCGCGAGAAGATCTGGGTCGTCCAATCAACAAGCCACAGATCCAACGGTAATCACATAAGTTGACTAGAATGGGTTTGTTTCGGAGATCAGACACGACGGTGTATAAAACACAGTTTAAATCTACTAAAGTCTGGGCCAATTTCAACTGTCCATCGGAAGAGGCAGGATCCATCAAATATGGGGTCAGAAAATGATCAGTCTTCATCTTTTGACTGGACTTGATAAATTATCAAATCTTGTTTTATTTCGTATTGGGTTGGGAGATCGGGTCAGCAAAGTCATCGAGTTCTGTCTTTAATATCGGACCCGACGAATCATTAAATTCAGTTTTATGCCATATCGGGTTTGGATATCGGGTCAGCAAAGTCATTGGGTGCAGTATTTAATATCGGATCCGATGAATCATTAAATTCAGGTTTATTTCCTATTAGGTCGGCAAATCGTCGGGTTCATTCTTTAATATCAAACCCGATGAATTATTAAATACAGTTTTATGTTATATCGGGTCCGTAAGGGAGTCAAGGTGCGTTGAAAAGGCAGATGCGACAGGTTTTATGAACCAGTGTTAATTCTTTTTAAGTTTGGCGGGCCCGCCATTATTTAATTGTCATACAACTTCAACAATCACGATCAAGCGATAATTTGATAAGTCCTTTAAGGTGCACTGCGAGGAAACCCCCGCAGTTGACCGTGATGTTTGCACGGATGACCAAAATGTGCAGCCAAGAATCATCGCGGGGGTTCAACCTCGTTGATGCTCTTTCATAATCTTTACCCTCGCAGTGCTCCCAAAGCTTTCTGCCATTCATCTACTATTCCGTTAAGGCTCAAGAAGTTTCGAACAGAGAATGACCATAATTTTCTAGGTTCCATTATTTCCTGTTATTTTATGTTCTTTGAGGTGTCTTTTACCCTTTGTGTAATATTCTGTAATAGTTTTTACTTAGACAGTTGGGGAAACAGTTAAGTAGTTTGACAGTTTTGGAGATCACCAACTATTTCATAATGTATAAAAAGAGGAAAATTTACAAAGAAAGGGTTCGAATTATGGAGACCTTGGAGACTAGACCATTGAATTCTGGATACAACTGTTGATTAATGAAAGAATCAGAAGTTTTCCATACATTGTTGGGTATGATTTTGTGTCTTCTCTGTTATGTGTCATCTTATGTTTTCTTCCTTTAACTATAGTAATTGAAGCTGCGGGTATTTATTTGATTGTGTAAATAAAATTAAAATCCCTTAAAAGAGCACTCCTATACTTGAAGTTCACACTTTTGCAATTCTTTTAAGTTACAGATTGTAGTTTCTGTGTAAGACAACGTATTATCTATAACTTGTCCAAGTGTCACAGATAGTAGATCCTGTGTAAAACAGGATATTGTCTATGACTTATTCAAGCTTTCTTCATTCATCATTTATATTCAACAATCAAATGGAATTCTGATATTTTCTTGTCACCTAAGTATTGAGGGTTAAGAACCAGATTTCCCAGGTCCTTCATTTGAGAACACAATATATAATTAAGTGACAAACAAATGACAATTATTATAATCATTAATGTCTTAAGAACAATTTCTATACATCTAGGAAATTGGTTTCTTAAGGTACAACATTAATTGGCGCCGTTGCCGGGGAGAGAAGACAAGAACACTTTTCCGTGGGTTTTCAATATTTTTCTCTGGTTGTTCAGTGAGGAGGAATTTTTGGCTATTTTGGATAAAAGCAAAGAGCTACATAAGAAAAATGACTCGAGATCAAGGAAAAGATCTAGAAGTCAAGAAGATGAAGGTGAGCAGAAAGTTTCGGCTTCCTTACAAAAGGTGACTCCACAAGAACAAGAACCACACCCTGTAAAACAATTGAATAAGAACAATTTTCCATTGGTTTATTAAGTTTGAAGTTGATTCTTGAGGGTGACAAGTTTCAGCAGTTGGTTGTACATTAACACTTGTGACCTTCACTTTGGAGTTTTCTTTTCTGGGATTTAATGGCTATCCCTACATTCTTAGCCAATAAATTTGGCCCACTGGATTTTACTGGGATCACCAGCTATCCTCATCATATGCCTACATTTCATGAGTGGAATGAGTATCTTCCAAGATTCAGTGGAAATGAATATGAAGATCTGGTTCAACACCTCCAAGAGTTTCATGAATGCATGGAGCAACAAAGCATCATTCATGAAGATGTGAAGATGAAGTTGTTTATGCTTTTTTTGGACCAAGAAGCTAGGGTTTGGTACAAGTCTCCGCTTCGTTCAAGCATTTCATCTTTGAAAGATTTTCATTCAGTGTTCAATTCTTTTTGAAGAACTTCTTATTCACACACGTTTCTTTTTGAAGGTTGTTGCGAATATTATAATTCTAAAGAAATTTTAAAGGCTCATGATAATCCTGCTGAAGAAACTAATGATCATGTTGATAATATATCAAGCATTCAGAGAGGTTATAGCCAAATTAATTATGAGCAAGTCTCTGAAAGCAAAGAACTATCATTTTCTCAAAATGATGCGGAAAAGTTTAGAAAAAACTTTTCTTCAATAACCTCACAAGTAGAGAATTGGTTGACCCTGTTCCAAGCAAATCAAGAGATATATATATATATATATATATATATATATCTATATATCTATATATATATTGTATTTTTTATATATAGTTTTATATTTGTTTTTTTAAGTAATCAACATTTAAAAAAAGAAAAATAAAACAACTTGGTTTATTTATTATTATTTTTATTTATTTACTTTTTTTTACAAGATAACTTCTTCTTTTTCTCTTTTTTTCTTTTCTTCTTTTTTTCCCCATTTTTTTTAAATATGTTTTTCTTACTATTTACTTGTTTATAATTTTTAATTTTTTTTCGTATATATTTTAATTTATGTTTTGTTATTTTTTTTACCCTTTTTTTGTTTTTTGTTTTTTTTTTTTTTTTTTCCATTTTTTTTTTATTTTTTAATATTTTAATTTAATCTTATTTTATGTTTTCATCATTCTTTTAAAATTTTAATATTTTTTCAGGGTTATGATAAAATCTTTTACGCCATTATTTCGAAATGTTGAAATTTTACCATTGAAAAGAAGTGTTATCCCAACGTCAATACTCATCGTTTTCAGGGTGTTTTTTGCACAAAATTTACCATTGAAAAAACAAAGTGTTATTCGAACATCAACACTTTCGATTTTGAGGGTGTGTTTTGGACATTTTTTTGCACAAAAAATTGGTTTTCACTGCCATTTTTAAAACATGTTGAAAATTTCCCCTAGAAAAAAAAAAATGTGTTATTCCAACATCAACACTTTTTGTTTTTAGCACAGTTTCTGATGTTTTTATGGGGATTCGTAGCCAGAGTTCCCGTTTCAAAGTTTACATTGTTGCCAATGATAGTGCCCTGCCACAGAAACTCAAAATGTATCTGCCTAGGTAGCGCAAAGATTCCATGATTAGAGAGCCAACCCATCTGTGTATTTTTCTCCTAGTATATATGTAAAAAAGAAACAGAGTGGAAGCAAGCATGAATGGAGAAGATTTGTTCCAACTAGTGGCATAAATATGACACAACTATAGAGAGCTTCCCCATGGCCCAATCGATGGTCACCTTGGAATCACCACGGATAACAATCTCATCCACTGTGAGCCACAAATCACATCCGAGGACACCCCATAAGGCCAAAACCTTAGCCCTCATATTTGTGCCCGATCCGCTAGACCATAAGAAGTTCTAGCAAACCTTAGTTACACGCCTTTTTATAATGAGCTCATTTCCATTACACGTTTGCAAATCTTATTTTAAAAGAATATGGATATTTTGTGTCTTGCACTTCAAGGATTTCCACCAAATTTCTATATTTCTCACTCATGGTGATATATTGTAAAACCACAATGTTGTGTCATATTGTTTTGATCTAAAACTATGAATTAGAATAATAATGGTTTCCAGGTTTCTGTGGTTGGAATTTTCAATTTGGAAGTTCATATTTAGCACAGTCATTTTGTAGGAATGTCTATGTTCGAGGTCCATACGTGGATCCATCATCAAGACATAAATCCCAGAGAACAATAATATATATATATATATATATCTATATATATATATATATATATATATATATATATATATATATATATATAGACACACACACACACACACAAAAGGTGCAAGAAAAAAATAATAAAGAAATGTCGACTTCAATAAAATAAACCTAGGTCACGAAACTTCTTTAGAAAATGTAGATTTGCAACTTCTTTTTGAATCTTGATTCTCTTTCTCTCTAATAGAAATTTCCTTCCATATATCCCATTTGTATAGGGAAAAAATAATGGTTTCCAGGTATGTGGTTGGAATTTTCAATTTAGAAGTTCAGATTTACCACAATCATTTTCTAGGAATGTCTACGTTTTGGGTCCATAAGTGGATCCATAATCAAGACATAAATCCTTGAGGAAAGATTGTCAAGAAAACAATAATACACACACACACACACACACAAAACGAGATAAAAAAATAATAAAGAAATGTTGGCTTCAATAAAATAAACCTAGATCACGACACTTCTTCAAAAAATGTATATTGCAACTTCTTTTTGAATCTTGATTCTCGTTCTCTCTAATAAACAAGTTTCCTTCCATATATCCCCTCCGTATAGGGAAAAAATAATGGTTTTCAGGTTTTTGTGGTTGGAATTTTGAATTTGGAAGTTCGGATTTACTATATTCATTTTGTAGGAATGTTTATGGTTCGAGTCCATAAGTGGACCCATCATCAACACATAAATCCCTGATTTATGTCATGATGATGGATCCACTTTTCCTCAAGGATTTATGTCTCGATGATGGATCCACTTATGGACCCAAAATGTATACATTCCTATAAAATGAATTTCCGCAGTGATTTATGTCCTAATGATGGATCCACTTATGAACTCAAAACGTAGACATTCCTACAAAATGACTGTGTTAAATCTGAACTTCCATATTAAAAATTCAAACCACAGAAACCCGAAAGCCAAGCCATTATTTTTTCCCTATATGGAGGGGATATATGGAAGGGAAATTTTCTATTGGAGAGAATGAGAATCAAGATTCACAAAGAAGCTCTCTCTCTCTCTCTCTCTCTCTCTCTCTCTCTCTATATATATATATATATATATATATATATTATTAACGTTTCCCTTTATGTCCTGATAATAGATCCACTTATGGACTCCAAACATAGACATTCCTACAAAATGATTGTGGTAAATTTGAAAATTCCAACCACAGAAACCTGAAAACCATTATTTTTTCCTTATACAAAGGGGGTATATAGAAGGAAATTTGTTTATTGGAGAGAATGAGAATCAAGATTAAAAGAAATGCTACAAACCTACATTTTTTGAAGAAGTGTAGTGAACTAGGTTTATTTTATTGAAGCCAACATTTCTTTCTTATATATATATATATAGTATTATTCTCTCGACAATATTTCCTTAGGGATTTATGTCCTGATGATGGATCCACTTATGGAACCAAAACATAGACATTCCTACAAAATGACTATGGTACAAACTTCCAGATTGAAAATTCCAACCACAGAAACCTGAAAACCATTGTTTTTTCCATATACGAGATATATGGAAGGAAATTTGTCTACTGGAGAGAACGAGAATCGAGATTTAAAAAGAATCTGCAAAACTACAATCTCTTTATTTTATTGAAGCTAACATTTCTTTTTTATTTTTGTTCTTGCTTTTTTATTTACATATATATATAATTGTTTTCTCAACAATATTTCCTCAAGGATTTATGTCCTGATGATGGATCCACTTTCCTCAAGGATTTATGTTCTGATGATGGATCCACTTATGGACCCGAAACATAGACATTCCTACAAAATGACTATGGTAAATCCGAACTTCTAGATTGAAAATTCCAACAATTGAAACCTAAAAACCATTATTTTTTCCCTATACAAAGGGGATATATAGAAGGAAATTTGTCTATTCGAGAGAACGAGAATCAAGATTAAAAAAGAAGCTGCAAACATAGACATTCCTACAAAATGGCTATGGTAAATCCTACTTCTAGATTGAAAATTCCAACCATAGAAACCTAAAAACCATTGTTTTTTCCCTATACAGAAGGGATATATGGAAGGAAATTTGTCTATTGGAGAGAACTAGAATCAAGATTAAAAAAGAAGTTGCAAACATAGATTTTTACAAAATGACCATGGTAAATCCAAACTTCTAGATTGAAAATTCCAACCATAGAAACCTAAAAACCATTATTTTTTCCCTGTACAGAGGGGATATATGGACGGAAATTTGTCTATTGGAGAGAACGAGAATCAAGATTAAAAAAGAAGCTGCAAATCATGTCGTGACCTAGGTTTATATTTTATTGAAACCAACATTTCTTTATTATTTTTGCTCTCTCTCTCTCTCTCTCTCTCTATATATATATATATATATATACTTTTCTTGACGATATTTCCTCAGAGATTTATGTCCTGATGAGGGATCCACTTATGGACCAGAAACTAAACATTCCTATAAAATGACTGTGATAAATCCGAACTTCCACATTGAAAATTAGAACAATAATTATAATTATTAAAAAATAAAAATAAAAATAATTAATTATTATTTTAAAATTATCAATTAAAACTATTTTATAGACCAAAATCACTTGGGGCAATGTTCCAAAAAACAAAGTAATGACATTGCTACCACGTAGCTCTTATTAAATATATATAAAATGAACAATTCCACATTCACATCCAAAGAGTAATTAAGTTTAAAAATATTTTTATTTTTATTTTTCTTGAAAAGTTATTTCATTTTACACACGGTGGGAAAACCTATCATAACTCAGTTGTCAAACCAATAGTGAGGACAACCATCTCTAGCTGCTAACAACTAATGCAGGCTGACTCATCACCGTTATTCAAAGAAAACCATGCCACTTGGAATAACCCGTTGGTGGTCCGTAATGGAGACTTTCTCTCCTGCCAGATGCCTCTGGGTCTTGGGTCATTAACCTATTTCCTTACGTACAAGGAATACGAGTTCTTAGCCAAGAAAAAGCAGTTTTAGGACATACTCCAAGCCCTGTGAAAAATCATTTCATGCCTTCGAATGTGAACTCATTTCTTATTTAATTTTTATTTTAACTTTTTTAATAATTTAATTAAATTAAAACTAATCTCACAATTTTATTACCCGATATTTATAATAAGTTTTTATCTAATTAAAATTAAGTGATTCTTTAATATTACAATAATCAAAATTAACTAATTAAAAATTTCAATTTTAGTCTATTTAAAATTCTAATCAAATCAATAAAACCCAAATATCATGACACCATAAATGAATCATGGGCAATAGAAAGAAGAAAGAAATAAATTATTTTAACGTCCACGAGGCTAAAGATAGCCTACGGGACAGATTGGTATTCAGCGCTTTTCTCTGAAGCTTCAAAATAAATGCTCCGAGCTTCTTGACAAACCCCTCGCTAAATAGATTATCCCAAGAGCTAGCTACTAACATATCTGCATAAATTTCTCTGTTGTCTTTGAAGGCCTCACACTCTAAAATGAAATTTTTCTGTTTCTACTTTTCCGGAAGAACAAAAAAAGCATACTCTTTCCTCCCACACTTCTTTGTTTTTTTGTTTCTACTTTTACGAAAGAACAAAAAATGCATAGTCTTTCCTCCCACACTTCTTTTGGCCTTTTCCAGTGCCCTGTTTCAAACAAAGTTGATGAGAATTAGTCCTTAACTGAGCAATAATAATTTTGGCTCTCTAAGAGATATTGACCTCTATGTATGCTTTTGGTTGATGACTATCAGTGGGATTAAACACTTCAATATAATAATTTTTCTTTCTTCCTAGCTCCTTATCCCAAGTACTTCAATATATCACATATTTTGAAGTAGGGAATTGATCGAATAACTTTACATGAAAGAGTGTAAAAAATACCATCACCATCTATCCCAGAACCTGTAAGATATTAAAAATGCTTTATTAAAAAATATACCATAACCAAATAAAAGATATAATTATAACCCACTAAAATCAACGGGTCCCAAAAAAAAAATTACATTCTGGACCCTTATCAATGGACCAGGAAGAAAGAAAGAAAGAAATTATTTTAACGTCCACGAGGCTAAAGATAGTCTATGGGACAGATTGCTTCTTCATCTACTTGATTTATTTGGTGTTTTTTCTGTAAAGCTTCAAAATAAATGCTCTCAACTTCTCGACAAACCCCTCGCTAAATAGATTATCCCAAGAGCTAGCTGCCAGCATATCTGCATAACTTTCCCTGTTGTCTTTGAAGGCCTCACATTCTAAAATGAAATGTTTTTCTGTTTCCACATTTCCAGAAGAACAAAAAATGCATACTCTTTCCTCCCACATTTCCTTTGGCCTTTTCCAGCACTCTGTTTCACAACGGAGTTTATGAGAATTAGTCCTTAACTGAGCAATAAGAATTTTGACTCTCCAAGAGATATTGGCCTCTATGTATGCTTTTGGTTGATGACTATGAGTGGGATTAAACACTTCAATATAGTAATTTTCTTTCTTCCTAGCTCTTTATCCCAGGTACACTTGTGGAACTTTTCCATAACAAAAACTTTTATCTCTTTGTTGTTTATGGGACACGTGTTCAAGCAAATACCCCATTTACTAAACCATTTGTTTTTTCCCTTAGGAAAAACCGTAATTACAATTATAGAAAGAAATTACATTTTGTAGATGCATATGCATATGTTGAACATACTCATGACAAGTTGTCATCATCAAGAGATTTGAGTTCTAATATGTTGTTACCTTGGTCCACGCAGGGAGGTAACAACCAAAAATAACTAAAATATACAAAAGTTGTAAAACCAAAGCTATCCGAGAGACGATATATATATACATGAATAAACAATAATAAAAAATCTTGTAGATTTATGCCTAAAAGTCCATAAATGGTTGGTGATAATACTGATAATGAGCATCATCGAGCTATTCCTAGATCATCGGAGTGCCCGGCTCCCGGAGCGCAGCTTCTTTGGAAAGGCCATTAGCTGTTGTGTTTCACTCCTCGAGTTGAAGGAATCACTAGAGGCAGACCAAGCAGGATCTGATGATGGAGGAGGAGGGCGAAGTGGTGGCCTTCCACACTTGTTCTGAGAGGACTTGGCTGGAGGGGCAGTGGTTTCCAGAGGGCAGAGTGTGATTCAGACCTTCTAATTGGCGAAACGATGTGCCAAGGCAATTCCTCCGAGGGTTGTGGCTATTCCACTTGGTCGAAGCCTTCTCTGGTTAATGGCTCCTGCCTCTTATCCTTCCTGGAAGAACCACCATTAAGGGGGCAATCTTTGAACACATGCCCAACTCTGTGACACCTCCGACACCTGAATGGGATGCCCTCGTAGTCCAGGATCTGTCGTCTAGTAATATTCCTCCACTGTATATTAATATGCTCCAGAACACCATCCGAAAGGTCCATATGGACAAGGATCCGAGCATATGCCATGCGCCCCGAAGTTAGGAAAGAGGCATCATATGTGAGGTAGTTCCCAAGAGCATTCCCTATCCTCCTGAAGATGTCCTCTGTCTAGAAGTGGAAAGGGAGCCCCGGGAGGCGAACCCAAATAGGTCCGACGTCCACTCGTTCTTGTTCAGGATCGAACAACAGAGTCCACCTCTGAAGAAGTACAGGGGCTTGGTCGATGTGCCAAACTGTTGAAAGGACCAATTGGTGTGCCAAGCAACTGAAGCATGTCACAAACCATCCTTTTACAAAATTCTGTACTCTAGGGGGGTCGCTAAGGTGGTGTCCCCAAACCTCCATGGTCCATTTTTGCAGGCGCTCCACACTGTATTGTTTGCCTCTGACCCGTCCCACCAAGACACGCTCCGATGACTCCATTGACTCCAGTAATGGGGTATCCTCAGAGAATTTCAGGAAAACTTCGCAGTTCTTGAGCTTGAAGTTCCTCTTCCTCTTAGTCCCCTCTCTTAACCCGGAGGTCGCCGCAGCAGGTAGGACCGTAGCCTGAGTAGTCGAAGATGATGAAACCCTAGTAGGGTCAGATGGAATGGAAGCAAAAAACCTTGAAATGGAGCCGATACCAGTGAAATTGCCTTGCAAGGGGGCCACCGGGGTAAGGAAAGTGGAATAGGCGAATGCTAGAGAGGCCGAGGTTGAGTGGGGATCAGACAAGGGTTTGTCGGAGCCGGACGAGGAGGGGAACGATGCAGAGGTTGCACCTAGGGTTAGACCAACAGGGGTAGCCTGAGGCACAACAAATGCCAAGGTGCAAGGAGGAATAGGCTGCGAAATAAGCTCTAGGTCGACAGGGGTGTCTTCGGGCAGCGAGACAGACTTGAACCGAGGGCTAGAAATGGGAGGGAGGGCACCAATTTCCTTGGTGAGCTCGTTTTCAAATGAGAAAAAACCTTCGAGGGTGGTCCTGGCCTCCATCCAAATGGGCTCTCCTTCCAACGGGTCAGCTAAATAGTCTAAGTTATCCTCCATAACTGTCACAACCGTTAGCTAATAGCTGCCTATGGAAACCAAACGATGAATGTTGGAAGGTTGAACGAAGATAGGTAATACTGTCCAGGTAATGCGCAACTGGAAACTGCTAACGTTAGGGAGAGACACGAGAGGGGAACAATAGGGAAATGGGCAGGAAGGCGATCATTCGACCACAGCGAAGGTTAGGGAAGCAGTTACGGGGGCAGGCTGTGAGAGCGGTCTGTTAGACCAGTACGCCGCGGTAAAAACCAGATCAGGAACCCTAGCTCCATCGCTTTGTCTCCTCCTAGATAATATATAGTTACCTATTTAACTTATATGAATACAATAATTCATATCATCGCTACTTAATCAAGCCAGACCATGTCTCATCTCTAAACCATTTGTTATTTTGTTGCATCCAAGTTTTTTTGCTCTTGCACAATCTATCATTAAAATCAACCTTAGGCCATCTACCCTCTTCCATTTGCTCATTTTTTTTTAAATACCTTTTGACTCGCACCATAACAATTGCTTCAATAGGAGCAGTCGGTATGTCACTTAACAAGATATCACGAGGAACTGCACTTTTAATCCTAAATTTGTTTGTAATCAAACGCTTATGAATTTTCTCAATTTGTCTCCACTGCATGTCGGATGTACTGCTAGCCCATAGTTTACAACCATAGGGAATCACCGAAATCACTAGAAGCCCAAAAAGAGTTCGAGTGGTTTTCCAGTCCCATAACTTTGCATCTCTACACCTATTTTAAAAAACATAAAATGCTTTCCGACCCCCTAAAGTTCTTTCCTTTCTACAACCATTCTAGCTTAGATTTTTGTTGAAGTCAATTCCGAGGTATTTGTAATCCACAACTTCTTCCAAAATGTTGCCTTTAAAGTAGAACTTATGTTGGTTATGTTTTCTTTTCTTAGAGAAGACCAAAACTTTCGTTTTAGTGATATTGACTTGCATCCCCACACTTCTACAAAAATGCTCAATGGATAGTGAGTGCTCTTGCAAACCAAGAGTCGATTTAGCAATCAGAATAAGGTCACCTACATACAAAAGAAGCCTTATAACAAACTTGCCCAAATAGATACCATCATCCCCTTGCGAATTTAACCACTCCTCAAGGTTGTTGATATATACACCAAAAAGGGTAGGAGACAGTGGGCAACCTTGTTTGACCCCGATATCGCTTCTAAAACTTTCAGAAATGCCTGTTGAAGTTATAATTTTGACTTTCACCTCTTCATATAGCCTATGCACAACTGCTCTCAAATGTTCAAGAACCCCAAGTTCCTCCATTCTATGCCAAAGATTATCCCTAGGAACCGAGTCAAATGCTTTTCTGAAATCAACAAAGCAACAAACGACTTCTTCCTTTTTCTCCCAAACTTTTTCAATGATGTGCCTTAAAGTTATACAGTGATCAATTGTGGAATGTTTAGGTCTAAAACCTGCTTGCCCTTTAGCACGCTTATCTCTTTCTTCTGCTCACTTGCTAATTTTGTTTTCTAGCATGCTTCCAAATAGCTTTGCAAACAAAGGGTTTATCATGATGTTCCTATAATTGGAGTGATTATTGACGTCAATGCTCTTGAAAAGAGGTATTGCCAGAATAGTTGTCCAATCTATGGGGAGCCCTTGTTGTATGATGTTGTTGAAGATTTTTGTAATGTGAGGTGCAAGAATCTTTGAGCCCCACTTTAGATATTCTTCTTGGAGTTCAACTAAGTCTTTTGCTTTTCCAATACCCAACTTCTTGATACCCATCTCTAGCTCTTGTATCGTGAAGAGTTCAGTATCAGTGTTGACCAAGGGGGGAGGGTCAACCTTGGGAACCTGCTCATAGAGTTGTCTTGCATAGTCAAACCATTTAGAAACTGTAATATTATTTCCAATTTGTATCTTTTTCGGTTGGAGCTCCTTCCAAAATAATTTGGGATTATTTTTCCCGAGGAAGATTAGTTCTTCCCTCCTTGAAACCATGAAATCGGCCTTTTTCTTGCTTAATAAATGCTTGTAAGCTTTGAGCTTTATGTTATCCTTGTTTGATTATTTCCACATTCTCCTTGCCTTTTTGCATTCCCCATCAAACCAAGCATTAACTAGAAAGCAATTTGTTTAAGACTTCTTAATTTTTTCTCTTTTGCACTTTGCAAGTGCGCATTGAATTAAATGTGTTAATTCATGACTATGAAGGCTTTGAAGTGTAATTTTCTCCTTCTCAAAGAGCTTCCCTCATGTCATTTTTAAGGTATTACCATTTTCTAGGGTCAAAAGAATTCTGCCCCGTGGGGGATTTCGTTGGACATGCTGAATTTTTGACACTAATGGTTTCTTTCCAATCCAAGAGAAACATAAATGAATTGGCTTGTGATCTGATTTCAAGTCCCACAGTTGATCTCCAATCAAAGCTTCCTCCATTTTCTCACACAAACCATGTGAGCAAATTACATAATCTACCACACTTGCTCCATTGTAAGTATTGCAAGTGAAATTACCGGACTTTGCCAATCTAGTCAAGCCATTACAAATGACTAAATCAAAGACCCCACATAGAGTAAGCAATTGTTCACAAAAGAGATTGCAGCCCTTATCCTCTGAAATTCTTTCCCACTGATGATTACTTTCTTCTGTAAGCCAAATGGAGTCACAATCTCTTTACAACAAAAAATGCTAGCTTTCTCACTTGCAGTACTAGCATTGAAATCACCCACTACAAGGACTTCACATAGCTGCAAATATGTTGCAATATCCGCTTTTAAGGTTGCAAATGGATCTTTGTGGTCAAGCCCTCTACCTTTGTAGATTTTTTAAACCTGCGGCACAAAATAGCATGCTGCAATTATGATGTGGTTTCCATTTTTTGATATTTTAAACCAAATGAATTGTTTTTTTGAGTCTTCTTTTTCTAACTGAATGAGATGACCTTCTTTCTCCCTTACTAAAACCATGATACCCCCATGTCCTTTTCCATTCCCTGTTGCTTTGTTCCACACTGCCATCTTCCAGTATCCTTCAAACAGAGGTGTCTTGCACCCTTCATGCTCATGTGTTTCTATGAGGCAAATTATGTCTTTATTTTCCGTAATAGGCCCTAACCCAAGTCCTCGTCTCCATGGGTAACCTCTACAGTTCCAACAAACTAATCTTAAGGAAACGTGGGTATGACTTGATAACTATTTATTTTGACATGCGAGACTCATATTTGAGTCTTTGTCCCTGCTTTTCCATATTGATCTTGCTTTCTGATTTCCTATTGAAGAGTTTGTTGCCTCTTCTTTATTACCATCTTGCTACTCTATTTTGGAAGGAGGTCCAAATCGCGCTATCACAACTTTGCCTTTATAAATCCATGCTCTCTTGCCTTCATCTCTTGCTGCCTTAACCTTTAAAATTTCCTCCCTTCTTTCCTCCTATTGTTTTACAGTTAAATCTTCTTCTAAGAAAAAGTGAGAACCCCTCAAGAGATGTTTCTTCCTTAGAATGATCTATTTATCACGCAAGCTAGGCATAATGACTTTTATGGGCCTGACCCTCTCCCGTTAAACTTACCCACCTTCCATGCTTGGCATATTTGTCCTTGCCATAACAGCTTGTCTTTCAAGAAGTCTCTTGCAAGGTCAAGAATATATTCATTTTTCCCATAGTCTTTCACCCCTTTCCCTATTTTGTCTTTCCTTACCTTCACTATCTTGCATGTTGTCAACCTAAATATTTGTTTCTCCTTCCTTATTAGCAGAATTGCTAATAACTTGGGCCCAAGTTTTGGAAACTTCGGTGGACTATCCTTTTGTTTCTTCTCTTGCGTTCTCTTCATGGTTGTTTATTTGGGCAATCATTTTCCCTTTATCCTAGGATGATTTCACATTCACCACCTCTGTACTTTCCACTACAGATTTCTTTATGTTTTGCACATAGGCCTTCATGTGTTGCCATTCTGTCTTGCCTATCCAGAGAGCTTCCTATAGCAATGCCACTTGTTCTTTTAAAACTTTATTACTTTCTGCTAAAGCCTTGTTCTCAGCTGTTATTATATGAATTTTATGATCTCTTACTTGTCCTTTAGCTGCTAAAACCTCCAACCTTTGTTTTGCATTTAACAATTCTTTCACATAAAGATAAGATGACCAAGTGAGAGGTGTGGATGTGGGACTATATAAGGCATAATCATCAATGAATTTTCCTTTGGACTTCTTGTTGCCATGTGCTTGTAGAGGAGACTTGTTTGAGTGCTTTTTGCGAAGGGCTCGAGTACTTTTCTTTTTAGGCCGTTTCTTCTTTATTTGCTCCCATTTTAGACGAGTTATTCTTCGTTTTAAAATGCCCTGATATTGTTTGGCATTAACCCAAACCCACTTCTTACCTTTGGCGGATGGGGCAATTTTCACTTGTCCTAAATCATTTGTCTCCACATGTTCTGAAATTTCTTGTTCCTTTATCATGTTTGAATGCATTTTTCGTCCAACCTGTTTCGAGAAATATGTAGGTCTATAAAATGCCAAGATTACTTCGCACTGCTCCTTACTATTCAGGTTATCGCTGCTCCTTGTTCACTGCTCGATATTTCTAGCATAAAAGCTCCTTGCTCTCACATTGCTCATTGTTCACTGTTGACCACACTGCTCAACTCACATTGCTCGAACAACTGCACTGAACAAACGAGAACTCATTGTCGCTCCAAGAGAAACATGTCAAAGAAAATTGCAGCAGAAACTTTCCCACAAAGTTATCTGTGCAGATTCTTAAAATAATTGTTGTCGTGCTCTTCTTTTCTGAAATTCTGGTTATAAGGTGGAAACAACGTCCCTTTCAGCATGCTACAACCCAAAAAAATTACAGAAGTCATGGCATTTGAATCTCTGCGTAGAAGGCTCTTCCCGTTAGTCTCACGCACAATGAATGAAAGGGTGGCCTAGCTCTCTTCGACATGGAGGAAATGACTCCTAAATGTATTCCAGCAAGTTTACTCCAAGAGGGTTTTTTTTGCTTAGTTGGGTTTCTGTCCAAGAGGCCACAAATTGGTTTCTCCCGTCTGCTGTGACTAGAAAGTCGCTTTCTTGAGGTGCCTGTGTGCTTTTGTTTGTGGATATTCTTCTGTTGAGCAATTCTCTCATATCTCCTTCCCTGTGCTAGTCATGACAGATGACGATTAGCTACCATCTACACTTCAACACTCTTATTTACTACAACATCTCTTATTTACTACAACATTTTGGATTCCCTCCGAATATGAACTCATTTCTTATTTTCTTATTTAACTTTTAAAATCCCTTTTAGACTTTAATTTTTTAATAATTTAATAAATTAAAACTTTACTATCTCACAATTTTATTACCCAATAATTATAATAAGTATTTATCTAATTAAAATTTGCTATAGGTAAAAGCGATTCTTTAATCTTACAATAATCAAAATTAACTAATTAAAAATTACAATTTTAGTCTATTTAAAATTCTAATCAAATCAATAAAACCCAAATATCATGACACCATAAATGAACACCGGGCAATATATCACCTAGTTTGAAGTAGAGAATTGAGATAACTTTACGGGAAAGAGTGTAAAGAATACCATCACCATCTATCCCAGAACCAGTAAGATATTAAGAACGCTTTATTAAAAAATATACCTAGAACCAAATAAAAGATATAATTATAACCCACTAAAATCAACGGGTCCCAAAAAAAAATTACATTCTGGACCCATATCAATGGTCCAGGTAGCTTCGTGACCTGTATGAGTTTGGGAGAAACTTTGCTTGGCCTTCTCTCAAAAAGAAATTCTAAGAACATTTTAAAATCAATGGGTCCCAAAAAAAGTTACAGTCTGGACCCATATTAATGATCCACGTGGCTTCGTGGGTTTGGGAGAAACTTTGCTTGGTCTCCCCTGTATAGCGTCATACCGTAAGAAATTATAAATACCTTTTCCATCGTCCAGAGAAACATAACTGTCTCGTGTCATAGCATAACGTAGTGGTTGTTTCGGCCTGTGAAACCCTATCTTCTTAATTTCTACCTGCAAACCCTATCTTCTTATTTTCTTATTTTCGGCCTGTGAAACTCTAGCCCTGTCGATTAAATTTCAGAGAAACATAACTGTCTCGTGTCATAGCATAACGTAGTGGTTGTTTCGGCCTGTGAAACCTTATCTTCTTATTTTCTACCAGCAAACCCTATCTTCTTATTTTCTTATTTTCGGCCTGTGAAACTCTAGCCCTGTCGATTAAATTTCTTCGGCTGGTGTTGCCATCGAAGGATTCAGATCGCGTGGGGCAACCATGGCTTGTGTTGCAAAATATCATCGTCCTCCTCATATGCTCGACGAAAACCCGAGGAAGCGCCGCAAGTTAACATCATCGTGGGACGTCCTTCCGTCACAGCTTCAGGTTAGTTTTCTATTTTTGAATATCTTGATCTGTAACTGGTTTTCTTTCAGATCTACTTGTTAGCATTTAGAGCACGGGGTTTCCACTACCCTGACATTCAAGCTTTCATGAAATACGTTTAAAGGGTTTTTCATCCTTCTGGGAAATGAAGAAATGGGTTTGTCTGTAGGTCCAGCCAACACTAGTATTTACTGGGAAAATTTTTGGTATCGGAAGTAGAGATGAAGGACAGAACGCCCCTTTGATTGGTGGGGCAGAACCCTCCACCTCCGGTTCAGACAATAGTCGGTCTACCTCTTCCAATATAAAGCCCAAAGAAGAGGGCTTCCGCACTGGCTCACCACCATGGCGCAGTGACGACAAGGATGGCCACTACATGTTCGAACTTGGAGAGAATTTGACGCCTCGATGTAAGAATACGTATTTCGTAACGGTGTTGCTCGTTTTGTTTGTGATGGGTTTTGCCTTTTGGAGTCTGTAGATCTAAAGGAGGGTTCTGCTGTTGATATTAAAACTTTGTTTATAAATAGCCTTCTTACCTGATCTACTCTACTAATCTTGTCAAAATATCCTGTTGTTTTGCAGACAAAATACTCAGTAAAATGGGTGAAGGTAAGCATTTAGGAGTCCAGATTTCTTGTTTTTTTTGTTATTATTCAACATGTCACATGGGTTTCCTAGGTGAGTGAAAAGTGGGGTGTTAGTTATTGTTCGTCCAGAAGTTCAGATCTCCAAAGATGTGACTTGTTCTCACATCATGTGTCATGCCTGTTAAGTTGGGCTTGGCTTGTCATGCCTGTAAAGTTGGGCTGGGTTGGGCTGGGGTTGTCATGCCTGGTAAGTCGGGCTGGTGTTGTCATGCCCATAAAGTGTGACATCAAATCCCACCTCTTGATAGGCGTTAGATGGCTGGGACATTACGAGTTACAAGGCTCAACATGTAGATGCATTTTTTGTTAGATGGATGGGATATCAAGAGTCTCAAGCGGCAATTATTTTAGTTTATTTAGTTTCTCCAACGTGTATATGTTTTTTTGGATTCCTGAACATGAGATGGATGAATTTTATCGTGATGGAATCATGACCAATGTTTACAGGAACATTTGGTCAAGTGTTGGAATGTTGGGATCGAAAATTAAAGGATCTTGTTGCCATAAAAATTGTCCGTGGATTACAGAAGTACCGAGAGGCAGCAATGATAGAAGTCGATGTACTTCGTAAAGTCGGCAAATATGACAGGAATGGCACCCGGTATGACAGTAATTTTTTTCTTTTTCTTGATGCTTGACTTCGCTGTCTTAGTTCTACTTGCATAATTTAATAGATGGGCATGTTGGGTAACATGCTAGGATGATTCCTTGATTTAGACATTTTTAGAACTTGGAAATGGTTCCCTGAGATGTATGCCCTTTCCCAATACAGCTGTGTGCAGATGCGCGAATGGTTTGACTACCGGAATCACACTTGCATAGTCAGTATTCTGTAGTAGTTTATATCTCCATTTATTTTTTTCCTTAGCACCTAAGACTATTCTCTGTTATGTATATGGTTGTTAGTGTGTTTAAGATTGTTGATGGATGCAAAAACAGGTCTTTGAGAAGCTTGGCCCAAGCTTATATGATTTCCTACGCAAAAACAGTTACAGCCCATTTCCCATTGATCTTGTACGGGAGGTTGGAAGGCAACTGTTGGAATCTGTAGCATGTGTGTAGACGATACTCGCACTTATATCTTTGCATTTGCAGTGGGAGGGCTTAAACATATAGTTTAATGTTATAGTGAATGACTGTCTGCTGCCATTAACTAGATTGCTTAGTTGGTCATGTTATATCACAATTTATAACAGTGGACTGAGCCTTTACAAGGGCACTAACAACATTATCCAGGATTTTCTTCTCCTAATATTACCAATGATCTGTGGCAGATATGCATGAGTTGAAACTCGTTCACACGGATTTAAAGCCTGAAAATACACTTTTTGTTTCTTCAGATTCTGTGAAGGTTCCAGATTGCAAGGTTAGATTGCTGGTGTGTTGTTTGCGATTGAGATTGCAATAGTTGGCATAATAATATCATTTGATAATACTGCTTTGTATTGCAGTAAATATTGACTCCAGCAAAAAGCTAGAATCAAATAATATAATCTATATGTTAATATTCTATGCCTCTAGTGTTCACAATCGTCAAGATTAACATTTCAACAACATGCATTTATGTCAAGAAATCAACTCTGATAATGTGATTGTTGTTCAAAAGGGTGTGAAGGGGTCTCCAGATGATTTTAAAAGGTTGCCAAAGTCAAGTGCAATAAAGTTAATTGATTTTGGAAGCACCACATTTGAAGATCAAGATCACACCTCAGTGGTCTCTACAAGGCATTATCGAGCTCCTGAAGTTATTTTGGGTGAGCTTGGAAGGATTTTTCTATGGTTTAACCATCAAATTGAAGGGATCAATGTCAATTCCATCCTGTCGAATACATGTTCGTTTCCGTTTTATTTACAATTAATGTTTCTTAGCAGGTCTTGGATGGAACTACCCTTGTGATATTTGGAGTGTAGGGTGCATACTTGTGGAACTGTGCTCGGTAAACTTTTTAGATTAGTTTCTCTTGCGTTGAATGGTTATGTAGATACCCGCAGGAATGATATTTACACTACCTGCCTTCAAATTTTCAGGGCGAGACTTTGTTTCAAACTCATGAAAACTTGGAACATCTTGCTATGATGGAAAGGGTCTTAGGGCCTTTGCCACATCATATGATCAAGAAATCGGAGTGAGTATTTTTATGTCCTTCAACGAACTATTACCTGGATCAGATTATTAGACATGCAATAAAATTCAATACACCTATGACAAACTATAATGTTTAATGTTATCCTGTCAACAGTAGAAGATATGTGAAATATTTTAGACATGGAACACGATTGAATTGGCCTGAAGGAGCATCCTCTAGAGAGAGCATCAGAGCAGTGAGAAAATTACCGAAACTTAGGGTATGCTTAATATGTTGAGCAGTAGTACCAGGATACACTTGGAACATCATCCTGAAATCTTCTTATGGTTTATGATTTATTTCACTGATTTGAGTCATAAAATGTTACTTTCTCGTTTGCAGGATTTGATAATGCAGCATGTAGACCACTCTGCAGGTCTATTTATAGATTTATTGCAGGGCCTTCTCAAGTTTGAACCCTCAGAACGCTTAAAAGCTTCAGAAGCTTTGAGACATCCATTCTTCAGAGAACATTCGAGAAGATCCGATTATAGTGCATACATTTCATGAGTATGGAAGTGACAAGTCTGTTGATCTTAGATTGTATTTAGGGTCCGGAATTACTGTGAATGATTGTACACATCGCACATCGTGGAAACTCCTTCGGCTTCGGGCACCTTTCTAGCTGGTCATGTATCATATTATCGATTTTTGGGCCAGAAAGATTTGGTATACCGTGCAGTGTCTACGGTGTGTTTGAGGTGAAATGAGCCCTCATACACGAGAACTTGTACAGGAGAGGGTTGAAAATTGCAGATACATTGCATACAACTGAGTATGCATGTGGCAGTTGTTCGGTTGTCTATTTGTGAATCTTAGATTGTATTTGGGGCGGGAGTTCCTGTGAATTGTACACACTGCACATATGGAAATTCCTTCTCAGCGTCTAAAATGGTTGAGCAGAAAGCTTTGCAGTGTTCTTCTGGTGTTTTGAGATGATATTTTCCTTGCATCAGAAAACTTCGTACATTAAAGGCTGTTGAAAATGCAGATGTATAATAGTAAATACTCTTCGAAAAAATACTTTTGGATCGTATTACTATGTTCAATTTCAGCCATTCAACATGATTAAAGTAAATAAGTGAACTGCCTACTTTTTCTATGAAGGTCAAAGTCATCTTTGTTAGTTTGGCATTTCGTTTTATTTATTTTTAAACACTAGCCAAAATATATTTGTATTAATCCAAATTTACATAGCATCCCAAAATTGAAACTCCCATTATGTCTATACGCATGAAAGTGCCAAAAAATAATTGCAAAATTAAATGGCATTTAGTTTTATTTTTTTTTATTAATTTAAATTTGCATAGCATCCCAAAATTGAAGTTTTTTTTTTTTTTTTTACATTATATGTCTATACGCATAAAAGCTCCAAAAATACGTGCAAAATTAAATAGCATTTACATAAACATTTGTAACCATTTTTTTAAAACACTGGCGAAAATATATTTCTATTACCATTTTTTTTAAACACGAGCGAGAATATATTTCTATTAATTTAAAATTTGCATAGCATCCCAAAATTGAAGTTCTTTATTCCATTATGTCTGTACCTATTACCATTTTTTTTAAACACGAGCGAAAATATATTTCTATAAATTTAAATTTGCATAGCATCCCAAAATTGAAGTTCTTTATTCCAGTATGTCTATACCTATTAATTTAAATTTGCATAGCATCCCAAAATTGAAGTTTTTTTTTCCATTATGTCTATACTCATAAAAGTACCAAAATACTCGCAAAATTAAATAGCATTTACATAAACATTTGTAACCTCTAACATTAAAGTTTTAATGCCAAAATACTTGTAAAATTAAATAGCATTTACATAATGGTATGTTCTATGTTTTAGAGTAATTTTATTTCATTTTCTTTGTTAGCGCAATATCAATATCAATATCCAGTTTAGCAAGCACATCAACATGATAGTAAAATGCAGATAGAACATTAAACATAAATAGTAAAAGACAAGTCAAGATAAGGGGACACAAGATGTGGCATTAGCTAGGGACAAATCCCAATGTGGAGGAACTTTTGATCAATTCTTCTTATAGTCTTCAACAGTTCAACAGAGAGAGATGGCACAATTTACAAATTGGATAATTTATTACAAATCTGATAATTTGTAACATCAGAAAAAGAGTTTTAACAAAAAAAACAATCTTGGTCAACAAGGTAGATTTGACCCTCAACAAATTGGTCAACTTTAGTTAACTTCAGCCTCCAAACCAAAAGATGAATCAATCCACAAAACAACTAAAAAACAACCGAGTGAAAATTTTGTCAAATAGCCCACTTGTGGTGAGACCTGGTTGTGTTTAATGTTGGTCAAAGTCAATGTTTGGCCTCGGGTTTTGTGCCCAAGCTACAATCAATGTTGGTCAAATTTAATGTTTGGCTTTGATTTTTGTGCCCAAAAATGCGGCTTGCCCAAATAGAGATAGCCCTCACAAAAATGTAATCAAAAGAGTCAACATGGCTAGTCAATCCATTGTCAAACTGTGCTAGAATTTGGTCAACATAGTTAATGACCAAAAACATAAATTTCTTCTTCCTTTCTTTTGCACGTGTGAGAGAGAATGTTGCCTAGAAATGCATACCCAATCAATGAGGAGAAAGATATGTGTGAGGAGTGAGTGTCCAAATGATGCTAAGACATCATGTATATATAACAAATGTTAAGGACTAATAGACATAACTATTGGGCTTCTGAGCCTACATAAGTTTGCTTGCTGACCTTGCCAATTTGTCCATAATCAAAATAAATTAATAAATTCATAACTACATTTGTACATGTCGGAATCAGAGCATCTTTAGATCAATCCTACAGCTCTCAGAGAGAGGAATTCAAGAAAAATATCCGCTGTCATAAATAAGATGATCCATGTGGAGTTTGGCTCTAGTTGCCAATTTTAAAACTCCCTCTCAATTAGGGAGAACTCCCTCCTTTGCTTTGTTTTGTTCTATTAAACTCAGAAGAAAAATAAGTGATCGAGAATGTATCATACCATTTTTTACTGACCGAAGTTAGTGCCAAATAAAAGAGTGTTTCATACCACTCTTACCGACCCGAAGTCAGTTCCAATCAAAAGAGTGTTTCATACTACCTCTCAACTAGGGAGAACTCCCTCTGTTAATTTGTACTATCTCTACCATCAATGCGTAGCTTTGCTTTGTTTTGTTGAACTTTGAAGAAAAATGAATGATTGAGAATGTATCATACCATTCTCTACTGACCAAACTCAGTTTCAAATAAAAGAGTGTTTCATACCACTCTTATTGACCCGAAGTCAGTTCCAATCAAAAGAGTGTCTCATACCACTCTTACTGACCGAAAGTCAGTGCCCATTGATCCTAGATCAATATCGGTCATCCTAGCATAGGGAGTACGGTAATACACAATGTGTCCATCAGTAGTACTATGGTCTTTATCCTCATTTCCATACTCATTGGCCAAACGAGAGATATTTCCCATTAGTCCCACACTACATGGGTAGGACGTCTTAGCAGGAGAAGGATGAACCACTCATTCTACTTACATCACAAGGGAAGGCTGAACCACTCACCATGTACACTAGGGGAAGGCTGAACCACTCACCTTACAGTTGCTCATCGCTCCAAGAAGTACCCCAAAACCCCTGAAGTTCCCAGAGCTCAATGTCCATCTCATACATGACCCTCATAAGGTCTCTCCACGACTCCAAGTTGTTCTCAGAAGGCCAAGAACTTGACCTTCCCCAGGGGCTTTGTTAGAATGTTGGCAACCTACTCATCAGTCCGAATGTGATGGAGCCTTATTGTTCTTCGTTGTACCATCTCTCGGATAAAGTGGTACCTAATATCTATATGCTTGGAGCGATCATGAAACACAAGATTTTGTGATAATCGAATCCCACTCTGGTTGTCGAAGAGGATCACGGTGGTATCCAACATATGTCCAAACAACTCACTGAAGAGCTTCCTCAACTAGATTGCTTCACAAGAGGCCATACTAGCAACTATGTATTCGGCTTCGGCTGTGCTCATCCAGGTTATCGAAGTAGAACCCAAGAAAAAACAATACCCAGAAGCTCTCTTGAGATCCACCACATTGCAAGCCCAATCAACATCAGAGTAACCATGCAGCATCATATCTCTCGCAGTGTATCTCAGTGCATGAGTGATTGTGCCCTGAAGATATCTCAGAAGATTCTTGGCAGTGATCCAATGTATGATGAGACTCAACCATGTATTGGCTCAATGTGTTAACTGCGAAACACGTCTGGATGAGAGTTCACTAGGAACATCAATGCTCCCATGGGTTGACGATACTCAAAAGCATTTCCCAATTTAGGTCCAACAACACTACCACATAGCTTCTTAAAGTTAAGTTCCATTGGAGAAGTCACAGGCTTGCAGTCCACCATCCTAAATCTTTCCAATATCTTCACAACATATTTTTCTCGAGATAGGGAAATTTCACTTGGCTTTTGCCAGACCTCCAACCCTAAGAAGTAGTGCATCAGTGCTAAGTCCTCCATCTCAAATTCAGAAGCCAACTCCCTCTTACATTTGTGAATGAGAGGATCTGCACTTGTCAGAAATAGGTCGTCCACGTAAAGTACCAAAATGAAAGGTTTGTCATTTTCAACCTTAAAGTAAAAGTTCAGATCGACTTCACTTTTAGTGAATCATAGCTTCATTAGATAACTATTGATCCTCTCATACCAAGCACAAGGTGCTTGCTTCAATCCATAGAGAGCTTTCTTCAACCCGCATACATGAAATCCCTGGTCTTGAACCTCAAACCCATCAGGTTGTTCCACATAAAGTTCCTCTTTGATCGAACCACATGCAAAAAAACAGTGTTGACATCCATGTGATGTAGGTTCCATCCTTGCGAGACAGCAAGGGCTATGATCGAGCATATGGTGATGTATCGGGCAACAGGGGCAAATATTTCATCGTAATCTACACCTTCCTTTTGATAGAAACCTCGAGCAACAAAGCTAGCCTTGAACTTTTCTGCATTTCCATCAGCGCCATGCTTGATTTTGTAGAGCCACTTAAAAGTGACAACCAATTGTCCTAGGGTCTAGGGACCACATCTCAGACATCATTATTCATATTTGACTCGTACTCTTCATTCATAGCATCATTCCATACTTATTGCTTCACAACTTTTTCGAATGGTGAAGGCTCATTTTGAATGATAGTGCTCATGATGGTCAAATATCTTTGATACCTGTTCGGTTTCTTGCTTTCACGGGAAGTCCCCTTCGATGCAATATGTCTCTCGACATCTTCGAGAGTCTCTCTAAGCCATGAGAGTCTCGTCTTGGAGGAGGGAGGCTCACGAGGAGAAAGATCTATAGGATCCATAGGTTCATCAACATCAAACATCGTTCCGTTTTCTTTTTCACCTTGATTTCCAATGTCAGCATCTTTGTCCTTCTTTAGGATATGAAGGTTGTTGATCCTTTTGAGGGCTATATCTTCGTTAAAGGGGACATCATGACTTATCTCAACTTCCTTTTGACCAACCACATAAATTCTATATCCCTTAAAATTTTCACTATAGGCCACAAAGATTCCTTTCTTCCTAGATGCACTCAATTTGCTTCTTTTCTCTTTCGGCCCATGAAAATATACGAGAGTTCCAAAAATTCTAAAATGAGAGACTCCAGTGAAAATTTCTTCGGGAGTCTTGCAGTCCAATGCTTGATGAGGGCATCGGTTTTGAACATACACGGTGGTATTTGCAGCGTCAACCCATAGAAACTTCAGAAGGCCTTGTTCATGAAGCATGGCACGAACAAATTCTACACTAGAGCGATTCTTCCTTTCAGCCACACCATTCTGCTTGAGGGTGTATGGTGTTGTAGTTTCGCCTTGTGTGAGTGTTGTTTGCTTGATTTTAGTGAGCGCTTGCTGTCGTTTTGATGTATGTTAGCTTGTAGAAGCATCGTTTCAGTTTTCGTTCGCATCTCACTGCTGTCACATGCATGACACTGGTTTGCACGGACAGTGGTCATTGCAGCGACTCACTTCACACACATGCATGCTTTTCCGTTTTGCGAATTCTGCACTCGCTGTTTGCATGAATGATCATTTAGTCTTGTTTGCACTCATCTCCCCATGCATCCAGAATTCTCATGTTTTTAGTCGCCCATCGGTCGGTTTGGGTTGCCTTGGCCCGGACCGTGCTCTGCGCGGCTAGCACTGCGCATTTCCGGAAGCGAAGGCTCTACCTTCCCTCTAGAAACTACGCAACTTTGGCCCAACACTGACCTCCAGGGTTGCATTGCACAATTCTTGGAGGCAGTGTCCTGTTGGCCCTAGAAACTGCGTAATGCAGTTTGCTGGTTGCATGTCATTGCTGATTGAAATTGCGCATCGCACAATTTCAGTGCTCAGCAGGGCATGATGGATTGTGCATTGCGCAGTTCCAGCAGTCAATGAGCCTCTCCACTGCCCGGACTGTGCCTTGCGCAGTTTTGGCAGTCAGTCTCCCGACCTCCCGACGGAAATATCGCAACCTTTACGTTCAATCACACAGTTATGTTGCAAGTCAATCCTCAAGTTTGTTTTGTTTTTCCACTGAAATATTGCTTGCCATGAGTGTTGCTATGTCTCCTGACATCACAGGGGTTCGTCTGTCTCTCAGCAGCACAAGTGCAACGGTTTCCAGGGGAGCAGAGTCAAAGACACTGTTAAGAGTGCAACTGGGGATGCATTCGGTCAAGTGTTTATGAACTTGCCTATCCACGAAGACATCAAGTCGTTCATGGACAATAATATTAAGATCAATGGCAATGACATCACAACAAGCAGCACCTTCAATAACAGCAGAAGACAACACACTTGCATGTGACAAATGCAAGAGGAAGGTTGTTGACAGCGTAGAGGCAGAACAAAGCTGCAAGTTCAAAGGAGATCTACTCATGAAGAAAGCAGCTTTGGAGATTGAGGCTATGAGGTGACGGTGCGACATGAAGGTCGCTAGAAGGCAAAGAACGAAACATAGAAGAAGTTGCATGTGCTGAAGCAACAACTCAAGGAAGAACAAGCGCTGCATAGACGAGAGAGTGAGTTGCAGTAGGAACAGGTACAACAGGGGGCGCAACATGCACTCAAGGATGAAATTGCGCTCGTACAAGTTATAGATCCATCCCAGCAGTTGGTATGAAGCAAACAAGGTGAGTAGTGTTGTTGATCGCACGCAAGGGAATGCAACAGCGTGCATGTCATTATGCGCACGCATGCAATCCCACCCATTCGACACACTCACCGAGGCGAAGACAAAAAGCAATTCCCATTGGAGCTAAACATATATTTTGATAAGTTGATACACACGACTACCAACACATGCTTGGAGATCAGCACAAACACTATGCATCAACATGTTGCCTGTCCGGTTGCACCCAAGACGACCATGCACATGCTATGAGACGAGTTGGACGGATGAGCCATATCAGTGTACCCAGATGCAATAGAGGCAATAGTCCGCTCCAGCAAGATGTCATCATTGAGCGCATAGACATCATCACAGACGACCAAGCTTGGCATTAGTTTGCCACCGTCAACCATCACAAGGATGTCAAAGAGTTGGTCTCCCCACAATGGTCCAAGTGATGTCTTGCATGGCTTGCTCAAACCATTTTGTCTCAGATGGGCACATGCGCATTGTAATGTAACGTCTTGTCTAGTGTAAGTTCAAGTGTTGATAGTTGGATGTAATAGTCAGAGTAAATAAAGAGTCATGAGGGTAGATGAACTTTCACAAAAGGGAATGTCAAGGGCCACCCCACCCTTTGCTATAAATAGTCCCTCATAACTCATTGTAAAGGCTTTTGGTCAGCCAAGCTTCGATAGGAGTATCTTAGAGAACGCTTGGATAATGTTGTAACGTGCCTTGGCTTCTCCACTGCGCAGAGCTATTATATCTCTTTGAAGGAACAAACTCTTGTGGCTATAATGTTACGCTATCAGAACTAGTGGTTGGACATGGATATATTGTATGATTGGAACTTACACTTCTTAATATAACAGAGCTATCACGTTTTCATGCATATGTTGTTATTGTAGTTGGAATATTCTGTTTGTTTTAGCAATGCATGTTATTTAATTTACACATTTGTGTATGAACAATTTTGTATGCAATTGTATGAATCTTGTTGCAAACGTATTGTTGGTTTAACCATCACTTTGGATTGCTCGCTATCTTGCTTTCCAGCTGGTGATGCATCTTTTCTCGTGTGTTCCCTTCTAAGCCGAATACTATTATAGGTTTCCAAGGGGCGCATTCACCTCACCCTTAGTGTGTTAAACCTCTCATGCACCTTCTTTGACTTACTGCCACACCCTAGCTACCAACAGAGACATCTTACTTGCCTCTATGCAAAACCGCTGTCACACCCTAGCTACCAACAAGGACATCTTACTTGCCTCTATGCAAAACCACGGTCAAGGCATTACTGTACGACCCACTGTTGGGACTCCTACACCAAACGGTCTGAGGTCTAATTGAGACTTCTTACCAGGGAGATCCCCTGACATGTTGGCATGTCCAACACAGTGAACATTTCTGGCGCTAGAAGGAGGGTCAGATGACAAGCTGAGCCCTCATCCTCTGTTTTGAATTTGCGAACATCTATCATGGAGTTTGTTATAGTTCGCCCTTCGAAATGTCTGTCCAATGGACATATCTTTCACATCGAGAGGTAGTTCTGGGATCACTTGTCACAAATAATGTATGATGGTGAAGACGAAATGGCCTGGCCTGAGCACTTAGATGAATACCATGCTCTCATGAAGGGCATGAAATATTTTAATGAAAGAGAGGTCTGTTCGTTGCTGGCACACACAGTTCGCGACACCCATCACAATGGTGTGGCACACTACCTCATAACTCCATGCACTCATTCAAGCAGTTCAACGATCTAATCGAATATGTTTTACACCATTTTGATCTTGAAGTAATTGATAAAAAATTGTTAAAACAACAGAGGGCCCCGCACGAATCACCTATGGAGTTTTCAGAGCGCTTCCATCTATTCATGTTTGAAGACCCGAAAAGTCAAATGAAATTTCAGTATCTTACGGACATATTTGAATATTGCCTTATCCAATATGTCAATTCCAAGAAGAAGTTCAAGCTCAAACCCCGCTCAACATACTTCGATGATGGAGTTGTGCAATCACAGGCAGACATGGTCGTTGTCACAAGTGACTGTCTGCCATCCCCTCATCAAACAGCTCCACCATTGCAGAGTGATGTGGGAGAGCGTGAACACACATTTGTTTAACCGTCACATCCTCCCGACATCGCTCCTTCCGATTTTCGCACAATATTGGTTGGGAATCCCATGGGTTATCACATGTATTTCGTACCTCAACCTCCATCTTCGTATTCTGATCATCCTCTGGATTGTACTGTCTTGTGTTTTCCCGTTCCGGACTCTACCCCTGTTTTGAATGAGAATCGATCTATCCACGGAGTTGGTGTTGTACAAACAACATGCACTGTCATTCACAAAGAGTATGACTAGGAGCTTGAACATCCATCGGCACCAGAGGACCATCCTTGTCTGTCCGTACTTCCTCCGCTTTTTCCTAACATCTTTGGTGCTCCCGCCATCCCGGATTTTTCATATGTATCTCCATCCATGGATGCACCCATTGTTGATCATTCGCAGGACACACTAGATGTCAGTCCATCTTCTAATAATGGAGAGAACCAACCATTATTTGAACATCCACTTGATTTTTCATCTATCTTTTCCAGAAACGTAGAGGATGAACATTCTTGCTTCTCATCTACACCTCTATGCGATTCATCAAATCACGAGGACGCCGACCAAAATCTTGAGTTTTCTGATCTTGGTTGTCGTGATCTCTTTACCTCATCATCCGATCACGATGGTGATTCACTCGTTTTTAACCCATCTGAGCCACTGGTCTACGATGATCTATTTATCAATGAAGTCGAAACCCTGCACACTGTCAAGGCACTTCAACCCGCGCTAATGGTTATCTCAAGGCCTCGCTGTTCTAAGGTTGGTTTCACTTCTGATAAGGAAATTGTTCAAACATGCAAGGCTCCTCATCACTCATCTATATGCATTGAAGATTAATCTAACACTTATATTTCACTTCCTCCACTCGAACTACACGATCCCATCGCTCATGCATTTAAGGAATCTTACTCAGTGAGCACACTTGCGCAATGCAAGTGGTCCGCCTTCCTCACATGTGCTTGCATGTCACAATCAAGGGTATGCGTATGCTTAACATCTGCACGTAGTGTTGCACATCATCATGGCAAGTCCACAGAGTGCATGTCATGCGCTTTCACTCATTTTTGTTCTGTGGATGCTTGTAAGCTTGGAGTGCGTTTGTTTTCACCGTTGTATCTTTCACATTTGTTGGTTTGCACAACTGGTTGCTCGTCGACCAATCTTTCACCAACATGGGTCAACCAATGCGCGGTGTCTGCATTGTAAATATCACTTCACGTGATCAGGCCCATGCACCATTAGCTTAGGAGTAGGAGCACTGTTTGCTTTCAGTTTGCTTGCTTGTATGTTTGTTTGATTTCTTGCTTTGCTTGTTTGTTTGTTTGTTTACTCACTTTTCTTTCGCATTTACTTCTGCTTCTACTTTTCTTTGTTGTTTTTTTGCTTGTTTTTGTTTGTAGGTTAGTTTCGCATGAAACCATGCATGACTCTTGAAACAAGCTGGGTAAAAGTACAAAAGGCCTTGTGCAGCTATCACTATTTGGTTATCTGTTAACCACTCTATCATGAAGAACTTGTTATTTTCAGTCCATGATACATCAATGGAAAATACGTAATGTTCAAAGTGAACCTTGGTGAAACCTTAACAAGCACGTCAAAGGTATATATAAACTACTTCTCTGAAGGAACAACCTCTTATGATCTCAATAAGTCGGGATCCCTCTTCTGCGTCTGAAATGAATAAGTTTTATGCACAGTTATGAAAACAAAAAATAAAAAAGTGAAAGGTGAAAAATTTAGAAAAAAATGATGAAAAATGAATAAGGCGAAAGAAGAGAAAGACTTCCCGTGTAGAGAGGTGATGCAAGTAACTCCGCTGGGGTACTGACCAGGCTCCTGGCAGTGGAGCGATGCTTGTGTTCTTGCGTGACTCTCCCTGAGTATTGTCCAGGGCTGCTGGCAGCGAAGCAAACCCAGAGATGAATCTAAGACTCTGACGACTATACTGCTTGTGCACCAATATACCCCTCAACCCCAATCGAAACCACTGTGTTGCGTTCGCTTGGAATGTGTGTCAACCGACCAAGAGCTTGGCATATGCTACATCTTACAATCAAGAAAGTGTGGAAACCAAGACGAATTGAGAGGTGAACAATACTTCCGGAGGTGTTAGACTTGGTTTTCACGAACAAGGTCCATTCAAAGCGCTGAAGTTTTACCAGTTTGTCGCCAAGTGTTGTAGCGGCTACAACTACCCTCCAAAATCTTGCATTAGCTTCGTTTTGGAGCCTCCCTACCAACATTTCGCAGCAGCATGTCTTGCTTCGTCAAGTACACAAGCTTCAGTGATTTCCTTGCAGAATGATAAACTGTACATGAGATCTTGTTGCATTCCCCTCACACGCTGATTCTCTAGACTTCGTCCAGCTGCACGCTGAGAAACTCTCTCAAGAAATTGTGCAATTATGGAGGGAAACCAACCTTCCCTCCAGAAATTGTGCAATTCTGTCTGGCGGCTTGCTGGGCTCCAGAGTTGCGCAAATCTGCCTGCCACTGTTCACTGGAAAAATTGCGCAATTCCTCCGAGCAGCGCTGCTCAGCCCAACAATTGTGCAATTCTGGGCAGCAGTGAGCTGCTCTACCCAGAAATTGCTCCCTCTTAGAAATGCACATTCCCCCCCCTCAGTTGAGTAGACTATTGCATGTGCAGTTGGGTTGACCGGTTCCCTCCGGGACCGAGGAAAACTAATTTGCATGCATTGACTGCTTCTCCCAATGCAACATGCAAAGACATCCCTTGATTTAGGGATCTACTTTTAACACCTGGAGATTACATGCAAGGATCATTTCAGAAACCTCCCGTCAGGGGTCGCTTTTCTTAGATTTGTGGCATGCGCGTCACAACCTTGATTTTATCAAAACTCATCAACTGGACGTTGCAAAGCTCATTCCTCACATCGACCTTACAACTCTGACATCCCACATTACATCTAGAAGTCGTCGGCACATTCATCTCAACTGTCTTGGGGTAAGCCTGCCTTTCATGTCACGCGTTGCATTTTTGTCGCTTTTTGTGTTTCGCCTTGTGTGAGTGAAGTATGCTTGATTTTAGTGAGCGTTTGCTGTCATTTTGATGTATGTTAGCTTGTAGAAGCACCATTTCAGTTTTCGTTCGCATCTCACCGTTGTCGCATGCATGACACTATTTTGCACGGACGGTAGACATTGCAGTGATTCGCTTCACACACATGCATGCTTTCCCATTTTGTGAATCCTACACTCGTTGTTTGCACGAATGAGCATTCACTCTTGTTTGCAATCATCTCACCATGCATCCAGACTTGTCATGTTTTCGGTGGCTCGTCGGCTGGTCTCGGCTGCCTTGGCCCGGGCCGTGCCTTGCCTGGATAGCACTATGCATTTCCGGAAGTGAAGGCTCTGTCTTCCCTCGAAAAACTGCGGAAGCTTAGCTCAACACTAACCTCCAGGGTTGCATTGCGCAATTCTTGGACGCAGTGTCCCGCTGGCCCCAGAAACTGCGCAATGCAATTTGTTGGTTGCATGTCACTACTGACAGAAATTGTGCATTGCGCAGTTTCAGTCCTTAGCAGGCCACGCCGGATGTACATTGCGCAGTTGCAACATTCATTCAGCCTCCTGACTTCCTGGACTGTGTCTTGCACAATTTTTGCAGTAAGTCTCCCAACGTCCCAACGGAAATTGCGCAACCTTCACGTTTAATCACACAGGTATGTTGCAAGTCAGTGCTCAAGTTTGTTTTGGTTTTCGACTGAAATATTGCTTGCCATGAGTGTTTCTATGTCTCTAGGCATCACAGGTGTTCATCTGTCTCTCAGTAGCACAAATACAATGGATTCTAGGAGCGCAAATTCAAAGACACTGTTAAGAGCGCAACTGGGGATGCAGTGGGTCAAGTGTCTATGAACTTGCCTATCCATGAAGACATCAAATCGTTCATGGACACGGATATCAAGATCAATGGAAATGACATCACAATGAGCAGCACCATCAACAACAGAAGGCATCACACCTGCATGCGACAAATGCAAGAGGAAGGTTGTTGACAACATAGAGGCAGAGCAAAACTGCAAGTTCAATGCAGATCCACTCATGATGAAATCAACGTCGGAGATTGAGGCTATGAGGTGACGGCGTGACATGAAGGTCGCCTGAAGGTAGAGAATGAAACAGAGAAGGAGTTGAATGTACTGAAGCAACAACTCAAGGAAGAACAAGAGCTGCATAGACGAGAGAGTGAGTTGCAGCATGAACAGGTACAACAGGGGGCGCAACATGCATTCAAGGATGAAACTACGCCCATACAAGTTATAAACCTATCCCAGCAGTTGGCACGAAGCAACAAGGTGAGTGGTGTTGTTGATTGCATGCAAGGGAATGCAACAACATGCATGTCATTATGTGCACACATGTGATCCCGCCCATTCGGCACACTCACCGAGGCGAAGACAAGAAGCAAGTCCAACTGGAGCTGAACATGTATTTTGACAAGTTGATACGCACGGCCACCAACACATGATTGGAGATCAACGCAGATATTATGCATCAACATGTTTCCGGTCGATCCGCACCCAAGACGACCATGCGCATGCTATTATATGAGTTGGATGGAGGAGCCATATCAGTGTATCCGGATGCAATAGAGGCAAGAGTCCGCTGCAGCGAGATGTCACCATTGAGCGCACAGACACCATCATGGGCAACCAAGCTTGGCATTAGTTCGCCACCATTAACTATCACAAGGATGTCAAAGAGTTGGTCTCACCACAACGGTCTTGAGTGTTAAGTGATGTCTTGCTCAAGCCATTTTGTCTCACATGAGTACATGTGCATTGTAATGTAACGTCTTGTCAAGTGTAAGTTCAAGTGTCTATATTTGGATGTAACAGTGATAGAGTAGATGAAGAGTCACGAGGGTAGATGAACTGTCACAAAGGGGAATGTCAAGGGCCACCCCACTCTTTGCTATAAATAGTCTCTCATAATTCATTGTAGAGGCTTTTGGTCAGCAAAGCTTCGATAGGAGTATCTTAGAGAAAGCTTGGATAGTATTGTAACGCGTCTTGGCTTCTCCGCTGCTCAGAGCTAGTATATCTCTTTGGAGGAGCAAGCGGTTGTGGCTGTAACGTTCCGCTATCAGAATTAGTGGTTGGACATGGATGTATTGTATGACTGGAACTTACACTTCTTAATATAACAGAGCCATCACGTTTTCATGCTTATGTTGTTATTGTAGTTGGCTATTTTGTTTGCTTTAGAAATGTATGTTATTTAACTTACACGTTTGTGTATGAACTATTTTGTATGCAATTGTATGAATCTTGTTGCAGACGTGTTGTTGGTTTAACCATCACTTTGGATTGCTCACTATCTTGCTTTCCAGTCGGTGATGCATCTTTGCTCGTGTGTTCCCTTCCAAGCCGAGTACTATTATAGGTTTCCAAGGGGCGCACTCACCTCACCCTTAGTGTGTTAGAACCTCTTATGCACCTTCCTTAACTTACTGCAACTGTCACACCCTTGCTACCAACAGGGACATCTTACTTGCCTCTGTGCGAAACTGTGATCAAGGCATTACCGTACGACCCACTGCTGGGACTCCTACACCAAACGGTCTGAGGTCTAATTGGGACTTCTTACCGGGGAGATCCCCTGACATGTTGGCGGGTCCAGCATCGTCAACATTCTAGTGCTAGAAGGAGGGCCAGATGACAAGCTGATCCCTCACCCTCTGTTTTGAATTTTCGCACATCTATCATGGAGTTTGTTATAGATTTCCCTCCGAAATGTCTGTCCAACGGACATATCTTTCACATCGAGAGGGATTTCTGGGATCACTTGTCACAAATCACGTATGATGGTGAGGGAAAAGTGGCATGGCCTAAGCACTTAGATGACTTCCATGCTCTCATGAAGGGGATGGAAGATTTTAATGAAACAGAGGTCTGTTCGTTGCTCGCACACACACTTCGTGACCACCCATCACAATGGTGTGGCGCACTACCTCATAACTCCGTGCACTCATTCAAGCAGTGCAACGATCTAATCGAGTTTGTTTTCCACCATTTTGATCTTGAAGTACTTGATAAAAAAATATTAAAATAACGGAAGGCCCCACACGAATCACCTATGGAGTTTTCAAAGCGCTTCCGTCTATTCATATTTGAAGCCCCCAAAAATCAGATGAAATTTCAGTATCTCATGGACATATTTGAATATTGCCTTATATAATCTGTCAATCCCAAGAAGAAGTTCAAGCTCAAACAGTGCTCAACATACTTCGATGATGGAGTTGTGCAATCATAAACGGACACAGTTGCTGTCACAAGTGACTGTCTGTCGTCCTCTCATCAAACAGCTCCACCATCGCAGAGTGATGTGGGAGAGCATGAACACACCTCTGTTCAACCGTCACATCCTTCCGACATCGCTCCTTCTGATTTTTGTGCAAGCTTGGTTGAGAATCCCATGGGTTATCACATGTATTTCGTACCTCAACCTCCGTCCTCGTATTATGATCATTGTACGGATTGCACTGTCTTGTGTTCTTTCGTTTTGGAATCTACATCTGTTTTGAACGAGGATCGATCCATTGACAAAGTTGGTGTTTCACATCCAACATGCACTGTCATTCATAAAGAGTATGACTGGGAGATTGAACATCCACCGGCAGCAGAGGATCATCCTTGTCTGTCCGTACCTCCTTGGTGATCCTGCCATCCTGAATTTTTCATGTGTATCTCCGTCCACGGATTCACCCATTGTTGATCATTCGTAGGAAACATCAGATGTCAGTCCATCATCTGATAACGGAGATGACCAATAATTATTTGAACATCCACTTGATTTTTAATCTATCATTTTCGGAAACACAGAGAATGAACATTCTTGCTTCTCATCTACTCCTCTGTGCGATTCATCAAATCATGAGGACGCTGACGAACGTCCTAGATTTTCTGATCTTGGTTGTCGTGATCTCTTTACCTCATCATTCAATCACGATGTTGATTCACTCGTTGTTAATCCATCTAAGCCACTGGTCTACGATGATCCATCTGTCAACGAAGTCGAAACCCTGCAGACTGTCGAGGCACTTCAGCCCGAGCTGATGGTTATGTCAGGCCCTCGCTATCCTAAGGTTGGTTTCACTTTTGATTAGGAAATTTTTCAAACATGCAAGGCTCCTCATCACTCATCTGTATGCATTGAAGATCAATCTAACACTCAAATTTCACTTCCTCCACTCGAACTACACGATCCCATCGCTCATGCATTGGAGGAATCTTACTCAGCAAGCACATTTGCGTAACGCAAGTGGTCTACCTTCCTCACGTGTGCTTGCATGTTACATTCAAGAGTGTGCATATGCTTAACATCTGCACGTAGTGTCACACAACATCATGGCAAATCCACAGAGTGCATGTCATGCGCTTTCACTCATTTTTGTTCTGTGGACGCTTGTAAGTTCAGAGTGTGTATGTTTTCACTGTTGTATCGTTCACATTTGCTGATTCGCACAACTAGGTTGCTCGCAGACCATGCATTCACCCACATGGGTCAACCAATGTGCCAGTGGCTGCATTGGAAATATCACTTCACGTGATCAAGCCCATGCACTGTTAGCTTAGGAGTAGTGTTTGATTTCAGTTTGCTTGCTTACATGCTTGTTTGATTTCTTGCTTTGCTTGTTTGTTTGTTTGCTTACTCACTTTGCTTTCACATTTACTTCTGCTTCTGCTTTGCTTTGTTGTTTCTGTTGAAAATAGCAACAAGAAATGATAAAAATAGAATCCAGAATATTCCAATTTTAATTTGTCCTTGGAATTAAATTCGAATTTAGTCTCACAAGCTGCTTGGAAATAATTAATTAATTCATTATGGATTAATTAGTTGGAGAAATTCAAGTTAAAAGTCTTTCTGAAGTCATGCAACAATTATCCCTTAAATTAAAGAGATATCCCTTAATTAAGGAGATAAGATTGAGTTATATTTGAGTTGTAATTAGTTAACTCAGTTTACTAAGTTAAGTCCAGTTAAATTAGTTCCAAACTATTTGAGGAACTAATTATGAGTTATTAGTCAGTTGATGCATGCATGCACTCAACCAGTGTACTCCAGATAACTGAAGATTCCCTCATCAGAAGCTCATGCATGTCTATTCAGATAAAGACCCAGTGGAGATTAAAGACAAGGACAGTGTACTATCAGTTGCATGTTTTCTCCTATAAAGGAAACTCATGCATGCAGAAAGAACAAGGTTCCTTGAGGATTGCGTAGTTCTGACAGTGTGTTAGAGTAGTGTTCCACTTGGTGAGGTGAGAATCATCCACTAGGAACAACGCAAGGAAATAGGAGCTTGGAGGGTAGAGGAGAAGGCTTGTGAGAAGCTTTGATTTCCTGTGAGCATCTAGGAATATTATACTGAGAGCTGGATAGCTATGAGAACTAAGGCTTTGTATAATTCTAATGTATTTCCACCTTGTATGATAATACAGATAGTGGGGTTTTTAGCTGTGACTTTCCCAAAGTATTTTCATGTGTATTGTGCATTTATTCTTCTTATTTTGGTTATATGTGTTCAGCTCGATCTTGCTCAATCTTTAAGCTTCTGAAAAATTGATAGTAGAAGTAGGTTATAGTATTTTGCATTATCGAGTTAATCTACAGTCAGATTTTCTACATAGGCTTCAGAGCGAGATTTGTAGAGAATTTGCAGAATTTCTACATGGTATCAGAGCTAGCTAATCTATAGAGAAATTTCTACATGGTATCAAAGCCAGGTTTATCGGAGCAGTGAACAGTATACTGAGAAGAGAATTCGAAGTTTGAAGTTCAGCGTTGCAGGTGCAAATCGAATTCATATCATACTTCAATTGAGATGGGACATTATGCGACTAATTGCCCTTCGAAGAAGTCCAAGAAGGGATCCTCGGAAGGATCGGAAGGTGAGGCATTAGCCTCTCAGTTCGAAATGGATTTAATCTCATCGCATGCATGGTGTCATCGATGATGGGTTGTGTTTGGTATCTTGACAATGGAGCCTCATTCCACATGACCGGTGATAAAAGTTTATTCGGTGCCTTGGAGGAGAAAGAATTCAAGATGCACATAGAAATGGTGACGACGAGGTATAGTGTTTCAGGAGTGGGCACGGTTTCTTTTCAAAGGGAGTATGGAGCTTCTATCACCTTGAAAGATGTGAAGTATGTGCTTGGACTGAAGAAGAACTTGGTATCAATCGCGATATTGGAGGAGAAAGGATACGATGTTGTCTTCGGTAAGGGAAAGGATTTCCTTAGACACATCACCACGAGACAGATGAAATAGAGCAGTTCACGAGTTAAGAATCTGTATGCTCTTGAGATTCAAGATGCATGCAAAGCCTTGAGGAGCAAGGCAAATGTTAGAGAATTGGTGGTTGAGAGGGAGAGTAAATTACCTTTCAACATGCAATCCCAGAAGAAGTCTCAGACAATTGTGGAGGAGCCACAATTGGAAAAGTGGGTAGAGGGATCACATGCAGCCATACCTCCAGGTGTGAGGTGGGGCGATGTGAAGTGATAGTCTCAAGAAGGCTTAAATTGGGCAGGGTCCATTGAGAGGTTTTATCTCATGGATCGTACTTTGCTACAGGAGCCCAAAGTACATAGTAGCGAGAGAAATTAGTGGGATTGATGCAATCAGAGGTCGAAGTGACAGAGGATAGAGCAGTCAGATACTGAAGAGCGCAGAGAAGGATTGAAAACAGTGCAGAAAGGCACAGTCAATCGAAGCGTAAAGTTTTCAGTTGACAGAGGCAATAGCAGTCAGAGACTTTGATGACAGATGCATCATACTGATTCAGGTTGGATGTTTTTTTGTTTCTGGAGTTTCTAGAGCAACAACACTAGAGAGAAGTGTTGCATACAGAACATTCCAAAGGTTCAGGATCAGGATCGAGTTGGATTCCTTTCTTGTTGAGAAGGAGTGTTGAAAATAGCAACAAGAAATGATAAAAATAGAATCTAGAATATTCCAATTTTAATTTGTCATTGAATTAAAATTGTGAGTTATATTCAAATTTAGTCTCACTAGCTACTTGGAAATAATTAATTAATTCATTATGGCTTAATTAGTTGGAGAAATTCAAGTTAGAAGTCTTTCTCAAGTCATGCAACAGTTATCCATTAAATTAAATAGATTATCCCTTAATTAAGGAGATAAGATTGAGTTATATTTGAGTTGTAATTAGTTAACTCAGTTTACTAAGTTAAGTCCAGTTAAATTAGTTCCAAACTGTTTGAGGAACTAATTATGAATTATCAGTTAGTTGATGCATGCATGCACTCAACTAGTGTACTCCAGATAATTGAATATTCCCTCATTAAAAGCTCATGCATGTCTATTCAGAGAAAGACCCAGTTGAGATTAAAGACAGGGACAATGTACTATCAGTTGCATGTTTTCTCCTATAAAGGAAACTCATGCATGCAAAAGGAACAAGGTTCCTTGAGGATTGCACAGTTCTGATAGTGTGTTAGAGCAGTGTTCCACTTGGTGAGGTGAGAATCATCTACTAGGAACAACGCAAGGAAATAGGAGCTTGGAGCACAGAGGAGAAGGCTTGTGAAAAGCTTTGATTGCCTATGAGCATCCAGGAGGATTGTACTGAAAGCTGGCTAGCTGTGAGAGCTAAGGCTTTGTATAATTCTGATGTATTTCCATCTTGTATGATAATACAGATAGTGGGGTTTTTAGCTGAGGTTTTCTCCAAAGTATTTTCTTGTGTATTGTGCATTGATTCTTCTTATTCTGGTTATATGTGTTCAGCTTGATCTTGCTCAGTCTTTAAGCTTCCACAAAATTGATAGTAGAAGTAGGCTATAATATTTTGCTTTGGTATATTGCATTATCGGGTAAATCTATAGTCATATTTTCTACATAGGCCTCAGAGCGAAATTTGTAGAGAATTTTCAGAATTTCTACAGTTTCTTTGCTTGTTTTTGTTTGCAGGTTAGTTTTGCATGAAACCATGCATGACTCTTGAAACAAGTTGGGTAAAAGTACAAAAGGCCTTGTGCAACTATCACTATTTGGTTATCTGTTGTCCACTATATCATGAAGAACTTGTTATTTTCAGTCCATGATACATCAATGGAAAATACGTACTGTTCGAAGTGAACCTTGGTGAAACACAACACTTGCGCGCTAACTAGTATCACCTACTCTATTCGGTTGTTTTTGGGTTAATCCTTGTCAGCTCAGTCAAGTACAGTAAGGTGAGGGGGAAAACCTTAACAAGCACATCAGAGGTATATATAAACTACTTCTCTGAAGGAACAACCTCTTCTGCTCTCAATAAGTCAGGATCCCTCTTCCGCCTCTAAAATGAATAAGTGCTATGCACAGTTATGAAACCGACCTTCCCTCTAGAAATTGCACAATTTTGTCTGGCAACCTGCTGGGCTCCAGAATTGCGCAAATCTGTGTGCCACTGTTCACTGGAAAAATTGCGCAATTCCTCCCAGTAGGGTTGTTCAACCCAGAAATTGCGCAATTCTGGGCAACAGTCAGTTTCTCTGCCCAGAAATTGTGCAATCCCTCTGGGCAGCGAGCTCAACTCCCTCCGAGAAATGCACATTTTTCCCCTCAGCTGAGCAAACTATTTCATGTGCAGTTGGGTTGACCGGTTCCCTCCGGGACTGAGCAAAACTGATTTGCATGCATTGAATGTTTTTCCCAAGGCAGCGTGCAAATGCATCCCTTGATTCAGGGATCTATTTTTAGCAATTGGAGGTTACATGCAAGGATCATTTTAGAAACCTCCCATAAAGTTTCGCTTTTCCTAGATTTGTGGCATGCGCGTCACAACCTCGATTTTATCAAAACTTATCAACTGGACGCTGCAAAGCTCATTCTTCACATCAACCTTGCAGCTCTAACATCTCACATTACATCTAGGAGTCGTCGGCACATTCATCTCAGCGATCTTGGGGTAAGCCCACCTTTCATGTCTTGCATTGCGTTTTTGTTGCTTTTTGTGTTTCGCCTTGTGTGAGTGATGTCTGCTTGATTTGAGTGAGCGCATGTTGTCGTTTTGATGTATGTTAGCTTGTAGAAATACTGTTTCAGTTTTCGTTCGCATCTCACTGTTGTCGCATGCATGATACTGTTTTGCACGGACGATCACCATTGCGGCGACTCGCTTCACACACATGCATGCTTTCCCGTTTTCTGAATCCTTCACTCGCTGTTTGCAAGAATGATCATTCACTCTTGTTTACACTCATCTCACCATGCATCTAGACTTCTCATATTTTCAGTCGCCTGTTGACCGGTCTAGGCTTCCTTGGCCCAGACCGTGCCCTGTTCGGCTAGCACTGCTCATTTCTGGAAGCGAAGGCTCTACCTTATTTCCAGAAATTGTGCAAGTCTGGCCCAGCACTGACCTCCAGGATTGCATTTTGAAATTGTTGGAGGCAGTGTCGTGCATGTGCTGAAGCAACAACTCAAGGAAGAACAAGAGCTGCATAGACGAGAGAGTAAGTTGCAGCAGGAACAGGTACGTAGGGGGCTCAACATGCACTCACGGATGAAACTGCGCCCGTACAAGTTATAGATCCATCCCAGACGCTGGCACAGAACAGACAAGGTGAGTAGTGTTGTTGATCGCATGTAAGGGAATGCAACAACATGCATATCATTATTCACACGCATGCGATCCCACCGATTCGGCACATTCACCGAGGTGAAGACAAGAAGCAAGTCCAACTGGAGATGAACATGTATTTAGGCAAGTTGATGCGCACGACCACCAACACATGCTTGGAGATCAACGCAGACACTATGCTTCAACATGTTGTCGGTCCGATCGCACCCAAGACGACCATGCACATTCTATCAAACGAGTTGGATGGAAGAGCCATATCAGTATACTCGGATTCAACAAAGGCAAGAGTCCGCTCCAACAAGATGTCACCATTGAGCGCACGGACACCATCACAGACGACCAAGATTGGCATCAGTTCGCCACCATCAACCATCACAAGGATGTCAAAGAGTTGGTCTCACCACAACGGTCTGAGTGTTAAGTGATGTCTTGCATGGCTTGCTCAAGCCATTTTGTGTCACATGAGTACATGTGCATTGTAATTTAACATCTTGTCAAGTGTAGGTTCAAGTGTCTATATTTGGATGTAACAGTAATAGAGTAGATGAAGAGTCATGAGGGTTGGTGAACTGTCACAAAGGGGAATGTCAAGGGCCACCCCACCCTTTGTTATAAATAGTCCCTCATAACTCATTGTAGAGGCTTTTGGCCAACCAAGCTTCGATAGGAGCATCTTAGAGAAAGCTTGGACAATATTGTAACGCAGCTTGGATTCTCCATTGCGCAGAGCTAGTATATCTCTTTGTACGAGCAAGCAGTTGTGGCTGTAACGTTCTGCTATCAAAACTAGTGGTTGGACATGGATGTATTGTATGACTGAAACTTACACTTCTTTTTTTTGTAAGGCTGGGGTGGGACTCTCCGATTTACATGTCCATTATGTACCCCTCTACGGGGGCAGGGTGGCCCAAGATTTGAACCCAAGACTTCCGGTTCGGTGAGACTTCATTTCCACGGCCCTTGCCGCTTGAGCTACCCCATGTGGACGACTGAAACTTACACTTCTTAATATAACAAAGCCATCACGTTTTCATGCATATGTTGTTATTGTAGTTGGAATATTATGTTTGCCTTAGCAATGTATGTTATTTAACTTATGCATTTGTGTATGAAATATTTTGTATGCAATTGTATGAATCTTGTTGCAGACGTGTTGTTGGTTTAACCATCACTTTGGATTTCTCGCTATCTTGCTTTCTAGCTAGTGATGCATATTTTCTCGTGTATTCCCTTCCAAGCCGAGTACTATTATAGGTTTCCAAGGGGCGCACTCACCTCGTGTTAAGTGATGTCTTGCATGGCTTGCTCAAGCCATTTTGTCTCACATGAGTACATGTGCATTGTAATGTAACATCTTGTCAAGTGTAAGTTCAAGTGTCTATATTTGGATGTAACAGTAATAGAGTAGATGAAGAGTCATGAGGGTAGATGAACTGTTACAAAGGGGAATGTCAAGGGCCACCCCACCCTTTGTTATAAATAGTCCCTCATAACTCATTGTAGAGGCTTTTGGCCAACCAAGCTTTGAAAGGAGCATCTTAGAGAAAGCTTGGACAATATTGTAACGCAGCTTGGATTCGCCACTGCATAGAGCTAGTATATCTCTTTGTACGAGCAGGCGGTTGTGGCTGTAACGTTCGGCTATCAGAACTAGTGGTTGGACATGGATGTATTGTATGACTGAAACTTACACTTCTTAATATAACAAAGCCATCACGTTTTCATGCATATGTTGTTATTGTAGTTGGACTATTATGTTTGCCTTAGCAATGTATGTTATTTAACTTACACATTTGTGTATGAACTATTTTGTATGAAATTGTATGAATCTTGTTGCAGACGTGTTGTTGGTTTAATCATCACTTTGGATTTCTCGCTATCTTGCTTTCGAACTAGTAATGCATATTTGCTCGTGTGTTCCCTTCCAAGCCAAGTACTATTATAGGTTTCCAAAGGGCGCACTCACCTCGCCCTCAACGTGTTAGAACCTCTCATGCACATTCCTTGACTTATTGCAATTGTCACACCCTTGCTACCAACAAGGACATCTTACTTGCCTCTGTGTGAAACCACGGTTAAGGAATTACCGTACAACCCACTACTGGAACTCCTACACCAAATGGTCTGAGGTCTAATTGGGACTTCTTACCGGAGACATCCCCTGACATGTTGACAGGTTCGACAATGTCATCACTCTCTTAATGCCAGCTTCTCTACAATAATCTTGGAATTCATTGGATTTGTACTCGGTTCCATTATCAGTCCCCAATATCTTGATTTTCTTCTTGAATTGGTTTTCAATCAAGGCTTTGAAATGTCGGAACCAGGTGAACACTTCATCCTTCTTCTTCAAGAAGTAGATCCAGGTCTTGCGAGAATAATCATCCGTAAAGGTGAGATAGTATAAGTATCCTCCCAAAGAGTTTACGAGCATCATACCAGATATGTTAGAGTGGGTCAATTGCAATATATCTGTGGTCTTGCTATTACTTGAGGGGAATGGTCCCCTTGTAAGTTTTCCTTTGAAACATCCTAGACATATACCGTCATGCTCTACTTTGAACTAGGGCATACCTTTCACCATCTGTCTCACATCGGGTACGACCTTATAATGAAGATGGATGAACCTCCGGTGCCATAGTTCAGATTGTAGATATGTGTCGCAAGACATGGCTTCCAATGGACTTCCTCCAACTTGATATAAAGTGTCAACCCTGAATCCAAGAGTAAAAGCATATTTAAAATTTCTTTTCCAAACACATACCTTTCCATCAATAAAAGCCACCTTGAATCCTTTGTCTTTCATTTCCGAAATGGACACCAGGTTCCTCTTCAAGATCGGGTACATATAGTACTTGCAAATTAATAGTGTTACCTTGAGTCAATTGAAGGGTAACACTCCCTACTCCCTTCACGAGATAGCTGGCATCGTCTCCAAGGATGATCTCCAAGTTTGTCTCATTTTCTATCAGATTAGAGAGGGCTTGTATCCGATGAAGTGCCTTGAGGCACCACTATCAATCATCCAATTTCCCAAAGTGTCCGAAGGAGGGCCAGTGGAGAGGGCCGATATAAGATAGTACTCTTTTTGCTTATTGTTAACAACATTGGATTCTTCATACCTGGAGTTCCTTGATTTCTTGGAGGGTCGACCATTTCCTTGATGTCCCACATTCCTTTTTCCCTTGCCATTGGACTTGCTATTCCTTTGTTCGTTGTTGTTGAAGTTGCCCCTAGAATGATTGTGATCATCATCATGTGATGTGTCCCTTCTATTTAGACACTCCCTTGCATAGTGGCCAAACGTATTGCAAACAAAACAACTTCCATTCCTTCCATTTTTGAATCCAGACCTTCCTTGTCTTTGCTTCTTTGAACCTACATTGTTCTTCCTCTTGGCATAAGCAGAGAATTCAGTGGGGTTGCTTCTATTAGAAGACATTTCTTGCTCCACCATTCTTGTTTCTTCTTGAATGCATCTTGACATCAATTCTTCAAACCCTGAAATTCGATCATTGTTGAGTATAGTGGTTCTAAATACATACCACTCAGTTGGGAGTCCTCCAAGGGTGGTGAGAGTAAGTTCCCTGTCAGGAATGAATTCTCCAATCGAGAGTAGATCATTCTTGATCTCAGTAATCCTCAAGAAATATGATTGAATGTCCTCATCCTTTCCCTTCTTAATATTCTTCAACTTATTCTTGAGAAATAGAATTTGATTAACATTGCTAACCTTGAACATGTCGACCAACCTATCGTAGATCTCCTTGGATGTCTTCAATTCGGAGATGTAGGCCACCAAATGCTTGTCAAAGGAATCCCTGATAATTTTCTTCACTTTGACTTCAGCCCTATTATACTTGGTCTTTGCAGCATCCGGTGCATTTGAAGGAGGCTCAAGGATTTTACCCTACACATAATCCATCATTTCTTTTTCTTCCAAGGTAAAATCAAGAGACATCTTCCATCCATGATAGTTAGAAATATCATGGAGCTTGTCTTCAGCTGGGAAGTAGGATGAGGAACCCATTGAGCCTTTTGTTCTTGTCTCACTATCTTTGGTGATTGCTCTTTCACTCTTGCTTGGGCTTTGTCTTCACCTCACCTTTGATACCATGTTAATTTTAGGAAACAATGGTATGTTCTATGCTTTAGAGCAATTTTAGTTCAATTTCTTCATTAGCCCAATATCAATATCCAGTTTAGCAATCACATCAACATGATAGTAAAATGCAGATATAACATTAAGCATAAATGGTAAAAGACAAGCAAAGACAAGAGGACACAATATGCGACACCAGCCAGGGACAAACCCCAATGTGGGGAAACCCTTGATCAATTCTTCTTATAGTCTTCAATAGTTCAACAGAGAGAGATAGTACAATTTACAAATCTGATAATTTATAACAGCAACAAAGGAGCCCTAACCAAAAAAATCAATGCTAGTCAACAGGGCAGATTTAGCCCTCAACAAATTGGTCAACTTCGGCCTCCAAACAACAAGATGAATCAACCCTCAAAACAACCTTGTCAAAATCTAGTCAAAGAGCCCACCTGTGGTCAACCCTAGCTATAGGAAACATTGGTCAAAGTCAACATTTGGCCTCGATTTCTGTGCCCAAAAATGCGACCTGCCCAAACAGAGATAGCCCTAAAAAAAACACAATCAAAAGAGTCAACGCATGGTCAAACTGTCCCAAAATTTGGTCAACGCCCAAAAACATAATATTTGTCCTCGTTTCCTTCGCACAGTGAGAGAGAATTCTGCCTAGAAATGCGTACCCAATCAATGAGGAGAGAGAGATGTGTGAGGAGTGAGTGTGTCCAAATGAGGCTAAGGCATCATGTCTTATAGAAAATGTTGAAGATGAATAGGCATCATTGTTGGGCTTCTGAGCCTACATAAGTTTGCTGGCTAACATTGACAATTTGTCCAAAATAAAAAATAAAAAATAAATAGCATTTACATAAACATTTGTAACATCTAATGAGAGGGTCTTTTTCGTTCTGATTGGTAGAGTCAATGGCTTTCCGATGTAGGAACAATTTTTCTATTGTAAGTCTTTCGCTTGATTGTGCTGGTTCATTATGTTCACTGCTTGAGTGTGATGGTTCCGTCGGTTCACTGTTTGATTGTGTTGGTTCAGTCGGTTCAGTGGGTCCATGATCCAAGGTTGTATGGAGGTTTTCAATCTGCTACTGCTTGAATGTGCTAGTTCAGTTGGTCAGTGGTCCATGATCGAAGGCTATATGGAGGTTTTCAATCCACTGTTAAAGGGCTGCTCAGTTTGTGATGTTCGATCATTATTTCGAGACAGATTGATTGAGCCGAGAGGCTCATTCTACAACTCAGTGTAAAAGTGATGTGTAATTATGAAAGGCTCATTCTACAGCTCAGTGTAAAAGTGATGTGTAACTATGTTTGTGCTGGTGAAAGTGATGTGTAACTATGTTTGTGCTGGTGAAAGTGATGTGATTCTTCTTAAAATAAAAATGCTATTTTTTTTAATGTTATATGTAATAAAATATCCAATGTAAAATATGAAAAAATATTTTAATATAAATTAACATTGACTTATATATCCAAATATATAATTCAAGAATAAAATCTAAAGACATTTTTTCTTTTCTTTTTTCATTAAGTTTGTACTTAGACTCTAAAATAAGTTTGTACTCGAAGAAATTTGATCCCTCTTGGCTTATGTTAAATCTATAATCCGTGTTTAAAATAAATCTAGGTTTATGTTAAATCTGTAATTTGTGTTTAAAATGAATCTCAGCTTATGTTAGATCTGTAATCTGTGTTTAAAATGAAACTTGGTGTTATTTTAGACCTGTAATCCGTGTTTAAAATGAAACTCTTTATGTTAGATGTGTAATCCGTGTTTAAAATGAAACTTAGGGTTATTTTCGACCTGTAATCCGTGTTTAAAATGAAACTTAGGGTTATTTTCGACCTGTAATCCGTGTTTAAAATGAAACTCTTTATGTTAGATGTGTAATCCGTGTTTAAAATGAAACTATGAATCTGTTCTGGTGGTTCCTCATTTGTAAAATGTAATTTTTTTTTCATAGTTTATTAATTTTATGCAGGGAAGTTGATTAATTATCCCAGAGGAATTTGAGTTCCACAATTTTTGCGTTATCCATCTGGTGCACCAATTCCAAGCTGGCTAACAATTGGAGAGCAGTTATGTCCAACAATTCAATTGGACATTTTCGCAAGCCTGGCTTGAGTATCCTCAAAATTGAGTGACTTCCCCTTGCCCTTGGGATCCCAAGTACGAGTCCTTTGACTTTTATCCTTGCTTCATCTGCCCTGTGGAATACAAAAGGTGCAGGAAAGACCTTGCTTTCCACAACAAATTCCCCTGCCCCGATGGGGTCCCAATTTAGGGTGTTGAAAGTTTGCTACTTCTCCATCTTCTCCAGGCATGAAGCAAAGACCAATTCCCCTGCTTAGATACCACTTTGAGCTTAACCCAGTCTTCCTTATGTCCAATACATTCAGGAATCCACTCAGAATAACAATAATTCAAGTACCGTGCCAATTGAGTCCTTGTTGTATATAAACATGTTGAGGTAGAGATTACCTGGCAAGGGGTGGAAGCCCTAATAACAAAGATGCTTTTTTGAGAGTTGATCTCCCTTTCACAAACCCAGCCAATTCTCGGCGCATTTAAAGTGAGGCCAGAGCCAAAACAGTCGTGTTAGAGGAATGCCTCTTTTCCTTGTTTCAAGAGACCTTTTCCTTTGTCAAGAAGATTGAATCGATGTCCCGAGTAATTAGCAGGCATGTAACAAAGACAAATTCTTGAGGGGGTGTTGCCTTGATAACACAAGATATCCTTCTCAGAGATGGACTCTACTCACAGTCCCACAATCCCAACCGTTTCTTTTCTCTTTAGAAATGATGCCAGAACCAAAAGAGTCTCGTTTCTCTTAACATACCCAACTAATTCTCTGCTCTTTCGAAGCAAGGCCAAAGCCAAATGTTAGAGGGATGCCTCTCTTCCTTTTCATTCCAGGGGACGTTTTCCTTTCTCAAGGTAAATGAATTGACACTCCGATTGATTGCCATACTGGCCACATGAGCTCTCTGCTTCTGAGGTGATGCTACAACGGTTATCCGAGATTGAGCATGGCTGTTCATGAGAAGGATGCATTTCTACACATCCTTCTCAACCTTTTTGAACAATATTTTTGAATGAGGGGTTGCACAAATGAAAGTTGTCATAGCAAATAAAGTTGAAAACTCTCTTGAATCAAGTTTTGTTCGATGTTTGCGAAGAAATTAGAGGGTTAATAATTGTCTACTAAGTTGGCAAGTTGCATTGGACTTGATAACCATAATGAAACAATGTCCCCTAACAATGTGTCTTTTTGAAGAATACAGAAAAAATTTCAACCAATAGCAATACAGAAGAATTTCAATTATTTCATGGCCAAAGCATGTTTGTTAAGACAACCCAAATGGGAAAATTCTATTTGGTTATGAGGTCCCCAAGAATCAAGGATTGGGTGAAAAGGTCTTTAGATGCCCTCGGTTCCATATAAATTGAAGTTGAACTAGACTTCAACCTTCAAAGTTTGAAGAGGACATGCTCTTGACAACCATTTGTAGAACTAATTTTTTGAAGGCCTTTGTACTATTTGTTACTCAATATCTCCATCATAGGGCCTTAAAGGCTTAAATTGTTCATAAGATTATTAGGGAGGACCTCTTTGATGTGCTCCAAGACTACCCTATTTAGTTATTTACAGGGAACTCAAACTTTAGTGGCAACTAGTCACTCGTGATTTTATATAGGCATCTTCTAAATAGGTAGAGGGTTGGTTGCCAAAACCTTATCGTTGTGTAATGGAGACCGCCATAGAGAGTGGTCATTAGATTGCTCTGAATTTAGAGTATCCCTCCCCTCAAGTGTGCCCAAATGAAACCATTTTGCACAAGACTTTTCCCTTAGTATGGGGGATGTAGGCCAAATGACCCCAAGGGTCAAAACTCTACATGGGAACAAACCTCTCTTTCTATAGTTATTAAAAATATCACACTTTTTTACTCAATAATTTTAAAATTTATCATTTCTCTTGTCATTAAGATCAAACAATCAAAGCTAAATCACAAAGCCCATAATATAAGTCAAAACATGAATAATAAGGATCAAACAATTTAAGTCAAATCACAAAGCTCAAAAAATATATATTTGCATGAGAAATATCTTTATATCCATATGAGGAACATAAATGTTGTATAAATGTTTTGGTGCTTGAGGGAAGTCAAATCATAAAGCCCATAATATAAAACCAAATTGTGAATAATAAAGATCAAACAATTTAAGTCAAATCACAAAGCTTACAATCTATATATATATGTGTGTGTGTGTGTGTGTGTGAAATATCTTTATATTCCATATGAGGAATATAAATGTTTTAGTGCTTGAAGGATTTCTCAGATAACAAGGGTCAAAGCCACTGTAAAGGGAGGATAAAACCACTATAATTAAATGTTTCAATGCTTGAGGGATTGCACAATTAACACAACTGAGATGTTAACACTTTATGCACACTAGAAACACAAATTCAAATACAATTTTTACACAACTATATACCTTGGAAAACCCCAATGCAGGGAAAAACCAACAAAAAGGGATTTTATTAGGTTGCAAGAAAATATTACAATAGTACCAGAAATATTACAACCAATCAACAATCCCATAAATCGGTCCTTCCCTTCTGCTTGACACATCCTAAAGCATCTCTTTTCACAATAGGGCATGGTCCCTTTTCCACAACCCAAGACTTGACGTCTTCAACAAAAACCTCAACCTCTTTTCTTGTTCACTTGGCCTAGAGTATGACACTTATCCTCAGCTTCTTGACTTTCCTATTTTTTCACCCAAGTTGACCCTCTTCTTTCTCACTCAAAGTGATTTAAAAAATAATGTGTCCTTCACTCACTCATTTTAGCAAATTCATAATTCTTGTAAGGCCAAATATCATGGGTCATCATGTAGCCTAATTTTATATTAATTAATTAAATCAATAGACTTTTCCTAAGTAAAACTTAGGAATAATTGGAGCTGCTGAAATAAGTAATTATTACGTTGTCTTATGCATGCTTGGACACAAGGCCTATGTAGAAACACTTGTCTGAGCTACAATTTTTAACAGACCCTTTGCAATGGATAGGTGCCTTGGCTAGCAACCAAGGATAAAATCTAAATAAACATTGTTATGTGGTTTTGATAACTAATAGAAGGGAAATTCATGCATTGGTGGGTTTTAGTGCCTTGCATGACTTCTTGATGGAGATGGCAAGTGAACATAGAGTTTGATTGTATGATGTTTTAGTTAAGGCAGTCAACTCTAAAGCTAAGCAAGTAGTTGGGGTTGTATCCTTAATAATATACACTTGGAACCCTAGAAGGGCCATGCACACTTTATAGTATTGCAGATGAATGACTTTAAAGTCATTCATGGGTAGAAATTATTAAGGAGAACAAAAACTATTCTCATGCTATTTGTGGATAGGTTGGTGATACTTGGTGGATGGAAGACTTGTGTTGTGTACACAACAACAACTAAGTCAAATGGAAAGGTGCATATTGCATTTGCGTTGAGCATGATGAAGGCAACTAGATGCCTAAAGTATCAAACTTCACAACAGTTATTGAACAAGTGGATGAGGCTAGAGTGGGGACACTTGTTGGGCTGCTTGCCAATGTATTAACAAAGTTTACATATTGGATGCCTGATTCTCTCCCTAAAATGCCCCTACCTATGTGTTAAATTTCCTAACCCTAGTATACTAGCAAATTACTTCCTAGTAATTTCCTTGTTAATTAATTTAAATTACGCTCACTAGATAAAATGCACTATTGGGGTTTTTAACTAATAAAAATAAAATTTCAGCGTAAGCAAATTGAGCCAATCTCACACACAAAAATAAATTCCACCCTTCAAATTTGATTTTCATTAATAAATTATCTTTGGCATACAAGGTCTCCCTTACTAGGAAATGGCCCTCCGAGGAAAAATACAATGCTACAATAGTTTTATGAGACTTAACTAGGCACATGTTCGGCTTGTATGACCCTCAAAAACTCCCAGAATAGCCCTCCAACTTGTTGATCTATTGTGAAACCTATACATACAATGCACAATTTACTTTATAACATACACATGTAGCTTGTAAAATGCCTTACATGTTGTTGTTTCTCCCTCATTTGCTTGTACGACCTGCCTCCCATGTGATCCTCACGTATGTATGAGTGTTGTTCACTGTTATAAACCTTATTTCTACTTCGCACAATCCACACAAATGTCCTTTTACATGTAAAACTTGTTGTACGAGTGCGTGGGTGGTTGATATTCCCTGCTGTGATTTTTTTGCTTGTTGTCTTATCTCCTTTAGAACTTACAGACTTGGATGAAATTCCTTCTTCACCCAATCACTGAGATCCTCACTATCTCATTGTGTCTTGTTATTACTGTTGTTGTGTCTTTCAACTTCACCTAACATTACTTTTGTAAGCTTGGGTTGTTGACTGAATCCATAACCCTAATCTCCAAAGTGATGGATAGTTGGGAATATATCTTGTTGGGATGAGTGTGACTAAACAACATAGCAAGATAATCATGGAGTGACATGCATTTTAATAAAGATGATACAAATATAAATACAATGTTTATGATTATTGGATTCCTCTTCCAAGTTCTCTTGGACTCTTGATGATGATTCATATTCTTCACCCTAACCCTAATGGATTAGGCATCTAACACTCCCCCCCTTAATTCGAAGGGGTCCTTTTGAATCCAAGCAGAGAGATTAGGATAACCACCAATGGATGAATGTGCTCTTTGAATTTGGTGGTTTAAAGAAGACCGCAAACCAAATGGGTAGCATAAGTTGAAGTCTTATATTGAAATATGGTTTAACGCTAACCACCAACTATGGAACTCGACTCTCATGTTCAATATTTCCTGGAACATTTCCAGTTTGAAGAGAAGTTGGTTCCCTCTATTGATTGTAAGTGCTCAGAAACGACGACTTGAAGATGACCAAAAACTATTGGAACTTGGCTCTAAGGCTTAGTAGTTCTTGGAACATTTCCTAATTTTGCTAGAAATTGATGTCTTCTACTAATTGGAAGTGCTCACAAATGAGATTTGAATATGACCAAAAACTGATGTCAGATTGAAGATGATAGCAAACTGAATCATGCTCATGGCTTTGACTCTAGCTACAACTCTGATTTTGGGTCAAGCTTTGAGTTTGGTTTTCGTTGTGGCTTAGGCTCTCTTGTGCATGTTTCACTGATAGGGCTTCAAAACTAGATGCCTCACTGATACTCACTTGTATTATTTTCCTTTTTCAAATACAAGGTGAGAGAGTGAAAATATTTTCATAATGCTCACATGGATAAAGATAAAAAAAACTCTAGTTCTCCATGTGCTAACTCAATGAGGGTGCGGGTTTCAACCGAAAATGCACCCATTTACAATGCAAGTAGTAAAGTTACAAAAATATTATCTACAAGTTATAATTAAATCATTTTTTAGATAGTTTTCTTAAAACATAACTCAAAACAAGTAGTTGAAAACGTCAATTATCTTATCTTCCTAAGATCAATCATAATTTCATAATTTCTCACACAAAAGGAAGGATGTATCATTGAATATCAACCTCATATCAAGATATATTGAAAATAAAATATTTTTTTCTATACCATGCCCTTTACCATGAGATAATTATGAGCACCCATTATAACCCATTACATAAGGATGCACATTCTTGAGCATGAAGAAACAATGCAACAACACATTTACCATCATCATTAACGAGTTCAGGGAGTTTAAGTGCAGTAAAGGCTTACCGTCGCCTTTGTAGCCCAACCCCTGGAGTGCGGAAATATCAAAGTGAAAAACCATGGTTCCGTTGATGTCTTCAAATCAAACCCTACAAACCCTAACTTGAGCATAAGGTGGATGGCCGTCACTAGAAATCGGTGGTTTCTCCGTTCTCCCAGTCTTCCAACAAAACCCTCTCAAGAAACCGCAGGATGCACCTCAGTTTTTCCAGCAAGGGTCATTTCTCATTATCCACCTCCATAAATTTAAACGCAACATGAGGATGATTGTCAACTTGAGTGTTATTATGTATGTTTCTCTGGACAACCTAGCATTTAAACCTTCGTTATTCGAATCTTGCTTAATGGCCGCATAAACACAATTCTCTCATGAATTTCTAGTTTTGTTCTTCCTCTTGGCCCTATTTAGGGGTCTTTGTGTTATCTGCAAGTTGGAAACCATAAAAAATAAGTGTGTAAAATATCAGATCACTACTCATGATACCGAGGGTTTGTAGAGGATCCTACAACAAAATCATGAAGCTCATTCTTATTGTTGCTCAATGGCCGCAAAAACACAATTCTCTCCTGAATTTCTGGTTTTGCTCTTCCTCTTGGCACTATTTAGGGGTCTTTGTGTTATCTACGAGTTGGAAACCATAAAAAATAAGTGTAAAATATCAGATAATTGCTCATGATACCAAGGGTTTGTAGAGGATCCTACAACAAAATCATGAATCTCATCCTTATTGTTGATATAAAGATGACTTGATGGTGGCATTAAGGAAATTTTATCAGTGATGGTCTCCTTTAGAGACTATAGACTGCAATTTGGCAGAAGAACAAATCACGAAGTCTTACGTATGATGATGCCATTACCAGGGGATTCATTTATCAATTTCTTTAGGGTTGATCTTTGTAGTAGGCTCATAAAACTTGAAGAAGAGCAAGTTTCAATGTATTCATGAAGGGAGCAGAGATGCATTACAATTTGCTAGAAACCACAAACCTCGATTTGCGTGTGACAAATAATAGAGAAAGCAAAAATGTAAATGAAAACCTTAGGCCAGAGATATGGTGAAGGATAGAGCGAGATGTTAGGATTAAAGGCATCTCACGTGCCCAGATTTGATACCACTTTTCGCTAAGTCTAATTAAACATTAGAGAAAGATAAGCATCAAATGCCATTCCATTAAAGATGATACAAATATAAATACAATGTTTATGGCCATTGGACTCTTCTTCTTGTGTTTCCAATGGCAATTTATATTTTTCACCCCAACGCTAACGGATTAGATTTCTAACATATATCACTTCACTTGCGATAAATAGTTACGACTCATCCATTTCAGTTATGTAAATAACCTTTGTATTTTATTAGATTAAACTCACTTTACTAATAAAAAATAATTTATTAAATTAAATTAATTTTACTAACATTGAAGGTTTTGGAGAACTTCCACACATCTAAACACTAAGACTATGGAAATTCTTGTTTGATGCTGCTATTATCAACAATCTCTCAGAGTAATGAAGGTACTTTCTGAAGAGCCACTTAGAAGTGGCTTTCCCTCTAGTCTTAGCCTATAGTCCCATGCATCATCCTTCACCATGGATTTCCTCCTGTTGTGTTGTACAACAACCCCCCATTTTCAAAAAATCTTTACATAAAAGTTTAATAAGAAATGGGTCACTTTAAATCAACTTAGATAAGATTTGTGTGTCCACAAATAAAATTGGTATTAACCCATCATAAGCAAAAACCCTTATTAAAAGGCCTAATGTAAATGAATCATGTTAAAAGCCTTTTGAATAAAAATAAAAGTGCGACTTTAAAAATATTATAAAACTTTTCGTTATTGCAATAAAGTGATCGGAGATCGCATATCGCACTAACAAAGGAAACATACACAAAGCCACAAAAAACTTCATCCATCCTCTCCGATCCAAAAAGGCAATCGCAATCGGGAAATCGGAGAAGCCAAATGCCAAGCATAATAAAATGGAGCCCCTTAATTCCTCCGATGTGATAAAGCATATCGTAATCGGCAATGTCAACAATAAGTGAACACATGAATAAAGGCATGCTCAAAACCCCCGATGCGATAAAGCAAATTGCAATCGGCAATTGGCGGAATCACATTGACAAAACAATAAAGCCCGAGCCAAGTCCCGACTGCGATATATTAATTAGGCGCGCATCTCGAAAATACATTTAAAATGGTTTGCATGCATTGTATCACCTTTCGGTAATCGGAGATATTTAAAGCAAGTGTTAAAGCCTTTCCCTTGACATTCCCGATCACCGATTTGCGATTTATCACTGATCATCCATCAAAGAAATCTAAGGCACGCTTGAATTAATCATTCGGCATATGAGCGACATGATGGGCATTTAAGATGTTATTTACCACGATTGACAGGTTAAACGACTATTCAATGAAGCAGTTAAGGGTAGATCTTTTATTTAGATTTTATCCGCGGTAATCTTTAACTATATTTCATTATCACCTGCCAATCGACGTAACTCTTTTCATTATCATATTGGCCTGCAACAACATTTCTCTGTATCACGGTTTGCAACTGCTTGTGCAGAATTCCTCCGAAACCAGAAATCTGAAGAAAATGGGGAAGAAATCAAAGAAGTCTACAACAACAGCTCCTCCAGTGAAAGATCCAGGACCAAGCAAAAAAGGATTAATATTAGATACGACGTGTCTCGGACCGGGGAACACTAACTGGGAGAGTATCTATAATCTAATTGAGGTAGAAGAGCCCGAAGAATTATCAAAAGAGGCCATGGCTGATTCAATTAATAAGTCTGAAGGAACTCTTAAAGAATTGGCATGCTCCTTTCTTCACAGGATAGCAGTGCGAGCTAAAGTCCTACCATGTACTGACGTGGTGAGATGGGTGGTAGAGAAAATTCCAATTACAAACAAAACCTTTTGCACAACTGACGGGAGGATATTCGGCTCGTTTCAGCCTGATGATCTAAGGAAAATGTATCACTTGCATGAGCCTGAGAAGCGGTACAACAAAGCATTCTTAGAAGCGTTTGCAAAGGAAAACGAATCAGAGTCAGCCCCAATAAAGCAGTGGAGAAATTTCCTTGAAAATCACAAGCACGAGTCATTGAGTAAGTACTCTGTAGACTCATTGGCTTCTCCTTACTGTTATGCCAGAGCTATGATGTGTAGAATGTAGGGAATACATGATTCTACTAAATTCACTATAGAAATGGTCCCTCTAATGGAGGCTGCAATCAATGGCTATGTGATGGATTGGGCGAATATTTTGTCTGATAAACTAGCCACAACAATTCTAGAGTACAGAGCAAATGTATATCATACTACTAGGACCATTCCCCCATTCTATTACAGTGCATTCATTATGGATACTGTTTGTTTAAATTATGAATTGCCATTGCTCGGATGGACATGGACCCCCATAGACCCTAAACCAATCCATATCTATCATGAGCAGTTATGGAAGGCTAATTACAAAAATCATTTGTATAAAATCTGCAACGGTTTTATTTTGCCTATTTATTACTCTATTTTTAATAAGCCTGCTCCCAGGATATCCCCGGAAGCAGAAATAGATTTGACAGCAGTAGGCAGTTGGTTTGGGGAGGAAAAATTTACTTATATAAGGCTTTTTGGTAGCCTTACTAAACCCCATGTCCTTCCCCTATATGTGTCCGATAAGCTATTATCTCGGGAATAGGCTTATCAAATAACAGTAGATGGGACATCTAAAACCCTTAGAAATTCCAAGAAACAGGTATGGCCTATATTCCCTTTACGGTGTGGCATTTTCACTCTTCATGATTACAAGCACGCAGAGAAGGAGACAGAAAAAATGCAAACGCTGAAGCTTGCCACAATTCCTAACAGGCAGTATGATCCCAGAAAGGTTGCCTATAATGTTCTTGACCAAGCCAAACTTGCCAAATTTGATCATGAAGATGATGACTTCGATGATCTATTTGCCTCAACTGAATCATTATTCCAAGTTAAAGCATTGGCTAGAATCAAATATCAAGATGAAGGGCTAGAAATGTTTAATAGGCTTAGAGAACAGAGGTTGCAAACTCTGCCTTTAGACCTCTTAGCCACAGTCCCTACAGTCCAGTCATCTAGTCAGGCTGAACAAATAGTTACTGGTAAGACCTCCGATGTGGAAAAGGTCTCCGAAAAAGAAAAGGTGCCAGAACAGGAACAGGAACAGGGAAAAGATAGTCAACTCCTGGATATAGATACTCAGATTGATCCCAAGCTACTTAAAGAATGGCAACAATTTGATTCAATCATAAGCAATACTGAGAGCTTACAAGGATTTAGCACACCTGAAGTGACAACTGGTCACAAGACAACAACTAATACGGTTCTGACTGAGGGAACCAACGGCCCACCCATCACTCAAACAGATATAGAGATAATTCCAGAAAATCCATCTGATGAAATCATTCTACATGTAGAAGAAATACCACCTTTGGATGTCTTCTACAGCCCTAAGCATAGGGCTGTAGTAAAAAGACAAAGGAAAAAGAGAAAGCTTGATCAATCTTCTCTTTTACCTGCACAGATGGATATAACTAATGTGGTATGGGGAAAGGAAGTCAATCCTTTTGAAGACCTTACAAAACTCTCTCAATATGTCGGGGCATATTCGGCAGCTACTGTAGATAAAGCATCGGAAGTTAGCAATTTACTCAAAGAAAAAGATCAGACAATTGTTTCGTTGGAGGCACAGGTATCTGAAAGACAACAGAGGATAGAACAGCTAGAACAACAATTAGCAGCACAACAGCAATTAAACAACCAGCTAAATGAGCAATTTCTCAAAGAGAAGCAGAGGATAGATCAAAGTGCAGTTTAGAAACAAAAAGAATTATCCATAACATTGGCCAAACTGAAGACAATGAATGAACAGATGAGCAAAACAAAAGATGAAAAAATCGCTCAAGTTTCACAACAAATAGAAAGGTTCAAAGGTTTTCCTCAAGTAGCAAAGTTTAAATCAGAAGCTCTCCAGATCAATAAGGCATTGATTAATCAATTGAATTTGCTATGTCATAATATTTCTCTTGCTCAGCCCCTCTGTGAAATTTCTTCATCAATGATTGATAAATCAGTTGATGCAAGGCAAAATTTGGAGCAGGCTGATGAAACATTAACAAAGTTTCTTTCTTGGCAAGAAACCAAGGAAGGACAAGCTGCAAATCTGCCTCAAATTTTGGAATCACATAAGGAAATTATTTTCCTAGAATGGCAATCTCAATTGATGAAAGCAGAGAGGGCAACTTCAAGATGTAGATCGGCGACTGGTAATTTGATTGAATTAATTAATGATACTCTTTATCTGTCTAATTTGATTTCAGAATGCACTCCAGGGAAACTACCATCAGCCAAAGCATTGGAGCAGACATGTAAACAGGAATTGGAAAAGAAGGAGAGATTGATCGCGGGCATCCAAAGTTTAACTTGGGACACCTTTTGGTTCTTCCTGGTTAAACCACATAGTCAAAAGGCAGCAATAAAATGTTTAACCGATGCAATCGGTTACATGATTCCTGAAATCAATGATGCTACGTATTCAGCCCAACTACATTCACGTATGAGTCACCCTCCAGAATTGCAACCAATGCTCGCCATATGCCAGCTCAAGCCAAAGGATAGTCAGCCGAAACAGTGAATCGTTCTTACCAACTACAAGCATGTCTATTTCAAGGAGATTTTCATGATTTGGTTATACCAACTCATGGCATTTTTATTTCATAGTTAGTTTAGAAAGTATGTATAGACCCTTTCATTGTTTTGGAAAGGGTCCTCAATTTTTGTATCAAAACTTCGATCGGGAGTTGCACTATTGTGCTTCTGATATATATTTTTTATGAAGACTGGACCTATATTCTGAATTTTAACGAAGAATACTCTGATGAAATATGCACCCTTGTAAATCTTGCCATGAGATTGACAGTTTGCCCAGAATTACACATGCCAAAATTGAACACAGTTAAAAATTGAGTGACTTCCTTCTGTTGCGTCTTCTCCTAAGACTCTAAACAGTGCATAACAGAGACATGCTGAGGCAGACAATCATAACGATGATGAACACCGCTTAAACATGGACTTACAAACATACTGACCCATATTGCCGACACAAAGACTTTGAGACCCAGACTACAGCCGAACACATACAGAAAAACAAGATTCGAAGACAGAGTAAAACGCCTACTTCCGAGGCTGCCGAGAGCGGAATGCCTGACCGGATCAATCATCGTCCGTGGTGTATGGTTCTTCCTCTACCCTGCACCCAAATTGCAGGGAGTCTTCTGAATCTGAGAGTGGGACCACCGAGCTGGTTGGGACTCCCTGAGTAGGCTCGCTTGGACCCGCCAGGCCTGCTTGAGTAGCTAAGGAGGAACTAACTAGGCGTTGCAGATCAATTGTGGGCACTGTCCCTTGAACTGGTGGATTTTCCAGATTTACTTCTGCCTGACCTCTGAGATTATCACAATTCTCTACAGTAACAGAGACAATGAAAGTGGAGTTGGCGAGTGTGCAGGGTATCCGATACCTGACCGTAGGATGCGCCTCATGTCCACATTTTGTAATGCTTCCTCTCCCATGCCCTCTGCCACGGCCAGCTCTGTTGCCATGGAGGCGGTGCTGCTCAGGTGCTAATTCGACGGAGGAAGAAGGGGAAATGGGGGCAGACCTCTGAGTGGTGGCCCGACCGCGAGAGCCTCCTCGTCTGCTGCTCATTCTAAGCCACTCTTGCCACATTGCCGGATTCAGAGGATGAACCAGCGTGCAGATACCCGGAGAGGAGAAATTAACCAGGACGGAGGCCGCAAAATTTGGCGTGCAATGCTTATAAACCATTCGCAGGCTTGGAACAATGTCTAAATTGGGCGCAGAGAATGAATGCCCCTGAGCAATCCTCCACACCACAGAGGAGTGCGCCGGTGTTGCAGTGGTATGCCAAACGACTGCAAAGGAATGCGAAAAGGTGGCAGGAGCTCCAGGGTTATGTAGCTCCATTGCACAGGTTACCAGGAGGTGTATTAAGGCGGACAAGACCGGAGTTAAAACTTGCATTAAAGATCCTGCATGCGACCAGTTAACACATGCTGTGGGGTACTGGGTGGCGTGCATGGGCTGACACCTGCCCATGTGAAGCGCCAACTTGGAACTGCCAAACTCATTGATCACTCGCATCCGGGAGGGATCTGAATGCGATTGATATCGGAAGGGATTCAAATTACATATGGTACTATTATCTATGTCTTCGCTCCATTCCTTTATATGAATCAGCGTTTATTCAATTTTGCTATCATTTGATATATGTATGTGTTTTAACAACAGTCCTTTTACTTATCACTATTGAATGTTTAAAGAATGTTATTCTTTCAATCGTATTTATGTCAATGATATATGAAGAATAGTGTAATAATGTGTTAATTATTACTTTGTTCAACTATTTGAACAAAGTAATTATCATATGAATGAATGTTTTTATTTATAAGTGGAGTCATCTATATGCCTAATTATCAAAAGTTGTACTAAAGTGGAAATTTCCCGGGATAGATTAGTTGTTTATAATTTTGCATTTTAGAATAAATAATCCATCATTATCATTAGATAATAGAAAATCAATCACTTATCCATCTTATTTACAAATCATTGGGAAACTGGTCCCATTATATCCAGTCGGAGCCACCACACCAAACGGAAAAGGAGCTGCCTTTAAGGTCTGAACCGGGTGGTTTTCCCCGATGTTGATGCAGCGATTTTCAAGGCATCAACATTTTTGGCGCTAGAAGGAGGGCATGAATTGTGAATGGCGAGCAAATCCAAACCTACAACCCATTCTGAGAGTAAATCTCCCTCCACCTCACCTCTGACTTCTCCTTTGCATGCTGGAACTCCAGTTTTCAAGCGAGAAGAAGAGGAGACAACTACCACTGCTCAATCCCAAAATATCCTAGATAAATTAAGTCCTGAATCTCCTAAAGTACAGTCTCTCATCCATAAACTTCAAGGATTCTCAATATCACCACAAAAATCTGAGGTATCACAAGGCAGTGTGACTTCGCAATTCATTCCTTCTCACCCCCTCACCAGACTTCAGAGTGAAAAGCTTGGTATTGAACCTACTGAGTTACCTTTACCTAAAAGGAAAAGGGCAAGGAAAACAACTGAAGGATCTGATAGTGAAACTATCTCATCATCATCCTCCATTTCATATTCTCCATTGCAAAGTCAACCATCCACTCCTCCATTACAAATTGTTGTTCAACAGGGAATTGGAACTTCAACATCAGCTTTGCAACTTTCTAGAATCTCAATATCTGCCCCTTCCCAATCATCTGGAACTTCATCGGCATTATCATCTACTACTATCTTGACAATGGCACAAAACCCATGGAGCAGTCCTGGTGCAGTCACTATGCCTGCACCTTTGCATCCATTGCCAGCACACCTTGAAAAATGGTTGCCAAAATTTAATCCAGATGCAGGTATACCAGCAGATGAACACATTAACAACTTTATGTTGTCAGTTAATCTAAAGGGAGTTACAGAGGAAGATGTGGTCATTAGGCTTTTCCCTTATACCCTACAAGGATCAGCTAGGTCTTGGTACTTTTCTTTACCATCAGGATCCATTACCAGTTGGAATATTTTTCAAGAACAGTTCTTGACTAAATACGGTGATGATAGATCTGTAGCAACATTAATCAATGATCTTTCAAATCTTAGGACAGAGTCCAAAGAACCTATAAAAGAATTCAATTCTAGGTTTAATAAACTCTTGAATAAGATCCCAACTGCCTCTAAGCCTAGTGAACAAGTTAGAAGTGAATGGTATATAACAGCTTTACCTTCAAACATAGCTATCTTTGTAGATAGAGCTGGAAAACCTACTCTAGCAGAAAACATGAAAGAGGTAATTGCTGTGGAAAAACATATCACCGCCTTGGAAAAGAAAGCTGCTCTTGAAGACAGAAAATCTAAAATGTCTCTTTCAAAGATGATTCAAAGAAGAAAATGGCTAAATATCCATACGATATGGAGGGTCTTCAAAAAGTTCTCAAAACCATGTCAAATGAAATGGTAGAAATCAAAAAGCAGGTAGTTGAAACTTCAACAAAAAGGTCATTTAGAAACTTTAAGAAACCTGAATCAAAGCCACCCAATGCTATATCTAACGCAGACTCAGGCCCTAAAGAAGATAAAGAAGAGGAGGCAATCTTATCATCTGAAGAAACTGAAAAAGAAGTAACTGCAAAATGTCATGGGATGTGGGATTTCATTTTACCTAATTCTGATACAGAGAATGAACAGGAAGCTTTCCCGGTAACTACTAGGAGCAAAGGTACTTCTGAACCTGTTCAATTGAATCAAAAGAAAAGGAACACGGGTACTCCTACAAAAGAGAAAACTCCCACAAAGAAATCTACAGCCCCACCTTCTCAAAATGAGCCATCAACTTCAAATCCACCTACAATAGCTAAAACATTAGTGGTTACAGACTCTATGGACTACAACATTATTGAAGACATGAAGAAAACAAAGGCAAATATTACTATGTTTGAACTTAGTAAACTCAAACACCAACAAAAGTTGCTGCTTAAGGAGTTAGATGCAGTACCATCTTCTCCTCTTCCTAACGTTGTATTATCCAAAGATGCCAATGAAACAGGTAAACCACCTCCTGGTAGAGTAGAAGCTACTGATGCTGTCTTAATCGAAGATAGATCGAATTCCCATACTCCTCCTTTTCTCTTAACCTACGAGATCTATAATAGAAATCTACACAATTGTTTAATTGACTCAGGGGCTTCCTCGAATATAATGCCAGCTTCAGTTTGTTCCAAACTGAACATAGAACCCCAAAAGTCTGCAATTCATATTGTCCAATTGGATAGAATGAAAGTCAAGGTTTTAGGAGAAATCAACTCAGTTACTATTAGGTTATCAGCTGATCCAAGAGTGGTTCAAAGAATTGATATTTTAATCGCTTTTATACCTGAATTCTATGGTTTGATTTTGAGTAGAGACTGGTATGAGAAACTTCATGATTATATTTCCATCGATTGGTCTCATATGTGGCTACCTTATAAAGGAAATTCAAATCAAATAAAGATTGATCAAGAAAAACATATGACTCATATTGTTACTGAGTTCGAACAAGAAAATCAACCAATAGCATTCAATAACAACATTTTGGGGAATTACTCATCTGAATCATTCTTTGGCAATTTTACTGCTCAACCATCACCCTTCTCAGTTAATAATTTCACATCTCAGATCAAACATTTTTCTCAAACAGATACGTCAAGGTGTGTTAAAATTTCTGAAGAAACTGTAAATAAAATTGTAGATAAATCTTTGTTTTAATCATTATATTTTAATGGGTCTAAATCTAGTGAAGGTGCAAGAGCAGGATGTATTTTAGTTAGTCCCGAGGGAGAAAATACCATGTTATCATGCAGATTAAAATTTGAATGCACAAACAATATGACTGAATATGAAGCCTTGATTCAAGGACTTTATAAGGCAATTGGTCTTAAAGTTCAATATTTGAAAGTGTTCGGTGATTCAGAAATTGTTATAAGACAAGTCAGAAATACTATTCATTGCCTTTCTAGTCACCTTAAACACTATCAATCCTTGGTAAAAGACCTAATATCTCAAATTTTAGCATTCAATATTTCTCCCATCCCTAGATCCCAGAATGCAGCAGCAAATTTATTAGATAATGTTGCTTCTAATCTCCTTCCATCTGAAGATTACAGTCTCGATAGATTTTCAGTAGAGTTAATTTTTAGACCATCAATTCCTGATAATGTCACTAACTGGCGAGTGTTCAATCACAATGATGACATTTTGAATTTCTTAACTTCTGACAAGTCCTATGATGATCAAATTATTGATGAAAGTGAGCATGACCTTCAAATGAAGGAAAAGCTTGAAGAAAACTCAATACCTAAACCAGTGGTCAAGCTTGAAGATCTTTATGACATCAAAGACAGGTTTAAACAGGTTACTAATTCAAAGCTCCAAAGTTCTACTTTGAGATTTGAATTGATAACCTTGGTATTGAGGAGAATCCACAAAACATAAATTTGGGATTAGGTGTTCCGGATCTTGGGGGGAGAGACCCCTAAGATCTGAAAACTTGCAATGGATCTTGGGGGAAAAGAGTCACCCCAAGATCTGAAAACTTGAATTGCCAGAAGAAAAAGGGAGAGGAGAATGCCCGATAAACAAAACCACAAAGAAACTTTTATTTAAAATAGTAATGGAAATAAACCAGCTAGGGCGATGGTAGCTTATCTCTGAGAAGAGATGTGGTGGCTACATGCCTCTGAACTGTAAAGGCTACATTGTGGCGGACAATCTGTCCTTTTACAAAATGTGACTTGTTACTTACAGTATTTTCCAGTTACAATACCATGGGTCAATTCCATGGTGAATGAATACCATGGGTCGATTTTACCAATACCAGGGCAGATGCATTTACCATTCGGATCATTCCTCCCT